>OY041610.1:16052572-16655572 GCA_955876795.1 Eupithecia tripunctaria
AACTGACAGAATCTCAGACATTTTTGTCAAAAGTGAATAGATTCAAAGACCAGTAAAGCAAGTTTTATCAGAGTTCTTATCGCATGCAGCAGGTTTTAGAAAGATATAAGTATATTCTTATAGTTTTTATGCGTTTCAGAAGCAGAACTTTTGAGATTTTCATGAAAATAGTCATAAAAAAAATTCAATATCTTGATATGTACGTTAAAGTTGTATAGATCTAAGAAGCGGTTAAGCCATTTTGATAAGAGTTCTATCAGCGTGCATTGAGTTTTAAACTAAACAGGGTTTTATCTTATAAAACTGATACTAAATTAAGCCGATCTCCTGAAGTTTTCATGGAAAAGTTATTAGAAAACTGACAGAATCTCAGACATTTTTGTCTAATGTGAAGAGATTCATGGTCCAGTAGAGCAAGTTTTATTAGAGTTCTTATCGCATGCAGCAGGTTTTAGAAAGATTTAGGTATATTCTTATAGTTTTTATGCGTTTCAGAAGCAAAACGTTTGAGAATTTCATGAAAATAGTCATACTCAAAAATTCAAAATCTTTGATATGAACGTTAAATTTGTAAAGATTCAAGAAGCTGTTAAGATATTTTGATTAGAGTTCTATCCGCATGCATTGAGTTTTAGACTGAACAGGGTTTTATCTCATGAATTTGATACTAAATTTAAGCCGACCCTCTGAAAATTTCATGGAAAACGTACTTAGAATACTGAGAGAATCTAAGACATTTTGTCAAAAGTGAATAGATTCAAAGACCAGTAATGCAAGTTTTATCAGAGTTCTTATCGCATGCAGCAGGTTTTAGAAGATATAAGTATATTCTTATAGTTTTTATGCGTTTCAGAAGCAGAACTTTTGAGATTTTCATGAAAATAGTCATAAAAAAAATTCAAATCTTTGATATGAACGTTAAATTTGTAAAGATTCAAGAAGCTGTTAAGATATTTTAATTAGAGTTCTATCCGCATGCATTAAGTTTTAGACTGAATAGGGTTTTTTCTTATGAAACGGATACTAAATTAAAGCCGATCTCCTGAAGTTTTCATGAAAACGTTATTAGAAAACTGACAGAATCTCAGACATTTTTGTCAAAAGTGAATAGATTCAAAGACCAGTAGAGCAAGTTTTATCAGAGTTCTTATCGCATGCAGCAGGTTTTAGAACGATTTAGTTATTTTCTTATAGTTTTTATGCGTTTCAGAAGCAGAACTTTTGAGATTTTCATGAAAATAGACATAAAAAAAATTAAACATCTTTGATATGAACCTTAAATTTGTAAAGATTAAGAAGCTGTTAAGATATTTTGATTAGAGTTCTATCCGCATGCATTGAGTTTTAGACTAAACAGGGTTTTATCTTATGAATTTGATACTAAATTTGAGCCGATCTCCTGAAATTTTCATGAAAACATTTTTAGAAAACTGACAGAATCTCAGACATTTTTGTCAAAAGTGAATAGATTCAAAGACCAGTAAAGCAAGTTTTATCAGAGTTCTTATCGCATGCAGCAGGTTTTAGAAAGATATTAGTATATTCTTATAGTTTTTAAGCATTTCAGAAGCTGAACTTTTGAGACTTTCATGAAAACAGTCATAAAATAATGTCGTAATCTTTGATATGTACATTAAAGTTGTATAGGTTCAAGAAGCGGTTAAGCCATTTTGATATGAGTTCCATCAGCGCGCATTGAGTTTAAGACTAAACAGGGTTTTATCTTATGAAACTTATACTACATTTAAGCCAACCCTCTGAAAATTTCATGAAAACGTACATAGAATACTGAGAGAATCTAAGACATTTTTGTCAAAAGTGAATAGATTCAAGGACCAGTAGAGCAAGTTTTATCAGAGTTCTTATCGCATGCAGCAGGTTTTAGAAAGATTTAGGTATATTCTTATAGTTTTTTAAGCATTTCAGAAGCTGAACTTTTGAGATTTTCATGAAAACAGTCATAAAATAATGTGATAATCTTTGATATGTACATTAAAGTTGTATAGGTTCAAGAAGCGGTTAAGCCATTTTGATATGAGTTCCATCAGCGTGCATTGAGTTTAAGACTAAGCAGGGTTTTATCTTATGAAACTCATACTAAATTTAAGCCGACCCTCTGAAAATTTCATGAAAACGTACTTAGAATACTGAGAGAATCTAAGACATTTTTGTCAAAAGTGAATAGATTCAAGGACCAGTAGAGCAAGTTTTATCAAAGTTCTTATCGCATGCAGCAGGTTTTAGAAAGATATAAGTATATTCTTATAGTTTTTATGCGTTTCAGAAGCAGAACTTTTGAGATTTTCATGAAAAGAGTCATAAAAAAAATTCAAAATCTTTGATTTGAACGTTAAATTTGTAAAGATTCAAGAAGCTGTTAGGATATTTTGATTAGAGTTCTATCCGCATGCATTGAGTTTTAGACTGAACAGGGTTTTATCTTATGAATTTGATACTAAATTTGAGCCGATCTCCTGAAATTTTCATGAAAACATTTTTAGAAAACTGACAGAATCTCAGACATTTTTGTCAAAAGTGAATAGATTCAAAGACCAGTAAAGCAAGTTTTATCAGAGTTCTTATCGCATGCAGCAGGTTTTAGAAAGATATTTGTATATTTTTATAGTTTTTATGCGTTTCAGAAGCAGAACTTTTAAGATTTTCATGACACCAGTCATAAAAAAAATTCAATATCTTTGATATGTACGTTAAAGTTGTATAGATCTAAGAAGCGGTTAAGCCATTTTGATAAGAGTTCTATCAGCGTGCATTGAGATTTAAACTAAACAGGGTTTTATATTATAAAACTGATACTAAATTTAAGCCGATCTCCTGAAGTTTTCATGGAAAAGTTATTAGAAAACTGACAGAATCTCAGACATTTTTGTCTAATGTGAAGAGATTCATGGTCTAGTAGAGCAAGTTTTATTAGAGTTCTTATCGCATGCAGCAGGTTTTAGAAAGATTTAGGTATATTCTTATAGTTTTTATGCGTTTCAGAAGCAAAACGTTTGAGAATTTCATGAAAATAGTCATAAAAAAAATTAAAATCTTTGATTATGAACGTTAAATTTGTAAAGATTCAAGAAGCTGTTAAGATATTTTGATTAGAGTTCTATCCGCATGCATTGAGTTTTAGACTGAACAGGGTTTTATCTTATGAAACTGATACTAAATTTAAGCCGATCTCCTGAAGTTTTCATGAAAACGTTATTAGAAAACTGACAGAATCTCAGACATTTTTGTCAAATGTGAAGAGATTCATGGACCAGTAGAGCAAGTTTTATCAGAGTTCTTATCGCATGCAGCAGGTTTTAGAAAGATATTAGTATATTCTTATAGTTTTTATGCGTTTCAGAAACAGAAATTATGAGAATTTCATGAAAATAGTCATAAAAAAAAATCAAAATCTTTGATATGAACGTTAAATTTGTAAAGATTCAAGAAGCTGTTAAGATATTTTGATTAGAGTTCTACCCGCATGCATTGAGTTTTAGACTGAACAGGGTTTTATCTTATGAATTTGATACTAAATTATAGCCAATCTCCTGAAATTTTCATGAAAACATTTTTAGAAAACTGACAGAATCTCAGACATTTTTGTCAAAAGTGAATAGATTCAAAGACCAGTAGAGCAAGTTTTATCAGAGTTCTTATCGCATGCAGCAGGTTTTAGAAAGATTTTGGTATATTCTTATAGTTTTTATGCGTTTCAGAAGCAGAACTTTTGGGATTTTCATAAAAATAGTCATAAAAAAAATTCAAAATTTTTGATATGAACGTTAAATTTGTAAAGATTCAAGAAGCGGTTAAGCCATATTGATATGAGTTCCATAAACGTGCATTGAGTTTAAGACTAAGTAAGGTTTTATCTTTTGAATTTGATACGAAATTTAAGCCGATCTCCTGAAGTTTTCATGAAAACGTTATTAGAAAACTGACAGAATCTCAGACATTTTTGTCTAATGTGAAGAGATTCATGGACCAGTAGAGCAAGTTTTATTAGAGTTCTTTCGCATGCAGCAGGTTTCAGAAAGATATTAGTATATTCTTATAGTTTTTCAGCATTTCAGAAGCAGAACTTTTGAGATTTTCATGAAAACAGTCATAAAATAATGTCATAATCTTTGATATGTACATTAAAGTCGTATAGGTTCAAGAAGCGGTTAAGCCATTTTGATATGAGTTCCATCAGCGTGCATTGAGTTTAAGACTAAGCAGGGTTTTATCTTATGAAACTTATACTAAATTTAATCCGACCCTCTGAAAATTTCATGAAAACGTACTTAGAAAACTGACAGAATTTAAGACATTTTTGTTTTAAGAGAAAAGATTCAAGGACCAGTACAGCAAGTTTTATCAGAGTTTTTATCGCATGCAGCAGGTTTTAGAAAGAAATAAGTATATTCTTATAGTTTTTCTGCGTTTCAGAAGCAGAACTTTTGAGATTTTCATAAAAATAGTCATAATAAAAATTCAAAATCTTTGATATGAACGTTAAATTTGTAAAGATTGAAGAAGCGGTTAAGCCACAGTCGAACCCTTCGATGAACCTGAACCTGACAATAACACCAACAAAACATTCAAGGCTGCTGACTTCGACTTAGATGCTAAAATAAGAGCTCTGCCCTCTCTCAGTCTAGAGAAGTTTCAACAGAAGAAACGCGAAAACAAACGGAAGAAGAAAACGCTCAACTCAAGGCCTAGAGTGCAAGAACTGCAAATAATCAACACGGTCCCTCGGCCGATGGTGGACGAGCGGCGGCAAATGATCGAGAGCTGGCGGCAGAACGTGATGGGAAGCCAGAAGCGGAAACCGAGGAAGATAAGCATCACACGTCTGGAGATTAACAGCATGGTTTCGAGCATGGACTACAACAGTGCGCATAAGATTAGTCCTGAGATCAAACTGGCGATGGAGGCACCCAGCAGCATGGTCCAGGACATGGAGCTCGATAAAAGGCCTCGACAAGATAAAACCCTGTTCAGTCTAAAACTCAATTCATGCGGATAGAACTCTAATCAAAATATCTTAACAGCTTCTTGAATCTTTACAAATTTATCGTTCATATCAAAGATTTTGAATTTATTTTATGACTCTTTTCATGAAAATCTCAAAAGTTCTGCTTCTGAAACGCATAAAAACTATAAGAATATACTTATATCTTTCTAAAACCTGCTGCATGCGATAAGAACTTTGATAAAACTTGCTCTACTGGTCCTTGAATCTATTCACTTTTGACAAAAATGTCTTAGATTCTCTCAGTATTCTAAGTACGTTTTCATGAAATTTTCAGAGGGTCCGCTTAAATTTAGTATCAATTTCATAAGATAAAACCCTGTTCAGTCTTTAACTCAATGCACGCTGATAGAACTCTTATTAAAATGGCTTAACCGCTTCTTAGATCTATACAACTTTAACGTTCATATCAAAGATTTTGAATTTTTGTGTATGACTATTTTCATGAAATTCTCAAACGTTTTGCTTCTGAAACGCATAAAAACTATAAGAATATACCTAAATCTTTCTAAAACCTGCTGCATGCGATAAGAACTCTAATAAAACTTGCTCTACTAGACCATGAATCTCTTCACATTAGACAAAAATGTCTGAGATTCTGTCAGTTTTCTAAAAATGTTTTCATGAAAATTTCAGGAGATCGGCTCAAATTTAGTATCAAATTCATAAGATAAAACCCTGTTCAGTCTAAAACTCAATGCATGCGGATAGAACTCTAATCAAAATATCCTAACAGCTTCTTGAATCTTTACAAATTTAACGTTCAAATCAAAGATTTTGAATTTTTTTTATGACTCTTTTCATGAAAATCTCAAAAGTTCTGCTTCTGAAACGCATAAAAACTATAAGAATATACTAATATCTTTCTGAAACCTGCTGCATGCGAAAAGAACTCTAATAAAACTTGCTCTACTGGTCCATGAATCTCTTCACATTAGACAAAAATGTCTGAGATTCTGTCAGTTTTCTAATAACGTTTTCATGAAAACTTCAGGAGATCGGCTTAAATTTCGTATCAAATTCAAAAGATAAAACCTTACTTAGTCTTAAACTCAATGCACGTTTATGGAACTCATATCAATATGGCTTAACCGCTTCTTGAATCTTTACAAATTTAACGTTCATATCAAAGATTTTGCATTTTTTTTATGACTATTTTTATGAAAATCCCAAAAGTTCTGCTTCTGAAACGCATAAAAACTATAAGAATATACCAAAATCTTTCTAAAACCTGCTGCATGCGATAAGAACTCTGATAAAACTTGCTCTACTGGTCCTTAAATCTATTCACTTTTGACAAAAATGTCTTAGATTCTCTCAGTATTCTAAGTACGTTTTCATAAAATTTTCAGAGGGTCGGCTTAAATTTAGTATGAGTTTCATAAGATAAAACCCTGTTTAGTCTTAAACTCAATGCACGCTGATGGAACTCATATCAAAATGGCTTAACCGCTTCTTGAACCTATACGACTTTAATGTACATATCAAAGATTATGACATTATTTTATGACTGTTTTTATGAAAATCTCAAAAGTTCTGCTTCTGAAATGCTGAAAAACTATAAGAATATACTAATATCTTTCTAAAACCTGCTGCATGCGAAAAGAACTCTAATAAAACTTGCTCTACTGGTCCATGAATCTCTTCACATTAGACAAAAATGTCTGAGATTCTGTCAGTTTTCTAATAACGTTTTCATGAAAACTTCAAAAGATCGGCTTAAATTTAGTATTAAATTCAAAAGATAAAACCTTACTTAGTCTTATACTCAATGCACGTTTATGGAACTTATATCAATATGGCTTAACCGCTTCTTGAATCTTTAAAATTTAACGTTCATATCAAAGATTTTGAATTTTTTTTATGACTATTTATATGAAAATCCCAAAAGTTCTGCTTCTGAAACACATAAAAACTATAAGAATATACCAAAATCTTTCTAAAACCTGCTGCATGCGATTAGAACTCTGATAAAACTTGCTCTACTGGTCTTTGAATCTATTCAATTTTGACAAAAATGTCTGAGATTCTGTCAGTTTTCTAAAAATGTTTTCATGAAAATTTCAGGAGATTGGCTATAATTTAGTATCAAATTCATAAGATAAAACCCTGTTCAGTCTAAAACTCAATGCATGCGGGTAGAACTCTAATCAAAATATCTTAACAGCTTCTTGAATCTTTACAAATTTAACGTTCATATCAAAGATTTTGAATTTTTTTTATGACTATTTTTATGAAAATCCCAAAAGTTCTGCTTCTGAAACGCATAAAAACTATAAGAATATACCTAAATCTTTCTAAAACCGGCTGCATGCGATAAGAACTCTGATAAAACTTGCTCTACTGGTCCATGAATCTCTTCACATTAGACAAATATGTCTGAGATTCTGTCAGTTTTCTAATAACGTTTTCATGAAAACTTCAGGAGATCGGCCTAAATTTAGTATGAGTCTCATAAGATAAAACCCTGCTTAGTCTTAAACTCAATGCACGTTGATGGAACTCATATCAATATGGCTTAACCGCTTCTTGAATCTATACAAATTTAACGTTCATATCAAAGATTTTAAATTTTTTTTATGACTATTTTTATGAAAATCTCAAAAGTTCTGCTTCTGAAACGCATAAAAACTATAAGAATATACTTAAATCTTACAAAAACCTGCTCCATGCGATAAGAACTCTGATAAAACTTGCTTTACTGGTCTTTGAATCTATTCACTTTTGACAAAAATGTCTTAGATACTGTCAGTTTTCTAAAAATGTTTTCATGAAAATTTCAGGAGATCGGCTCAAATTTAGTATCAAATTCATAATATAAAATATAGATAAAACCCTGTTTAGTCTAAAACTCAATGCATGCGGATAGAACTCTAATCAAAATATCTTAACAGCTTCTTGAATCTTTACAAATTTAACGTTCATATCAAAGATTTTGAATTTTTTTTATGACTCTTTTCATGAAAATCTCAAAAGTTCTGCTTCTGAAACGCATAAAAACTATAAGAATATACTTATATCTTTCGAAAACCTGCTACATGCGATTAGAACTCTGATAAAACTTGCTTTTTGTAAATTTTTTAATTACGTTTTCATGAAAATTTCAGAAGGTCGAATTTAATACTAAATTCTAGCAATTTAGTATTAAATTCATAAGATAAAACCCGGTTTATTCTTAATCTGAATGCACGCTGATAGATTTTTTATCTAAATGGCTTTACAGGTGTTTGAATCTTTACCAATTAATCAAAAAATTTAAAGATTTTGAGATTTTTCAAAGACTGATTTCATGAAAAACTTAAATAGGTCTTGTTTTCAAAATAATGTGAATAACACTAAAAAGTTGTTTTTGTCTTTAACATTATCAAACTGACTGAACTGGTCCTGGAATCTATTCTCTTTAGTCAAAAATGTCTTGGATTCTGTAATTTTGCAAGGTACGTTTTCATGAAAAAAAATTATAAATACACCGGAACTATTCCTGAAAACCATCAGGAACTGTTTCTATTATACGAAAGCTTTTAAATACAATGTTTTTATATTGATTCCTGAAAAATGCTCTGCTACGCGAAGTTAGCAGAGCATTATTTCATCCCAATTTTTTCAGGAAAAAACGCTAGAACTATTCCTGAAAAGTATCAGGAACTATAGAACTCACCTGCATGCGAACAGAACTCTCATTTATTTATGCTCTGCTGGAAGATGCTCTGCTAACTTCACAGACACCAAAAACTGTAGCAATGTGTGTGAGACATGTCGCATCATGTCTAAAACATGTGCAATCTACACAAACAAAACAAGCGTACTGAGAAAATAGTGTCATCTCTTTTTCTCTCACGTTAGATAGTTGCAAACACTACTTTCTCTTTCGTACACTCGCCATTTAAATTTGTTATTATAGTCATTTTTAACAATGCGGACGATAAAATAAAAATTATTTCATTAACTCGCTATACCTACGAGTGAAATGTTACACCTCTGGCTTTGTTTGTGTTTCAGGAATTGTTGTTGCGCTTTCGAAAGGCACACGTCATTTTGTGACGCTATAAACGGCTCGCAAACGTCCTTCACAACACGTCCGGCTAACACTGTGCTTAGATGTACACTGAGTCTAGGTTTATGCATGCGTAAGGTTCCACTTGGACACAACACGGCGCGGTTTCACTGCGGTACTGCCATCGCCGCCTACTTTTGTCGCGCACATTTCGCAAGAAGACGGCGACGGCTCTGTCACCAACGTTTTTTTTTTATTAACGTTGACTTCAACCCGCCGCGTTGTTTCGCGCGCACTCACGCGCAATGCTCGAAGGGAAGCGGTACGCGCAAACCTGGAACTCACTTATCCTGAATATGTCCCTCGTTAAGAAATGAAACGTTAGTGTTCTTCTAATACGAACTAGGGTCGTAGTTAACCCGCTCACATTCTAATGAATTTATCAAACTACGAAAGTTTTTATACTAAAAAGGGCTTTCCCTTGTTAGGCTGGCACTGGCTGTGAAATTATACAAAACCAAATTTTTTTGTTATAATTCGACCAACAATGTGTATACACACCATTACTTATTATATAAAGAAGCCACCAAATAATCGCTTATTTTGTACAATAGTCAATTCGGACGCAGTCAGTTTATTTCAATTATTTTTTTTAGCAGTAACAATTGTTTTTAGCTTTGTGATTCTTAGCGGTCAGAAAATGGTTGGGTCAGGCGAGTTTAAAGCTAAGGTACCTAACTTCAGTTAAGCACAATTCTGATAAATAGCCTCGGTGACAGGCAGACGAACCTTTTTCTATTTTATAGTTAAAATATTCGTGTAAATGACCGCAGAGGCCGAACGTAAATTCGTTGCTCGTGTTGACTATTGAAAGCTTCTAAATTCAACGCTAGTTTTAGTTTAGGGAAAAAATGTTTTCTAGTTTGAGAATAATCTGTTTTAACAAAAGCTTTGTGCGTTTTTACGGTGCATTCGCTATTTACATCTTTCCGTAAAGTGGACGGACACTGTACAAAAGCATTCAAACAATCTGTATGAGAATAATTATTAACTTAATAATTAATAACATCAATTTATATTCAGCCCTTGGGACAGACCTGTTTAATGGCTTTCCCAATTAGGTAAGAGAAAATCATAAATGTTTTTACTATTACCTGTAAATACTAAAACTTTTTAAACTTTCGCGATTTACGTAGGGGAAATAAAAACAAAGGTACGCGATAAATACCCGATAAATAATCATTTAATTATGTTAACCTGTAAATACTGTTTTTTTTTCACTATTGTTTATAGAATTATCAAATGGATCAAAGTTCAAAGAAACATACAAAAACTATGTGCGACGCAAACATTAACGCCCTTTTTGAGAATCTTCCCGCGGGTGACATAAAAGGCGACTGAGGGATATCCACCAGGGGCGGAAGGGGCCATGAGATAAACGCCGATAAGGCGCAGGGGGAGGCCTGCGCCCAGCAGTGAACTAATACAGGCTGTTGAAGTTGAGGTTGAATGCAAGAATAGAATAATAATAATATTAATTGTATAACTGAATTCATTTATTAAGATAATAAAATCCAATTAAAGAGATCCTTAAATGATTATTTCAGATGCCATTTGTCACATATTTTATTCATTTGACCGCATAACATCCGGTACTTTCAGCTGATGATGATATTTTACCTTTGTAATACTCGGAGCATATATTATATATATATATATATATATAATATATGCTCCTATATATATAGTTAAGTACAAATTAATCATTGATCCGATTATTGACCACGCTTAACTTCCTCACTTGATCGCATAGCCAAAGTGCTTTGCATAAAAACTAGTGCATTTCATGTAGGTATGTAAATATGCAAAATAACTGAGCTGTTGAATAATCCAGACGAGGTAAGGGAGTGAAGGTAGAACGTTAATCTATTAGACAGGACACGATGGTATTCATAAATCAGAATAAAGCCTTTGAAATAACAGGGTTAGGGATTCTGTGTAAGAAATATTATTCAAGTTGTACTAGTATTTACTAATCTGGGTAAACAAAAGCTAAGATTACTTTTCACTTTGGCTTGATTGGTGATGAAATATGTCAAATGCTACTAGTAGGTACATTTTTTGCATTATAATTGAGGCGAGCCCTATTTCAGAACATAGAAAATTAATCATATTTTAAACAAAAATTAAGAAAAAAACCGTTGTCGTTTAGAACAGACGTTGTTTCTAGCTCGTTCATGTCATGGTATAAAACTATAATATCATAATAAAAATGTCCCACCACCTTTACGACTACTGAAAAGGAATAATAATAATAATTGTCAAATGTAAGAATGAAAATATTTACAAAGGATTTTCGCAAAGTAACGCCTGAATCTAGTAGGTATTTATGAATAATAATTTGTTTATTTTTCAGATTACATAGATCCATAAATTAGTGAAAATATATTCTATATCCATTACTTATAAGGTATCTTTTATAAAATTAAAACTTTACGTTAGGCACATATTGCACTCAATTTTATATAGTATAATGTTATTATGTGAGGTAATAGAGTCTACAATATTTGCACACTGAACTGTCGCACCGACCTGCCACTCCGCCAGGATATCTCACTGACTTTGGGTAGACTCCACTCCATATTCAACTTTCTATGAGCAGAAAGTTTTTTTTTTTATCAGAAATAGACTTTTGATTGACCGCAATCTCACCTGATGGAAAGCGAAGATGCGGCCGACGATGTATCACGAAGGTCTAAAAGATGGCTACTCCGGACCACAGTCCGAAACACAACAGAGTTGTTTCACGGACTGGCCCAGTCCAGAGACCTACCACCAGAGGGTACCGCTCTTAGCACCACCCAGACGACACGTGTACAGAGGGTCAACACCTACGGACGTGAGCGATACTGTCCCCCAAAAAGTTGTACCTGTCTGGTGTTTATAACACTGCATTCCTCTCAATTCCCATCCACACGTCTCAAAACGTCGTGTTTCCACCTTTAGAATTCCGCGCCTTTGACGCCTCGACTGTAAGCAGGCGGAATGAGGCCGGAAGGTGAAGGTTGCCGACGACGGCGACGGGTTTACTTTTAAGTATGGCTATGATGAGGTGAAGTGTGCCTTAATTTTGTAGTAATAGATTTAATTTTCATACGGATATAACTAGCTATACAAAGGAGTGAAAATGGAATGTCTAGCTTTCGGGGTTTTTAATAAATTATTAGACAAGTAAAGATTACCAACTTTATAGTAAAATTGAGTATCAATAAAGAAACAACCTGAAAAAATCGATTTTAGCCCCAATTATCTAATAGCTACGCTGATCAAGCTCGGGAAACAGTTTCAGCTATAGAACTAAATCGCAAAGGCATGTTTGATTTCTAGTCTTAGCTAGTAAAATGGTTTAACTTGAAATAAAACCCTAAAGATAGGAAGAGCGTTGTGAATCCCTCGCTGTGTAGGTAGAGCCAACTGATAGCGTTAAGGCAGCCACTCGGAATGAAATGCGGGCTAGAAGCGAACGAAGCAAAAAGAACGAATCTATCCACAGCGGAATAAAACGGCAGAAACTACAGGAATATTCCTGGCATGAATACTCGAAACGAAAGTTGAAGAACTTGTTGTAAATAAAAATGGCCTAAACCTTAATTTCTTTAAGAAAAAAGTGTTATAAAAAAATGTGATCACTATCTTTATCGACACGACATATCTCGGCATGTCGATATGGAAATGTCTGTAATACTGGTACTTAACCAGAAATGTCTGTGATACTGGTACTTAACCAGAAATGTCTGTGATACTGGTACTTAACCAGTATCACAGACATTTCCAGATCGACATGCCGAGATAAGTCGTGTCGATAAAGATAATGATTGAAAATGTCATGCTTGTATCGTACGAGCTGCTGCCCGCGGCTTTGAGCGCTTTTTAAGCCGCCTATATCCGTCCCCATTGTCCAAATGGTCTCCCCATTCAGCTGTTCAGTCGTAAAAAGTTGACAGATGGACAGAATAAATTACAAACGAATTCGCAATAAGTATGGATATATTTATCTAAGGAAAATAAACTTTATAATCTATTATTCAATTGGAAATGAAGGAAGATACGGTATAGTGCTTTAATAAAATAATGTGGATGTTTATTGTACACTAAACTAATTGTAAGTATTTCATTGATAGTAAACAAGCTAAAAAATAACACCTACATTTTTCGTAAAGTAACCATTAAAATGAAGTAACAAATAAGTTAAGAGGCCATTTTAGTTCACTTTTATCGACAGTTACCTACTTAACGATTCTATTATGCAATAAAATCGATTCAAACTTTCTGCAGTAGGTAAAGATTAACTTTTATTGATAACCAAGTAAGTTTTTATTGATAACAAAGTAAAAGTAGCGGGTAGGTGAGTTCTTACAAAATTGACGTTTTGCGTTTTATCACTTGTTATTTTTATGCGAAAAGGATGTTTTTACGACAAAGTTAGATGTGAGAAAACCTTCTCACAGACAAAGTAACGTGAATTCTACTGTGTTATCAGCCGTCATAGACTAGGTAATGATACGTCGCCCACGTTTAAGAATAAACAGTCTTCTGTTTACCTAGGTACCTACCTATTTTATCAGAACAATAATGATGAATAAATAAACCCCTGCGTAGGTTTGTAGGAACTAGGTTATAATAATTATAACGTACCTAACAATATTGATACTAACGTACTCACAGATGTTAATGTTCCTAAGATTGTCTGGAAGAGATCTCTCAAAGCGATAGAGCCGCCCTTTGTCAACTTTGATTCTCTACATTTTCTTCTGTATTGTATTTTATGTTTGTGTGGTACAATAAAGAATATCTATCTTTATATATTATATTTACTTAAACTATCACTAACGGACGCACTCAGAGATTGTAGATTGTTTGCAACAGTCAGCAGTTAGCTCAATTGTATCAATTAAATACTTTTTTATTATTTGGTAGTAATTTTCTTTTTCAAAAAAAATTATATGATGAATCACATTGATTACTTACCTAAATTACCACTAAGTAAAGATTTCAAAACAAAAAACTTTACATAGTGATGGGTTAGGTAAACATTAACGTCTCTTAGGTCCGTATTATGAAAGCTTGCTCAGTCATTGATCTATGCTTGAGTGACGTTTATGGCATAGAAAAGCTTTGCTCTAGCATAGATCGATGACTGAGCAAGTTTGCATAATACGGGCTTTAGTGCGGCTGTAAGTACCACACGGCCATTAATTAGGCACAGTGGCTCTGAAACAAGCCTAACAAATAGACCCCCGTGTTTGGGGTGTATGCTTTCAAGCTAATTTTCTGATTTTACGTCAACTCGGCCAAATGGGCAAACATTGTCATTAGGCTGTGCACACAACAGCTTTGGTTTGACCTGCCAATGTCAATGTCATTTATGTCAATGTCATTTACGAAAGATAATTTTTAAAATTTTGACGCAATTGCTTTCCATACGGATTCATTTTCAAAATGCGAGCGATTTTACGCAAAAGTTTGTAGTAACTTTACAACGCTGCTAAATATCTTTATTGATTGATTTGTCATTTATCTAGTTTGAAAAATAAATAAATGAAATAAATAGAATAAAGATAAAAAAAAATGACCAAGAAAACCTACAAGATTCCTACATAAAAGCATTTCATGATAAAGGTGTTTAATTATATTTTAATGTCGAACATAATGCAGGTATTTTAAGACGTAAAATAATTTGCCTCGAACCTTCTTAGAAGCTAATGGAATTCTCGGTAACTACAGGTCTTTATATGGTACCTGCCTACGTACAGTCAGCTTGGATTATATGTATATGCGTCCAAGTTTATATACCGCACTCTGACGCTATTAAAACAAAGTCTCGAACTGTAGCATCGCTGTGTAGATTTGTTCTTGAGTGGAGACCGGTACTCGGAGTAGGGCGTAACGAAGTGTAGGACGCCTTCCGGCCAGGTAGGATGACGACCTACGAAAGTCTGCAGATGCTGAATATGGCTTATGATCCTGACAAGTACGTTACTTTACGTAATTAGAAAACTAAAAGTGAAACTTAGAAGTAACATATTTTTGGAGCTGACTGTACTGTCTTTGAAAATTACCTACACGATGTTGTTTCAAGTGTAGTGAGGTGATGCTGATAGGCAAATCAGTAGCTTCGTCTAGACAAAGTTCTAAGAAGTTTTGCAATAATGTATCGGAATTTCGTGCGCGACATTCATAATGAATATAATGAAGTTTCATAAATCAGTATACGTTGTTTCGATACTGCTTCGATACTGACGTTATGGTTCATTATGAAACTAAGTATTAATGCAGGCAAATAGATTAAAAAAAATAACTAGATTTTTGTAACTAATTTATGCCAAAAACTTAAAGAAAAATAAAACTTTGTAGGTACTGCCCTTAAAAGGGTAAAGTTTATATTTGCCCCTTAATAAATTGTCATGGAAAACTGGAATAAATCTAAATATCTCAGACGCAACTAAAAAGTTCTTTCACTACTCACAGAGACAGGAAAATTGGGGCATTTCCACAGCTCCGAAGTTCCGTCAAAGCCGAACATGTAAACAAGCCCTAACGATGCAACCGCTGTTTGCCTCGAGGCCCAAAGTTTCACCTCGTTAGATGCAGCAGAGCTATGGTTACTGACGAGTACATACGAGCTACATACATTTTACTTTAAACTTGGTGCCTATTAGCTAGCAATCCAATCTTATTTTTAAGGTACCAGGTTCATTCGTTTATTATGAACAATACGATAACAATAACAGAATCAATAAATTACTTTTAATTATGCATTTCTAAAAGCTGTCATCAGAAGTCTGGGTCCAGCTAGAATGCTGCAGCATGACCACGTTGAATGACAATACTAATTCAATGACCGAGATGGAATCTATATCCATCTAAAACCTTTCTTTATATCGCTGTTCGCGGCCCTTTTCTACCAAAAAACCAGCCCGCAAACAACATCGGATTCGGTCTGCTATTCGCGATCCATTCGGTGGCTATCGTAGCCTTCAGTCTTTCTAACATACGTGCCCACGTGACTGACCTAGTCCCACTATAATTTGTGAGGGACATGATCAGATGACCCGGATTTCTAGTTTAAATTTTATATAGGCTCTGGCTTGACAACGAAACCCCAACAATAAAAGTCAGCTAGCTCTACGTAGCAAGGTAAATCTAGCCTAGAAGGTTGGGCCAAGCCAGTGCAGGGGGTCATCGCCCCACTGGCCCAGTTCCGCATCGATTGCAGTCAATTGCACCGTTTCTTGGAATGGAAGTGATTTTATCTAGGTGAGGCTTTGTTTGTGTTCTTGTAACCCGAGCGATGCGCTATCGATCCGCCAGCTAACTGGTGGAGGCTATTCATCATTTATGACTTATTCTTTGAAGTTTTCATTGAAGGACAGGTGGCTTATTAAATCGGAAATGACTAGGTAGGCTAGGTTACAATACGTGGAAAATCTTTGGTTCTTTGTAGTTTGAGTCTTTTATATAAATCATTTTAATTTAAATTGAAATGAGCCCTTTTCCCAGAAAGATCCGTTTTGATTATGTTTAGTAAAGCAGACTTGGCTAAACAGTACTTGTTACTACTTTAGTTTTCTTTTTTTCTTGTTTTCGCCATAATCACCATGCGGTGATTTTGGCTAAACCTTATATAAGGATTTAGGGCATGTTCAGTAGTAAAACGATGCTTATCTGCGGATACGAGGGGAATTCGACTCAAACTTTAGATAAGTTTTGTTACAAAAAATAATAAATACTTTAAATAGCTTTTTAGTAAGATTAGTTTACGAATTTATTACGGATGCAAGTGAGTTAACTACGAACCTAATAAACCAAATAAGCTTACATTCGTAATGATAATAAAATATTGAATCACTTCACGGGCTTTATCTCCTTTTGTATGAAAAGGCGTTACGAATGTTACGATGCCATACACTGCGAAGGACACTATAGAGTAGAAGTAGATAATTATGATCTAAGAAAGATCAGTGCAAAGCGCTTAAGAGCTTAGTTAAATTTAGGCAGTGGTATATATTGTATATTTATAAATACAATTGGTACGTATTGTATTTTTGTAAGTATGTATGTACATATTATTAAAGTACCGTAATTATTACATGCACACAGACCCCATGTGTATCCGACATTTCTATCCGTACCAGGCTGACTGGCAGAGATCACTCTTGAGCGATAAGACAGCCAATCGTCACTTGGTTTTAATTATTTTATTTGTTCAAATTGTTTATTAGTAGTGTGCAATAAAAGTATTTTCTACCTATGTATGTATCTATCTGTTTGAGTTAGTCATTGAGTTTTCCTCCTTACAAAAAATCAAAACCTGAAATAACCCCATATTTCGACGTCGAAATAGCCTCTTGCCGTTAAGTGAGTGTATGTTTGATGTGGTTTTGTTGCCTCAGAGAGTTATAACCTTATTTTGCATTCTGTGAATGTATATAGGTTAAGCTTATATCATGAGATGCTTTAACCTATTGTACACTACATTCCTTCTAAATAAACGGTTATGATGTAATACGCAGTGAACTTATCTACTATCCTAAAGGTGGATTTACAAAGTTCACAAGCTACGTGCATAGCTATCTGATATCAAGATGGCTTCATAACAGAAATTCTAATTGAATATCTCAAATTAATTTGGAAAATTACTCTTCGATAAACCTTTCTGTTGCGTAAAATATCGCTAGGTCTTTTGGGTTTGATTATTTACAGGAATCTGTAACTGGTTAATTTGATTTTTGATATTATAGTACCGTGGTTCGGCGACAATGGCGAGAGCGGGTCACTGGAGAGGTTTTAGTGGGTGGTGACGTCCGTTTCAGGGCTTCGAATTCCACAAAATTCTGATCCCACAGATCAGTCTATTTGTAAACGAATTTCCTTGCACAAGATGACAAATATATGAACCTACGTGTCATTACTGTAATTGTTAACCATATAACCATACCAATACGACAGAGCTGATCCCATGTGAATAATGATGGATGTATGGATTGTTTTTAGAAGAAGATTGAAAGATATCCAGACAAATGATCAACAATAAGTTTAGAATAGCAAAAGTAAAACAAAGGTTACGTTGGCTGCGGCTCAATATTGAAACCGCAACATTTTCGAGGAGGCTCTTACTTGATGTTTATTCTCGTGAGAACTTAACAAAGTCATATCGTAACGATCAACGGGGATGGAAAATTTGGGGTAGGTAGGAATCTCTGGTTGATACGTAATGGTAAATATTTTGAGCCTAAGTTTGTGAGAAGTTTGGGTTAATTTCATATGTTTTGATGCAGAGTAGTACAAACTAAATCAGACTTCGTGGCTTTGGGCGGTTTGAAATTTCAATGAAACATTATTATTTGAATACTTTAGAAATCCTAAAGTATGTGACCTGCTTGTAACTTTAAAACAATAAGGCTCTGAGAATTTTGTAGACGTTCTATAAAAGATGAACATGGGTAGCATGTTTAAAAAGTGTCACGTTGTTGTTGACAATGTTGTCATGCCGACTGAAGCACTGAAGATTAAAGTTCTAATTTCGTCTAATAGATAGCGTTGATAGCTAGTTGATAGCTAGCTAACACCAGAATGGCATAAACAGTATTAAAACTACGAGATTTTCAATAGATCATGTAGGTAAATGGCATTATCACGTAAAATTATCGTCCCTAAACCGACTTTAGAGACAAACATTTCGTTTTCAAACGAACTATTATGGTGGTTTGGTGTCCCTCTGCAGGACAATGACTTCTCTCTTCTACTCCGACTCTTTTTTTGCTGTAGGAATGAATACTTGTTTAAAAGATTCAAGTTTGTAAAGTCATCTCCTCCTAGGTATTTATAATACATAGAGTGGACTGGGTGGGTCTAGACGTTTGCATAGAAAAATGTCTAGAAATTTATCATTTAGAGGAAGTTTAATGTATCATTTGTCAAAATTCAAGTTTGATTGACGGATAGATAGAGACATAATTAAACGTTTCTGTAACCATTGTGTCTCGAAACCGCCAAAATGATGTAAAACACCGACCTAGTTCCACAATTAGGGCAAAGGAAAGGAAATATCTCGTATTTGTATAACTGAGTGTTTGTTGATACAGAACGATTTACAATTCATATGGCTGCTTGATTGTGAGGAAGCGGTTTGAGCGGTTTACTTAGCCCAGATCTCCCCGATGTGGATTGACTCAGAAAAATAAAATCGCTTTGAGTTTGCTTTTAGGTAAACTGGGCCAGACATTTGAAGAAATCATTGGTGAAGTGGATTTGGCGGTGCGATCATGTAAGTTAGGACTGAAGAGGCTTTTATGCTTTTGAACGACCATCAAATCGATAAATACTTTTATCGGGCTGGATCGTAGCGGGCAAATAATACTGAGCCTTAACTACTGAACTGAACGAAAGTACTCGTTACATTACTACAACTCACTGATTGTGGAAAGGATCAAGAAATTTCTGAAATGATCTCAAGCTTAAAAACTTTTTGTAATACGTAAAGTTTTCATTGCCAGTTACTTAGTCAGTTTTTTTGTGTTTTCTGCTATACCTTGTTAAGCCGTATTTATTAGGCAAATGTACTGTATATTTCTCCAACCATCGCCCCGCTAGGATCCATTCCCGCGGGAAAGAAACCTATTACGGCAAAGCCAGCTTTGCGCTGAAAGGCTTTTTTAATTAACCTTGACGTAACATAACAATCTCTAACGTCTTGTGATATTTTAAACATATTATATAACTACTAAACAAATCAATTTTCAAACATATTTTGTGTAATGGTATCAAACAATATAAGTAAATAATATAATTAAAGTTTTTGTTTTCCTACCTTTTTGATATCTATTTCAAATTGGTTTTATTGTTGAGATATTTTTTTGTATTGATGCAAAAACGTATGTAATATTTTCGTAGGACACACTCTAGTAGTGGTCTTTGTATAAATCGATTGGTAACCGAAACTAACCTAATTAAATTTTATTCAAATAAACGACTTTCTTTTTAATAAAATATTTTTTTTAACGAAACTGAAAAATAAATTATTTGTTAGTGTAGTATAGAAATTAAATAAGGCTCGAACCTAGTCGATTTGATAAAAAAACTAGGCCTAGATCTAAGTAATCACAAGATTTTATTTTTATATTGTTTGTTAGTTTCAAATAGAAATTTAATAAGACCTAGATTTGAGCAATCACGGTGTCCCGGTGGTAAAAAAAAAATTACATAAAATTAAACATATATTCTTCGATCCCTTGGTTGTGAAAACACGATTCAGAAAAAAATGTGATTAAAAAATACGGATGAAAGTGCACCATTTTGCACCTAATTGGTCTAGATCTTAGGAACTCTAGGGTCTATAGGAAATATTTTTGTTTTGATTCGTAGGTCATCACTAATTCTTTGATTCCTCGGTTGGGTTTTTTCATAAGTGGAGTATTAGGAGTTTATTGTAATTTACAAAAACATCATTATTGCGCTTACGCCGTTCCAAAAACGTATGCCCACTCCTATGAACGCGAAATCCTATGACTATCTTTTTCACAAAATGGCGCACAATGCGCTCTCTTAAACAGAATGCCTTCGTGGTGTGGTTAGCAACAGTGATCGAAGGGCCAGTTCCCACTTGACCTGCTGACCCGAGAGCTGCCATCTAGGTTAGAGGCTGCTGCATCAGGAATTCACAAGTAGCCATCTACAGCCAATCGACAACTTTCGATCAAGCTATTTTAATTATTAGTACCTAATCGGTATAAAATGCTTTCAACACCACGGGATAAAGGGTATACAGGGTGGACCAAACGTCATACCGTCGTGTGGTACTAATAATTAACCTTTAATTACTGTCATGGCTGTAATAAGATAGCTCAAAGAAAGACAAATGACAAAGGGATAAATCAAAACTTATAGATAGGATACAAGATCCGTTATAACTCAAAGAATCCACTGAAAGATTGCGAAAGTTTCAAAACACTAAACTAAAGCTGTCACGCAAGCCACAAATAATAAAATAAGATAAAACTAAGCGATGAAAAGTGCTTTCTGATCGTAATTTCCAAACTACGTATCAAGGCGGCAACATTCTCAGAAAAATAACATTTAATACCGTACCTTGACCCTAACCTTGCACTCTAAACCTTTCGGCTAAGATAATAATATTAAATTGTACTTAAAGGATCGCGTTACAATGTTTAGTGCCAAAACATGTTGAGATGTGAATCGAGACACGCCGGTCTCGACGGCGGCAGAACAAAGGGTTCATTTTGGAAAAAAGCAACTGTCTAAGGATAATGGAAAATCAAAAGCTGATCATTGTGTTGCAACATGGCTACAAGATTGCTGAAATACATGAGATGGTAGAAAATTGATTTTATAAGTAATTTATTGTGATTTGGAATATATTTACATACCTGGTCTACAGCAAAAGTTCTCCAAACAGAAGGATGAAAACAACAAGTTAACAGACATCATTTGATCACAACGTTCGATCACTAATTTGCCATGGTGTAGTATTTTTTTTTTATAGCAACTGCCCATAAAACCAATCAATTCTAAACTTGTATGCATTAGCTCAATTGTTCGTAATGTAGATAGTTGTAATAGTATAATAATTCTAATTTATTTTAATATTGTAATATTATTATGGTTCTTATTTAATTTATTATTAAGTTGTAATTTTCTGTGTTATGTGAGATTCGTAACTTTCTTGCTTGATTCAAATTACATTAAGATCTCTATAAGTTCAAGAAAGATTACTAAGACAAGAATATAATTTCAAAGCATGAAAGCTTATTTGAAGTACTCATTTATTTCTGCAAATAGGTGACATACTCGTATATAGCGACGTTCCAATAGTGTCGTATTGAGATAAATATTTTCTGTCACGATTAAATGCCTGGCTTTTATTAAGACTATGTCTCATCAAAAGGTAAGTACGTTAAATTTGTTTTCCAATAAAAAAAAATCTCTGCGGCGGCGTCCGAAATTATAAAATTTAATTATAATGAAATAATTCAAATTTTCAAGAATAGGTTTATGTTTCAGCTGTAAAATTTGCCTGTTTTCTAGCCATAAACGTAACGCACACTTTTATCTACTCCACGAAAGTTATTAAATGTCTTTTATTATTTCAGCGTTATACATTTAAAAGATATTATACGCATCACTTTCAAATTAATTTTGTTACAAATTATTAAATCTAACGAATTACCCAATCAATCGTTATTGACAAGCACATCTGCACCAAATTGACGCAATAAATTTAACAAGTGTTACAGACCCATAGGTAATTTACATTTAATGACTCTTTTCAAATAAGGGCTTAGTGGTTTTAATATTATATGGATATCAAATGTTGAGTACTTAGAATACTAAAATAGATAGATAAAAAATATTTCGGACCACAGACACATAGGTTTCATAATTCAGATAAGCATTTTAAAAAAGTAAGTACTTAGTGTAGAATGTTTGTGTTTGTTGCAGCACTTCAATCAGGCCATGGCTCAGCGAAATATTTGATTAAAAGCAAAAACACTCATATTCAGCCAAAACCTGATCGAGAGCAAGCAGTACAATCAGATAACGTGTAGGTACCAGATAATTATTCTGGTTGTATATTAGTAGCAAAATTTATTCAAATTCCAATTCAGTCTCCTCCGTAGACCAAGACATGTTCTCGGTGACCCCGTTGACCCACTCACCGCCGCTAACCCGAAGGTAACGTCAACCGATTCGTTACCGCACACTACACAGCCGACCAAAAACCGACGAAAAAGGGTCGAAGAATTCCCTCCTTCCGCCCGCAGGTGCATTCGTGCACCTAAGGCGTAACCTCCATGCCCTCTCGTAGCATCTGGCGACAGCCCAAGCCGAGGCTCGCACCTAAGTGGTGGCCCTTGTGCGTGTCGCCCCAACCTAAATTTTACCGGCGAGGCGCCATTTGCGCCCGCCAAAAGTCCAGTACCATCTGCGGTCAACAGCATTATAGACCATTCGAAAGAAAAAACAATTCTAAAATGCTTTATTTCCATAAATACAATAAATGTTCACTTAGAAAAGGTCAAATCATATTTAAATAAATACGCTGACACGGAAATAAAGTGGTATTTTTTATTTCGGCCGCTTTGGTATATAGACTAAAACTGATATTAATTGATGGTCGAAAGAAAACATTAATGTACGTAAATATAAGAATGAAAAATATTAAGCAACAATTCCCCGAAAAAAAAACCTTCTGCGATAAAATCTAACAAATTATACATTTATACAAAATAAAAGAACATTTATCAAAGTAAGTCGTCAACTAGTCCACTCTCTGCTAGTTATAAATCGTCAATAAAATTAGAAATAAGGAATAACCTTTTATACACTAATCTTTATAAGCTGGGTAGTGGAGATGGGGCAGATATATTATTCTTTACGTTCGAAAACGAGACACAATGTTCAGATGATTGTCCTCGTATGTTTGAGTTGTCACGTCCCAAGTAGCGACTCCCTAACCACTAACAAAACGTGGGAGTTCTTGAAGAACGTGATGGCTATTTGTTTTGTGAACCTTCGTGTCAAGAGTTAATCTAATGCCTAAGCTTAATTGCAGAATTTCGCTAACTAAATTAACCCTTTAAAATCTTATTTTTATCACACAACCACCTACCATTAGTCTCAGACTTAGGAGTCTGTGAGATGGATTGTAGATGGTGGGTTAACGAAAGCCTATTGTAAAAATTCAATATAATTTCAATAGCGTTGTTTGCGTTGAATATAAGTGTGCGTTCCGCGTTGAATATATGTACGTGTGCGTTGAATTCAAGTTCAACATCAAAGTACAATTATTTTTTGAACGAACCGTGATAAAGGGTCGTCAAACTTTGACATTATAATACTATAGTGTATTGAGATAAAGTCATGTGTGCACTATAATAAATGTCTTGCCCACCTGGTTATTCTTCGGTGAGACTGGCCGTCGTCTCTGTCGCGACCAAAATTCGGCTAAGAGGGCATAAAATTGCTTACAACTCACATGATCTGTAGTAGTATGAAAAATAGAAATATCAAGTTAGATTAAGTGAGATAAGTAATTAGTTTAAGTTTAAGTAGTTCAGTATATTTACAACAAACAAACAAATGTGTCCACGAGGGCTACCGCCGACAAACTGTCCTTTTAATTTGTAGAATAAATAAATACAATACATCTTAAAAACTTTCTAGGTAATTCAAATTCCAAAGCTGTCACGTCCCTAATCGAGCTTAATAAATTCCAAAGCATTTGGATTCCACATTTCAGCTTTGACCCTGTATTGTGTTTTCTGCAAGATGGAGTGCAAAAATCTCGCAGGACCATTTATCTCGTGCGTCCGTAACACAGTGAGACGTAGGTCACGATCAGGAGCATGGCTGCGCCAGTGTCTGTGTCACGTTGAAGGGCACACATATCAAATCGCTTCGTAGCTTGTAACCAGTTTTTTCTATTGAAAGAAGTTTAGGAGTGATAGTTGTTTTTCTAAATGAGGAACTAAAAATTTACAGTTTTATAGTCTTCTTCAAAAGCCCATACTGCTGAATGTAGATTACAGACGATTATAATATACAGCGAGTGATTTAACCAAAAGAACGATTATTTTTGTGGCGACAAAGCCGGTGAATGACTAACCGGAGATTTACAACCGGTTTCTCGAACGCTAATCAATTATAAATTGATCAATTATAAATTGATTAGCGTCAGTCAGTTGACAAGTAATTAACTTGACACACTGCTCAGATCAAATCGGGATGCACAAGCAAAATCACATATTAGTTAATCATTGATTTGACAAGCGCTTGACCAAAGAAAAATGCCTAATTAGCTCTCCAGAAACGCATTTTCATTTTCAGATTTGCTTTAATGATTTGACAGACTTGTCAACTACTGTCTGTTCCATAAAAAAGTACGTAATCAAGATTCAAGCAACCCAAATGACACATAAGAGATTTGATTAGTTACCCAACAATGAAGGTGATTTGCGTTTTAGAAACCGGATGTAAGATCTTCAAAAGTGATATTATTCTTGCCAAACTCTGTTGAAAATTAAGGTTAAAGCCTCAGTAGAAAAAATGGACTGTTGAAAAGTAGGTCACGACCTGTCATTTGTGAAAACTTTGACAAAGTAACATCTTCCACCGAAGATGATCATATTTATTAAAATGTCATTCATAAATCAACTTTATTGCAGAAAATATGCAAACAAATGCAGATAATTATCTAGAAAGTTATAAATAAGGTTAAACAGATTTTCAGATAAATGTCTCCAAGCCTCTCATTATGGCTGAATAATTGAATAACTGAATAATAAGTGGTATTTATTATCACTCAAGAACACTGTTGACTTATTTTCTGAGCAAAATAAAATTATTCTTTTACACCTTGACTTGATTGCAAGGTGACATTAGTGACACTATTCTAGTCATATATAAATTGTTTTAAAAAAAAGTGGTTTTATTATACAAGTCTTTGGAAGGTCTTTGGATGATCGAAAATAATGTACAAAAAAACTTGTATGACCGGGTAGATTAGACGTGGATTAGAAATTCCAACTAACTCCAAGATTTATGAAGTTTTTGAGTAACATACTGTATGTATATAGTTCATAATATTACTTCAGGTTCAGGTCAGAAGATGTACGTAACATGATTTGAAAATAACAAAATGCTTTATCTCCTTAAGACCTATACGGCACAAAATTCAAATCAGCAAATTACAGATAGGAAATAAAGTGTTCACTTCAATGTTCTCAAAGTAAAGTAAACAAGCGAACCAGAAACCTTTACAGTGTTAGTTTTCGAGCTGGAGCAAACCTCATCCCAAGCTTTTCTATTCTCAAAATAATAGAGTTAGATATTTTGTAGTATCCTTTTTACAAAGGATATATTAGACAATTTGATTTTTTTGCAGTTTAATTGAAGTTTTGATGTAATATCTACTCTTATTCTCCCACGCATTATATTTAGACTTAGATTAGAATAAACGATTTGACTCTCACTCTTTAACTTCAATTAAATCTCAAAAACCCTGCAAATTTCCGCTTCAACCCCTGACCCTTTATTTAGTGCGTCATCAAACGAAACATTTAGATAGCCCTATGGTCTGTTACGATTAGATACGACCATTACAGGTCTGAGGGCTATTATTGGCACCACAATGACTGATTTGGGCGAAAACATACCCTCACCATCCATTAATGAGAGTAATGAAAACGATTGACGTCTCACAATACAATATGAATGGGATTTTGGTGGAATGATTAAAGAATTCAGAGTTAAATGACATTTGTTTGAGGAGTACCTATGAATAAAAAATTAAAGGTGGCCATGAAATTCCGGCCAACCCCCCAACCCGCATGCCAAAACGTCAATTTTACAATATAATGCTGCTTAAATTATAATTTAAAATTTGAAGCCATAAAACGGACAAGACAGAAAAATAATCAAGTTAATAATTTGTACACATAAAAAAGATAAATTAATAAATAGATCAGCTGTAAATGGGCATCGTTAAAGTCATGTACAAATAATAATTAATGGTGCTGCTGGAAAAACGCATTGTCTGTCATTATTAAATCTAAATAATATATAATTATCACAGTTAGCTTAACTAGGTAAAATATAGCTGCTAAGAATGCATTGTCATTTGAGGACTAGCCTATGTAACAGACGGTTTTCCATCTATTAAATGGCCTACTTAACCCTAACCTAATTATCTGTTATGTTTGTCCGGATTACTTATCGGCCTATCTGCTACGTAAGAAACAAATACGGATTACTACGTAAGATATTGCCCCAATATACAGTGTTTTTGCTTATCAGCTAGAAATAAAGTAACTTAGTATAAGGAAAATCAGTAATGTCATGACAATATATATAATATCCCTAGCTAGAAATATTACCTATATTTGTAATTATACCAATAAATTATTTTAAACCAGTTATTACGTCGGCCAAAACGGTAAAAAAAGGATAATTATTTTGTGTTTTAATTACCCAACTTTACTTTTTATTTAGAAGAGTTCTGATTTTATTAATTGAACTTGATATGTATTATGCAATTTTAGTATTTAATTATTATTTTTAAAAGATAAAAATTTAGAAGATAAATTTATTTATTATTTTTCCCAATACATAACAAAAAGAGTGGTACAATAACATACATTAACAGGACATATAAAACTAATAAGTAAGGTAGGTACTTAAATTTTTCATTGGGTAAAAACTGTGGGTAAAAAGCTCAGCATTTTGCAGTTTAAAGCATTTGCACTATACTGCGCTGGTTTTCAGTTAGGGTCCCTATGAGTGACGACAATACAATATACTCGTACAGCTACATACCTAACCATAGACAAAATATAATAAAGTTTAATTCATACAAACAAAAAACACAAACACAGCGATTATTCTATAAAAAGAACTATGGTAAAAATGGGAAAAAACATAGAAACAAATAAAATAAAAATTACTGCGTCCATTCAACCAACTGACTCGAATCCCTAAGATTTCCATTTTGGGTGTAATAAACTTTATTGAAATAGAAAATAACAACAAATAATAAAACTAGTATTTGCAATTGATACAACTGAGCTAACTGCAGACTGGAGCAAAAAATCTACAGGTAGCTCAACTGATCCGTATCAATACCAGTGCTGCGTACCCAAGACGCTGCGCTGGCTGCATTGCCCCGCAGCTGTATAGCAATGCATTATTACTATTATATGTAACTAGCAGGGCCTCGCGGTTTCACAAATAATTTTAAAATTTTGATGTATAGTCTCATGTCGTCATTCTGCGTTATAACAGTAACTAGCTGCGCCCCGCGGCTTCGCACGCGTTGTTCCTATGAAAATATTAAAAGGTGATTTTCATCCCACGGGAACAGATTTATGGGATAAAAAGTAGCCTATGTTTTATTCCAATATTAGAATTACCTGTATGCAAAATTTCAGCCAGATCCGTTCAGTAGTTTTGGCGTGAAGAGGTAACAAACATCCATCCATACATCCATCCAAACTTTCGCCTTTATATATTTAGTGTGATTATCGAATTGAAAAATACACAAAATATTAAAATTTATTTATATGCTTTTGTGTTCATAGTATCTCGTTTTATGTTTTCATTATTTACTTTCACGTTCATTGTATTTATGGAAATTAATCATTTAAATATTTTAAAATTTTGTGCGCACAATTAATGTTCTTAAAATTAAAAACAACCCAGCTGACCGAACTGCTCTGAAATTAAAATGGAAGTATGTTTCTGTTTTAATAATAACCCAAGTTCGGTTCCACGGCCTGACAATCTAATATTCAAGTCAACTTACCAAAAACTAGGTCTTCTATCTGTGGAATAAATTTCGTTCATTCTAGAAAAGGCTTTGAGTCGATGGTTTCGAACTTGGCTCATGTTTAATGCATCGGAATCAAACTGACGACTCTTTTACAGAATGCATTCTCACTTGATATTGGCTTCCATTTTTAGTGAACATCAGAGTAAGATTTAACCTTGAGTTTCAATTTGAGCAAATAGGTTACTTTCAAATTGTAGTTCTATAGATCAAGTGGCCAGTGTCTACCATGAGTTGTATCAGTTAGATCGCCTGATGTTACTTCAGTAGTAACGTAAATACGCCTACGCGACTCATACGGCGCATTTTAGTTCCTAACTATCCGCTAGGGGCAATTTAGAAGTTTTCATACTCTGAAAGTAGGTTGGAAGTAGCATGCGCAGCGGGATGAAAGTTATACTTTTCGTCCCTAGGGACGAAAAGTAATGACAAGTACTCAAGTAGTGCTGTCACCTCACTTTTCTATTGAACCGTGCATTCTACCTTTCTATACAGCCACTCAACTTCAACTTCTTATGAGATAGCTTTTGCATCTGGTTTGACGCAATTCATATGGCCATTCAATTACAGCGTCATGTAAATTGAAATAATTTAGAGATAAAATACCATATTATAATTTACTTTCAACTATGTATTTCTTTAAAATAACACAGCAAAATATTTACCATATTTTTAATGATAAAAATAAATGATAGAATAGCGAGAGCTACCATGGCTATATTCTGCCATCTCTAAAGAGAATTTACTATGCCTAAGAAAAAAAAGCTGAAATAAGTCAATCCTATCTTCGTATGATTTTATGAGTTGTACAATTTTGTGTTATTATTACAATAAGTCTAAGCCTGGTTTTGTAAAAGAAGAGGCTAAAGTAGTAGTGGAAAACCTTTTACCACCTAAATCAAAATGAAGGTACCTAAAATCGTACAACGATTTTATGAAATGGCTCGCTGAGAAAATAGTGAAACCGTTAGAGGAAAACGTTTTTTTAATATTATTACAAACCTTCAAAATTATGGAGCTTGTATTCTATGTTAAGGACAACACACAATGGTGTCGATTCTGTTGTTTAAGGATTAGCTAAAATTAGGATTTCGGAATTTCAAATAGATAAAAACGATTCTATGGTTGAAAAATTTGACTGACACGTTTAAAATTAGGATGACAGCTCTAACATGAAGCTGACGGACCTAAAACAACTCAATTTAGTTAAAATGGCTATAACTATATTCCTTGAAAAATTAAACAAACGGGTTTAAAATTAGGATGACAGCTCTAAAATTAGATTGATAGATCTAAAACAGCTTAACTTAGTTATAAGTAGCTTGGGTTCCTGCTATTGTAGACCGACTATTGGTCACGGTGGGTCCTGCATTTATGTAAGTAAGGACATTAAATTTAAAGATATTGACTGTAATTGCTTCTCCGTGGAGCAAGTTTGTGAAGTGTCGGCCGTAGAACTTACGGAACAAAATATTGTAATAATATGTATATACAGATCAAACTTGACAAATGTATCTCAATTCTATCCATGCCTAGAACGACTTCTAGATTTTTTGATCGACAGCGGGAAGGATTGCGTTGTTTTTGGAGATTTTAATATTGATTTTTTATGCCCATTAAATAATACACAAAAAAGATTGAATGACATTTTAAATATTCGAGATTTTTCTAATATTGTGGATTTCCATACAAGAGTAACAGCTTCGACAAGTACATGCATCGACCATGCGTACGTGAGCAACGAACGGGCGCAAGCTGGAAGTGTACGAGTGACCGCTGTGAACTCGCGACTGAGCGACCACTACGCCGTGAGGGCCGAGCTCTGCTGTGCGCGTGACTCATCGCCCGCGCCGCCTCGCTTCGCCAGGACGTTCTCGCGCGCTAATACTATTAATTTTGTGTCTAGCATCGAGAGTATTGATTGGGTGGAAGTTAGCGGTAGGGAGCTACCAGCCGCGATGTTAGCGGAGACTTTAATAAATATATTAAAAAATACGTTAGACATATGTTTCCCTATTAAAAGGGTTATGAAAACTACTAACAGACCAACTTGGGTAACAAAAGAAATCTTGGGCTTAGACTCTGTGCTAAGAGAGATTAAAGGTATGAGTTACAGATTTCCCACTAACTCGCACCTCTCGCTGAAACTCCACGAGTTTCAGGAGAGAGCTGCAAATGTTTTGAAAAAGGAGCGCAGTAAATATTATTGCAATCTAATAGCAGGTGCATCTAACACTACAAAGAGAATGTGGGATGTTGTAAAAATTGAGACAGGGCGGGATGGAAGAAAACAGGATCTTACGGAATACTTACAAACACCAAACGGAACCAAGTATGCCAGTAAGCTGGAAGCCCTCGACGCAGTGAACGCACATTTTGTGACGGCGGCGGCGGTGTGTGGCGCGCCGACGGCGGACCTGGGCGCAGCGCGGCGGGCGCTGGAGGGTGCCTGCGCTCCATCGGACCGGTCCATCAGGTTCAGGCCCTTTTCGCACTTTGAGGTCCATAAAATAATTGTAAGCGGGGTGGCTCGCAAGACTACTCGAGACATATACGAGATTTCCGTGTCCCTCATGAATGCGGCAGCCTTGCCTCTTTCATATATCTTCACAGATTTATTCAACGCCTGTATAAAAGAAGGAAAGTATCCCCAAGTACTCAAAAATGTAAGAGTCTCGCCAATTTACAAGGGAAAAGGAAAGCGAGAAGAAATTAACAGTTACCGACCGGTTTCCATTATTCCGGGAATCGCAAAAATCTTTGAGTACGGCCTCTGCGCCAGAATAAGTGAGTACCTAGCGTCGACTGGCTTACTGTCCGATAGACAATATGCCTACAGGGCAGGAAGGTCAACGACGGATGTGGTCCGGCAACTGGTCAGGCAAGCAGTGGAAGCCCGAGAGGATCATCAGCAGGTGGCGGTGATCATGTGTGATCTCTCCAAAGCCTTTGATGTTGCCGATCATAATGTTCTTGCTGCGAAGCTCAGACATTATGGCTTTGATGGCGCGTCACTGGCTCTCTTGAAGGACTTCATGGCTGATCGTCGTCAGGTCGTCTCCGGTGGAAGCGGTGTTGAGACTTCGGGACCTCTGACAACGTCTATTGGAGTCGCACAGGGCTCGTCTATTTCGAACATCATGTTCTCTCTCCTCCTCAATGACCTACCTGAGTGCATAGCTGACGCACACATCCTCATGTATGCCGATGATGTCGCGGCGGTGGTCAAAGCACCTAACATGGAGCAGTTAGAGAGGAGACTGAACATGGTGGCGAACCAGCTCCACGTTTGGTTCAGTATTAACGGTTTTTTACTCAACGTAAGCAAGACGAGCTTCGTTCACGTCAATCTAGCCGGCCGTACCTACCCACCCATATCGGTGACGTTAGGTGGTAAAGTCGTGACCCAAGTCAAGACCACCTCCTTTTTAGGTTTTAGATTAGACCAAGGGCTAACGTGGGAGTCACACATTAATCAACTGTGCGAGAGGGTAGGTCGGGCGTGCTTCGCCCTGTGGAGGTTGTCGGAGACCCTGGAGACAACAATGATGAGGAGCTGCTACTTTGCATCTGTGCACTCGCTGCTCCAGTATGGCGTAGAGCTGTACGGGAGAGCCGCGGACTGGGAGCGAGTGTTCAGAATGCAAAAAAGAGCAGTACGAGCTGTAGTACGAGTGCCGTGGGACACACCGGCTCGTCCAATTTTCCGCTCTCTGAAGATCATGACGGTCCCCGGTCTAGTCATGTTCCATGCTGCCATGTATGCTCGGAGCCACCTCGACGAGTACTCCAGGTTCGGCGACGGGCACAGGTACTCCACTCGTCACGCGCACAAGCTGAGAGCTGTCCCGCGGCGTCTCACGAAATCGTCGAAGCTGGTGCATGTAATGGGGCCGGCTGTTTATAATCGACTTCCACCTGCGATTATCAGTGCTTCTACAACGCAATCCTTCAAAAGCAAACTAAAGTTATGGCTTATTGAAAAATGTCACTATAATTTGAACGAATTATTTAATTGAATTTTATTTCCAAATTTTTATTTAAGTATACTTATTCTATTTTGTAAACATGATTTTGTACCTATGTATTAATGTATACAATCTTATTAATATTATAATTATTTAAGAAATGACATGTAACCAAAAACGTTATCAATAAATAAACTGAACTGAACTGAACTGAGCTTTAACCCTATTCTTTGCATTACATTTTAGCTATGGTTAGAATCGTCTACCTAATATTAGCAGGCATCTAATTAGGTCATGATTAAAATTTATCGATTTTAAACTAGTATCGATTTGAATTTCTAAACGATTTCTCAAATAATGGATGAACTGTTTGACCCATGTAAAGAAGTATTTTAAAATAACATTTTAGAAAAAAACATATTTTGCTCCCAGCAAAATCCCAACCACTCAACTCAGAGAGGTTTTGCGATTTTGAAAAACGTTCTAATATAGGTATTTTTAGGACCTTTATAGAGAACACAATAATTTTTAGGTCTACCTAGCATAAAAAATTTAGAAATCTTAAAATTTAGGTTAGGAATCCTAAAACACAGAATCGACACCAATGTACATTTAAACGATTTCGAGAGACTAACATCGTTTCTCAATAGGCAATTTTTTTTTTCATTTCTTCATTCATATTTTTTTTACTTTCCTTGTAGTCGTAATGAAACGCACAGTGTTTACCTCGGGTTAAAGTATCATTTAGTCCTTCGAACTATTATCGCCCTCGCTATGCTCGGGCGCCAAACCCCGTCTCGGGATTAAATAAGTTAATTTCATCCCTTGGGTAACAATGTACTATTTTTTACTACAGTCGTTAGCGAGAATTGATTGCGAAAACTTATGGTACACACTGACTACAGGTTCCGCCAAAAAACAATTGAAATCTAATGCTCTCACTTTATAAAATAAATATTCAATCCAAGTTTAGCTCAAAATATTGACCCTCAGTAATCTCATACAAAATTATCTTCTTACTAAGTAGAGGAAATTACAAGACATTTTAACGGACCAAAATTCAATTACAGAATTATGAGGAACTTTGCTGAATTAACGTTTTCCTTTCGGGGGTTGATAACCCTGGACCCTGGCTGAACTTTCTTCAATAATATTTTTTATTTTTGAACAATTATCTGTATAATTATCATTATTACATAAAAATTACATCTAAAAAGATATATCTTGTGAAATGTGAAGATGAGTGTAGCTATAAGACAACGTCATGATTCGGTACGACTCAACCTTTAAACTTTTTAGCGCACGTTCTGGGCCTTGAATAATATATTTATGCAACTTCAACCTAAAAAAAACACGTGCGATTCTGCGAGAATAAACCAAACTACTATCGGTTACCAAACTACCTGTTAAATTGTAGTCTTAATCAATCTGTTCCCTGGTTAATCGTCGAGTTCCGCGCCGACACAAAGTTCGAATTCCCGAGATGCTTGCAAACTCCCGATAAAGATTTATAGGACGCCGGAATCTCAAGGGTAAATACTTCCCGCCAATTTGAGACGTTCTATTTAGGCAAGATGATATTTAGACACAATTTTTAGAACGGAATTTAACACTTGACTTAAAATATTGTACATTTTATGATAAGTAAGTTTTATATTTTTTCACTATACATATTTTTCTTTCTTTAACCTTACAGAAAACGAATATCCACCTGACTATTTTCGGTTATTCCAGTTTTCCCCCTTTCCTTTCCTAAGGGGAAAACTGGTCATCAAAAAAATATTTCTAGTTTTACCCCTCAAACAAAATATCTCGAGGGTAAAAACTGAACTTAAAAAAAAAACAGTTTTTCTCCTTATGGTAAGGGAAAACTAGAATAAGAAGGGTAATGGTGTAAACTGGAAAAACCCGGGTTTTCTATGTCAGTACATTTACATTTAGTTTTAATACAGCTTTAAGTTCCTCAAATAACAAATTACTGAACAAAACATGACATTTGCCACAATTACCGACTAGGTATTGCTGAGACTATAGTTCAATCAAAACTATTTTCTGATACCATCAATTTCTTATAAAACTCTGATCAAACCTATTTATTTTGTGAACAAACTTTCCTCTTCATTAGGTAAATGTCACTGGTACCTAGCAGAGAAAATATCACTTATATACACATTATATTAATACTTTCTTAAAATATTCATAGAATTATATCAATTCACGAAAAATTAAACCTGATTTTAAAGTTTTATTTTTTATAAACAATCGTGACACTATAAAACGTGTCAGTTGTTAACCCACAGCAATGCATGGTGTCTTGAAAAAGGGTGGAAGGGGTGAGAAAGGGAGAAAGGGTGAGGAATGGATTAACGCCTCCACTGCCCATTCCTTCCTTCGATTTTCCAGTAGGTCTTCGGTACGAGAAACTATTCGTTGGTCAAATAATCCCTTTGTAATAGTTTCGCAAGCCATTAGACAATGTCTATTCAGAAGTAGCCAGAACTAGCCTTAACTAAAAGTACACCTCAGACATTAGATCAAATGTACATGATTAAGTTTAAGTAAACGTACCTATGCATACCGGTTTCTGTTATAAAGATTTATTCAATTTTTATAATTTGACAGAAACTGATGCCATCCTTATTATTTGGATCGGTATAACAGGGACGGCGACATTTGTAGTCCTGTCAAATTAGTTTAGTTTAGTTTTGGCAGCAATTGAATTCACACCAACAAATTAAAGACGCAACCTACTACTAAATAAAAAAAATCTTGTCTAAATCTACTCATTTATAGTAAATCTTAACAATCCATCCGACCGACGACCTCTGTGGCACGGAGGGTGAAGTTCCGCCTGCAACGCAGGAGGTTACGGGTTCGACTACCGCCTCGGGGCAAATGTGTGTACAATCTGCAGATATTTTTCAGGGTGTTCTGGGTGTTTTGTATGTACCTATAATAAAAAATATCTGTTTAAGTGTGTTGTATTAAATAATTTCCGTTATCCAATACACATAGCACAAGCTCTGCTTACCTTGGGGCTAGATAATGCTGTGTTGATTGTTCAACATTATTTATTTATTCATCCAATCCAATGTCCATCGACGCTAACAACAAAAAAGCTAGTTAAGTTCAAAATTTTAGCCTCTGTTCATAGCTATCCTTGAAAAGTTGAGAGCTCGCAACGTCCCGGTCCCAGTCTCGCTGTTCCTTGCGAAAGTAGGTTACCCAGAAAGTACACACATTGTAAAATATTAAGGACCGCGTTTGTTTAGGATTTCGAGCAGGAACGGACGCGCCCAAGGACGCTTCCGCCGGAAATCAAGGTCAAAAACCGATGTACCTACTTTGTACAATCATATTTCGTAAAGTGGAAATAGAATTGGTTACAAATCTATGTGATTCGTATGGTGGTGCTAGAGATGTAAATAAGAATGATATCATTTAATAAAAGATTGATATCATTTAAAACCCTTTTAGCCAACATAAAATAAGGAGGATATTCTCAATTCGTCTGTAATTTTTTTATGTTTGTTACCTCAGATTGACTGGGTGATCCTATTTTCCTGATTCTTTTTTTATATGAAAGCTGGTGCTTTCCATGTGGTCCTTTCTTAATTTTGTGCAGTTCTGACAACGGAATCTATGAAAATTCACGAAAAAACTATAAAAATTTAAGTCGTTTTATAGTTTCTTAAAACAAAATTAATTATTTGTTTTGGGATGACATGAACCTATGACAAGTTCACTTCTCTTATAGGCTTAAGGTTCAGGTGTCATGGCGGTATAAAAACATAGAAAATGGCATATTACTTTGTTATAATATAATGATAAATAATAATAATAAAAAATATTTATTCACAGAGATGGGTCTACAAAGAAGGTACTTACGATCTATTCTATTTAATATAATGTAGTTAGGTTATTTCAGTCTTTTATTACATACAAAGATACTGTTCTTTGTTCGTAATCTACAACAGTCTGAATTTTCAATACACACGTGTGCCAAAATATAAAATACCTCTGCGAGATATTTACTTAGTTAGACTATAAATTTAAATTAAACAGATTACGAACTTTAGTCTGTAAATCAGCAATTTGTGAATTCCCCGCAAATTGACGCTTTGCATCTAAACTTCATTTCATAATTCTGTAGAATTTTCCACAACATTGAGTGGCAATCAAATTGTAACTTCAATAAATACGGTGACCGTAAAATAATGGTCTCATCAGACATAAAACAATGATGGCCGCATAAGACAATTTATGCCTTAAAGACAATGCTCGCTCCTCAAAAGCTAAAATACCTATAGATTTTTTTAGTTTTGAAGTATTCTAACCCGGAGACCACTATCAAAATGATGAAACATAGAAAGAAGAAAGAGTCAGACTAACATAGAACGAAGAACGAGTCAGAATATAGACGAGAAAAGCAAAACCTAACATTTGATTTTAATATTCATAATTCAATTCAATTCAATTCATTTATTTGGTTTTACGGTTGTTCACCATAAATATTAGTAAAACAATAACTTAAATACCATGTTAGTTACCATAAAAACAGATTTCAATTATTCATGTCACACATTCAATAAATTATCAAACTAAAAATACATTAAGTTGTCATATTCTGACAAGGTACTACTAATATTAGGTGTATTACTAATATTACTACTCCTAACTAGATTTAAAAAATAATAAGACTCTATATAAATATTAGGTAGTTTTTCATGTATATCACGTCAACAGCTTATATTGTTCCAACGCTGGACACCTCCCCTGATAAGCGCCCTGTTATCTCATGAGGGTAATGATGGTCATATGGTTGAGGATCGCAGTTCGGTGGTAGAAGCATTCTGCAGGAGGCACTGCTTGCTGCCCGCCCCTCGGTGTATATTCCTTATTCGCCTCTTGCGACACCTGCAGAAAGGAAGAATTGGGGTACTTAGTACAAATTCTACGACAAACATTCATGCACATTTTAAATCTAAATTAAGGACTCCTCATTTAGTTTAGAGGAGAGAGATGATGACAGGCTTAAATGTATTGTACCCTCCGTCTTATAGCGTCGACGCTATGTCGCAGACTCTAGTCTAGGATCATAGGTCGTCGACTTCACACACCTCTAGGCTCAAAGGCTGGCCTTGTAAGTTAATTTGGAATCTTTTGTTTGTGATGACAGTGAAGCTGTTTTACCAATTCTGTCAAAAGCACAAGTTATGAAGCCACAACATTCTGAGCTCTGAGAGGACTTATACAATATATTTTATTTATATTATATATTATATATATATTATATTACTATTACAATATATTTTATATTATTTAAATCAAAAGTGAAAATCTACGTTAAGTTAATCTACCAAAGATAAAAGTTAGATGGGTAAAGAAATAATAATTTTGAATATGTTCAAAAATTTATAATAATCCTTAGAACTCTGTATAAAAAGTACTTAGTTTATATATTTTTGTATTATAGAATACGTTTAGTAATAAAATAGATTTATTTGTGCAAACAGACCCACAACCGTTGTACAGTTTTAAACAATAGAAAACTACTTTAAGGCGCATACCCGAGCCAATCTGACAGCAATTCCTATTTTATCATATTATTTTAACGTTTATCATAGGAATTTTTAAAAATCCTACGTTCAGTTTGTGGTATCTATTATAAGCTATTTTTCAATACCTCTTTTATAATTTTATCTCATATAGTTTAGGAGGAGATGCAAAAATAGAGTTTGGTGGCCAAAAAGCGCAACTTCGTATCTCTCAAAGATATAAATCGTTAGATATGCCCTTACCTCAGTGAGACCGCGCCGTTTTGTGTCCAAGTCGAACCTTACGCCTGCTTAAACCTGCACTCAGTGTACATCTACGCACAGTGTTAGCCGGACATGTAGTGAAGTATGTTTGCGAGCAGTATTATAGTGATACAAAATGACGTGTGCCTTTCGAAAGTGCAACAAAAATTCAAGAAACACAAATAAAGCCAGAGGTGTAACATTTCACTCGTAGGTATTGCGAGTTATTGAAATAACTTTTATTTTGTCGTCCGCATTGTCAAAAATGACCACAATTACAAATTTAAATGGCGAGTGCACGAAAGAGAAAGTTGTGTTTGCACCTAACGTGTGAGAAAAAGAGATGACACTATTTTCTCATACGCTTGTTTTGTTTGTGTACATTGCTACAGTTTTTGGTGGTCGGGGCGTATCTAACGATTTATATCTATGGTATCTCTTCCTAAGCTTTACAAAATGAAACTATTACAGAGGCATTAATTAATAGCTTATAATAGATACCACAAACTGAACGTAGGATTTTTAAAAATTCCTGCGTTCAACGTAATAATAAGATATAATAGTTGGGGGCGCCACTTTCGCTGGTGTATGGGCCTTAAAATGTAAGGCACAAAATGCTGCTAGCAAGCTAGCAGTCAACGCGCTGGTCTTCCGTCAGAGCCATTTCTTGGCGTTGCAGATAATAATGTTCACAATAAAAAAGAAAATATAATTTTGATTAACGTTTTTAAAAACAGCAGGCCAAATCAATTAATAAAACAGGTAAAAACTTAATACAATTAGTGTTGATATTGATATTGTTTTGGCCATATTGTATAAATCAAATCAAAAACTCTTTATATCTATCGAAATATACACTTTGTAAAGGAACGAAACGTCATTTAGTTCAAACTTCGAAGCTATCTTGTACTGGGCTCAACTGTGGTAGCTTGACCCAGTTAAAGACGCCCTCAGATATTTTTATTACTACAAATCAATCGGAAGCACGAACAAGAATCTCCGCAAAAGTAAGCGATAAATCCTTCCTTCTAAAATAAATGCAATAAAATCGTGGCTTAACCTTGGCCACACAGATATGTACGCTGTACGCTTTCTTACTTCCAAGCGTATAACGCAAGAAGTCACGGCCATGCGTACGACGTAGTGCGCGGGAAATGAACCGAAAATTCCAATAATGCTGGCAGCTTGCAGCCTTGTCTATCGGCTGCAGAATAATCTCGGGCAAGGACAGACCATATGTCACTAGAGTCCTTGAAATTATTGTTTTCGTTACCCTTTTCCTATACTTTACCTACTTATATTTAAACGAAAGATTATTTTTACAAGGTTATTGAAAGCCTGCTGGCAGATTTCGATAGCTTGAAGGCCCAAACTAGTCAGTAACGCACCTTCTTTTAGCAATTTAAAATAATACTAACGAAGGTAGTTCTTGTATTCCTACCTGCCACCAAACCATGAGATCTGCGAAACTGATTTAGATAATATTTTTCAAATACTCCAGATTTTTCGAGTCATTTGTATAAATAACTTTTTGAATCGTTCCGAAAATTTGGTATTTCAAGAAAACTTTGTGATTTTTGGACTGGACAACAAAATTAATTGAATTACACGACAAAATTATATCTAACCAATAAAATGTTTACTTTGTGTTCAGTTTGACCCAGAACGAATTAGTTCTTTGCTTGGATCCTACCTATATTCTTCAACTTCCAGGATATTAAAAAGCCCAGTCCTAATGCCCCAAAAAGAGCCTATTGCCCATAACTCAGCGGTGTCCAAAATTGGACGATTCACAGCCGTTCGAAGTGGGGCAATGTGTAGCCAATATTTTAGCATGTGCCCAATTGATCCCGCTTAGGCAGCCTCCGTCAAGTATTTGGGACGCTCTAAATTCCAGGGTAGGTACTCGAAAGTATCGATTGTATGGTCGTAAAAATGCACAATAACGTGTTTTTGGTCTTTGGTCGATGTTTTGGTGGAGTAGAATGGGTAACTGGTACGTGTTCAGCTTTGCTGCTTCAGAGATTTAGTTTATTGTTTGAATTTTTCTATTTATATTCACTAAATTTCAGTTTCTGGGCTTTACTTTCTCTGTTACTTCTTTACTTTTCAGTCTTATCTATCAGTGAATTTAAAATTGCAATTTAATTTAAGTTTTAGTACATCAGTAATCACTAATCGTAATCAGCATACGACGCTGAAACACCGCATTCGCTACCTACACAAAAAATTAGCATTATAAATAACCCTGTTAAATTCAGACGTCATCAATCCCCGGTCCACAAATATAATCTCCACATATCACCTCCTATTAATTTCCTCGGGCCTTCATAATGAATAGGATATTCCGTTCATACATCCGGGGTCTGATGGGCCGATCCGGGGCTTGATGGGCCGCTTTAGGTCCCGTTTAAGTAAGCACCCACCTGGCGATCGTTAGAGCACTGTTTACGAGTCGACCATGGACATAAGGCAGCTTTAATATTCGGTTGAAGGTTAATGGTACGTAACGATTAAAAATTTTGGGAGTTATCGATGACGCTAAGGACTCTTAAACACTCAAATAGGCAATTTGACCGTCAAATGCCGTCGACTGCAGCTGGCTGCCAGTCCTCGGCTGCAATAGGGTATATGCATGTGACTTCAAAAAAGCTATTATTTTTTTACGTATTTTCTATTGATATAGAAATATATCTGTATATTTATTTTTGTTTTTCATAATTATTTTTTTATTGTGAAATTTAATCATTAAAAATGTAGATACATAAAATCTCAACAGCAAAATTTCTAAACGCAACGCTTTTGGCATCCGATCCATAACGACTTGTCATTTTTGTATGGATATGAAGTTTTGACTTTGAGTACATAGGGGATTTGATGAACCGTGACGTCACAAAATGCAAGGGCTAATATGGCAGCATTTTTATCACCCAAAACTGAGTGTAGTTTTAGTTTTAGTTTTTTACCTCAATAATTTAATTTAACAATTATCCTAAATAATCGATATAAGAAAAAAAACCATGCATATACCCTAATGAGCCTTACTTCCTTTCCGTATATTTCAAATGAAATGAAGTGTAACCAGCGTATAGGAGCGCTAAGGGCGCGCTCTCCCTGTGTCGTAACCGTAAATTATACTTAAACGACTATCCTCACTAGTTGTTCCCATATAAGTACTGTTTGTCGTGGCAATTTTTGTCGTAGAACTTGACTCGATCAGTCATTGTTCCGATTGGAATGTGACGATATTTTACGATTCACGGCAGTGACTGACCATTCGATTTTAACGTTTTTATCAAACTCAAAACTCAAACTCAAAAATTCTTTATTTCCATAAATACAATAAATGTACACTTAGAAAAGGTCAAATCATTTTAAAAAATACACTGACACGGAAATAAAGTGGTATTTTTGATTTCGATCGCTATCGGTTGTTTTAACTGTGATGCTCTGTTTCCATTATAACGGCATTCTTCATATTGGATGGCCTAAGCAAACATTTTGTAAATAATGTATTACTAACCATAAGGTAGTACGGGTTAGGTTATTAAGGTATATTATACAAGTCTACTTTAATTACCCCAAGTCGTGAATATATATTGCAATGTCCAAGGTCCAAACTAAAATGTAGAGCTAACTAAAAATATCGGGACAGAATAAATAGGTCATTGGAACTTCTAGCTGCATAATGAATGAATGCCCCAAACTCAAGGCAATTCGCACAAACACTAATGAGAGACCCTGAGACACTGCGCGAAATATAGAGGTACAATTATGGACTCACTGAAAATGAGATATAACTACAAATGTTTACTCTATACCTCAACCTGAACAGCCTGTATTGGTCCACTGCTGGACGCAGGCCTCCCCCTGATAAGCGCCTTGTTGGCGTTTATCTAATGGGGGGTAATGCCCATAATCCAGACGCTGGGGATTGCAGTTCAGAATTGTTCTGCAGGGGGTGCTGCCCGCCCTCGGTGGGTATCCCTTAGTCGCCTCTTATGACACCCAAGGAAAGATATGAGGTGGTGCAAATTCTAAGCCAGCACCACATAGCTACTCTATACGTCTATTCTGAAAACCTGTGTGCATAAAGGGGTTATGCATTCCAGTTATCAGATTTTCAAAGAGATAAATTGGAATATAGAGTCAGAGTCATAGTCAAATCGTTTATTTCTTTACACAAACACGCACTACAAAATAAGCACTTAGTCAAATTTTTACTAAATAAACATATAGTTGTTCAGTTCTTGTTTTTCTTTTTGAGCCAATTAGGTACCTACCGTTTAGGTACACCTGAGTCAGCAAATACTTTTAAAAAATCTAGAGGATAACAAAGCTTAAGACGGTTTTGCTCCAACGCGAAAAATAAAACATATGTACCAGGTCCTTTGCGCCTTTTTACTGTCTACACACCGAAACAAAGGAAATCAAATTATCACTTTATTTCTGTGTCAGTTTTTAATTATGTAATTTGACCTTTGCGTACGTTGTATTGTGTGCTTAGCTTAGGGCTAGATAATGATTGAGTGAATTGTCCAACATTATTATTTATTTATGGTTAATAAAGATATAAGGTTTTATTTTGGAAAAGACAAATAAACCTTGTAACTAGATTGTATCTAGTTACAAGGTTTATTGAAGGTGAAATCTTCGTTCATAGGCGTCTTACTGTAATGGAAAACGCAAACGAAGCTGCAGGCAGAGTATAGTTTACAATAGAGAGCTAAGTAAAATGTTCCACATGAAAACTTTTCACAATCAAAAGACTGAAAATACTTGGTAGCTGTTAGAGAAACGATAACTAGACACTTTGTTCGGACTTTTGATTATCCAAGCATGTTTGTTTCGAAAGAACTTGTAAATACACTGAAATACAAATGTATTTCTGCAATATATTGAGTCAAATGTGAGGGGAGTGACTGTCAAAAGACGATCGGCAGATAAAGAGCTATAAGGTCATATTTTTTGTTACCGACTTAAAAAAAGAAGAATTTTTTATGTATGTTCGATGTATGTAGCTACTCGTATGTTTTTTTATGGATGTTCGTCGATTTAAATTATTATTTTACTAATTATAGAGACTAATCTTATGAGATGGTGGCAAAAAATGTATTCTCATGTAATTAGTATTTGTCCCGTAAACTAAAAAAAATATGTAAATTTTTCGGAATTTGTAGCCGGTTTTTAGTTTTTTTTCCAAAATTATCTCCTTTATCCATAAAAGCTGTATATTTGCTCTAATGATGATAAAATTTCTATACTTATATTGTATTGATTAAAGTTTGGATTGAAAATAGCCTGTTCAATAGACCATAGCTTGGATAAGCCACAACATAGCTCGAACACGAAAAAAAAACTCAGACATCCCCAAATACCCGCAACAAGTATCAAACACATGACGTGACATGACCTATCACACAAATCCCCAAAATCAACCGTAACATGTACCTGTAATGTTCATTTTCAAACGTACTATCCTGACTGCTACTCCAAAGTCAAAGGAGTTTCCACCTTGTGGTTAAGGCGTAGGGTTTGTTTTGTTCTGTGGCTGTAAAAGACGGTTGGTCCTCGCCCCGTGGCCCAGTTCATCGGCCTGACCTAGTTCCGATGCAAACTCCCCCCCCCCCCCCCCCCCCCTCCTCCCCCCGCAGGCGCCCCTGTACCAGCACCGGTCGGTCCCGACTGGATAATGAGGATGGCGAATGAATTTTTTTATTGACGGTTTACGGTTGCAATGGAGTTCGCCAGTGCCATTTTGTAAAATGGCGCTGTGAAAATTCACTGGAATTTTTCAATGTTTACGGTTTGTTCGCACATTACAAATATAACAGCTTTGTTTTATATTTTTTCCTTCGTAATTTGACAGCTTTGGTTATTAAGTATTTTATTTTTACGAAAATTCTCTGATGTATTTTAAATTTTGTTTTTTTATCTAGCACGACCCAAAACTGACTTATGAACAAAGATTTAAATCGTTGTATTAGAAGGCAAAACTAAGCTAGCCATAAACTATTTAGATGTTACACTATCCTTAAAAAACATTATTTTTTCAGTGTGAACAACTACCAAACTACCCAATTGTCTTCTATAACACTACATTCTGCATAATCATCAACTTACTTGCAGATACCTAAATCTCTAGATACCTAAATCAAATACAAACAAAACCTATCCTTCCCGAAACACGCATGTAAACCGCCATTATTCACAAAAAGCAGACAGTTTACAAAATCAATGTCCCAGCCGGTCCTCAAGGCCGCCCGGGCCGACGGGCACATTTACAACGACGGAGTGAAATCGAGGTCCTGACTACTGGGACGGTTTAAACTGCCCAGCGAGACTCTGACAGGGTCAATAAAGCCGTAGGTTATACTTTTGGCGAACCTTATTAAATCACACTAATATTATAAACACTAGGCACACAAAACAGAATGCAGTTGTAATGAAACATTTAAAGAAATTTTTATTAAATAAACTATCGTAGTTTGACGATAGTTCAATCAATCAATAAATTGATTGTTTATCAATAAAAGTTGGCAGTCTGTGTAAATACCATGGTTATCATTATTTGGAGAGGGTAACGTCGATCGATCAATGAACTTACAAATTGTAATCAACAATACCAACCTAGAGTTTACGGTAAATTTATTATCATCTCTATGAGCTATTAATAAAATAGTTACCTAAATTTTCCTGTAAATTTGTTCCCCTGCATTAAACAGAACCCTAGCATCAAATACTCCATGTAAACAGCAATATCGCAGCCATCATGCTTGTCACAGCGGAAGGAGCCAATAACTTGACGACAGCAATGAGGGCTGGTTGATTGCTTGGCCCAGTTACATATTTTTATGAGATATTTCGCTTTGCTTTTACTCTTATAGCTTTGATTTGATCAGTAGTCTACTCAGGTATATAAACATCTAAAGGCATGTTTTTCTAAGTAGTGTGCTATGTTTAATCAAATAGATGCGGAGTTATCCAACGTTATTTTATTATTATAAATTAAAGCTCTCGACTGTATAATAATGCAATTTCCTCCAATTTCCTCCGCTTTTGTCTGATGAAATGTCAGACTTCTTTCTACGACATGAAAGTGGTTTTTCCCTTATCTGACTTATATGGCTAATTCTTGATCTTACTTTTGCTCATCTTTCTTCTACTTTCTCCTTTTATGATGTAGCAGCCAGTTTTTATGATATCCAGCATTATTGTTATTTCGATTTTCTAGCGTCACGAGCCCTTACTTAGTAAACTTATTTTTTTGTTTAACTAGTAAGTACACACTCATACAAATTCAAAAGGTACTTTATTCCGGTATACGGACAATCCGAATTTTGGTTTAAATTATAGATTAAACAAGTTCTTACACAAATAAATGAAAACGAAACAACAGATACCTAAGTAATTTTAACAAAATATTTTTTGTAATATAAATTCTATCCCTATCTTTGCGAAATGAACAAGCAAACGTACATACATATGTTTAGAAAAATAAGTACTTTATTTTCAAAAGAAATAGGATACGTTCATCCTTACGCATTGCACCAAACCACAGATAAATATCTCAACAAGCCTCATGATAAACCGTTGACATGTTAAAATTTGGGATGTTCTTATTATTTTGCGTTGCTATTTTATACATAAAGGCTAAAGTATCAACGTTATTTCACTGAAGTTTTAGTAGATATTAGATTATATAATAGACACCAAAATAGTGTCTATTCAGATGGCGCCAAAACTAGACTTTACAGGATTAAAAATGATGCCATCCTTATTATTTTGATCGTTATGACAGGGACGGCGATATTTTTAGTGCTGTCAAATTAGTTTTGTTTAGTTTAAGCAACATCTGAATAGACATCATTAACAGTTTTTTCGTTTATAGCTACCAAGTATTTTATAAATTACTATCATAATATCCCTGATATTAAAGCAAGGTCACTTAAATATTTTTATTAATTTTGAACGATTTTACCTGTAATATAGAATTCTCTGGTTTAATACCACCAATTCAGACAAAATCAGAAATATCAACCAAGTTAAGGCCAATCAGACATCAAAAATTAATTTGCATATTACCATGATCATTTATTTGACCTTACAACTAAAAGCAGCTACTCGTATGTCACGCACGATGCAACATTAATAATTCATTCAAATGCAAAGATTTTGATTTATTTGTTGAGCATTTGCCTCATGAAATAAGGACTAAGATTAACTAAAATGGATTATCTAGAGATTTGTGTCTAGTTTAGAAAATAAGAGTTCTTTGAATTTGCATAATCTAAGATACTTTGCTCAAACTTTTTTGATGATCTAGTTATAACTGTTTTTAAAATGTTTATTCATAAAGATTGTACGTTTGTTAAAAACTTTTATCTTAACTTCAAACCAAGATGAAACACTTTAAAAGCTTTAAGTATCACTGACAAGCGTAAAATTATAAACTGAAGGTGAAACTTGTGGAACTGTCGGAATAATCAAATCTGACAAATGTGGGTAGTCTTCAGCTGCCACCAGGCCAAGGCTCAGAAATATAGGTTAAGAAAAACCTGAAGTCGGCCATCATTAAAAACAAATCAGTTATTCCTTACCAGACAAACTTGAATCAATAAGCAATCCGAATGCAACTTCCGACACAGTCACGAACCAAACTGTGACTTATGCCGAGAGTCTTAGCATATAAATTTAATCGGGGAAGTTTTTGTCATTTCCGACTTTTGTATTGTAATGCGTTTCGCGGGGCAAGGCCAAGTGAGCAGGATGTGTATATACGGTCGGGGGTGGGTGGGAGCGGGACCGAGCAGGTGGAATGCAAGGCTAAAGGGTCGTAGGTAGTACAGTGACCTGACCCAGTTTCCATTGCAGGGCTGTGAGTAAATATTGATTTAGTAACCTTCACCACTTGTTGCCGCTAGGTGAGGTACATCCTCAGGTCTTGGAGGGCTTTAAGGGATTTGGACAAGTTGTTTTGAGTTAGGGGCCCTCTTCAAGGGACTCAGGGCTGACGTGACTTGAATTATTTTCAGTTTTCAGCTAATATTTCTCAACATTGTAAGATGGGTGACCCTGGAGGGGCTGTGTTATTTTTGAAATAGTCACATTAGTAAAGCTTAGTCTGATTTTTACAATGTGAGCTGACATTATGTTATGACCTTGATTGAAATTCCGATGCCATTTTGGCTTGACACAGGCTTTGGTAAGAGTTAGGAGCGGATACCTAGTGATATAAACTCCAATATTGGGTGACCCAACTTCGCTTGAGGGAGTTGTAGGGTATAAGATAATGTTTTGTAATTAAATAAATATCTCGTAGTTGGATCGTAGCTGCTCTCTTTAATAATTAATTGACGAGTTACGATGGATTTTATAGTAAAATGGTAGAGTCTGGCAACTGAGAATTGAAGTCCAGTTTTTGAAGGTCCTCCCTTCCACATTAGGCCTTTTCTTCAATTTCGGACTATATTATATTTAATTTATTTTGTTTTAAAAAAACTATAAACAGACTTCAATTAAACATTTCATGGATCCCATTGTCAGAACTGGACCAAATTAAGGACCACGCAAGAGAAAAAAACTATGAACATCGGACCACCCTGTCAAAAGTTTAGAGGTAACAGACATGATATAAAAAAATGCAGTCGAATTGGGAACCTCCTCCTTTTTTGAAGTGTATTAGAAATGGCAAACAAGATCAACGAAAAAACAAAAATCATCGTTAGCTTGTTTTGTTTAAGTTATTAATAAAAATATTACAAACATTAAAAAAGTTTGCACATATTATTTCCAGTTTAACATTCAATTGCTAACCTACTCTGCATCTGCAAAAAGTTTATAATGTTTTCTCATTGAAAATATACAAAGTTCATAATCAAAGTTTTTTTTCAAACTATCAACGAATTGACTGAGCTTTAGCGGTTCTGTATGTTTGATGCTTATTACGAAAGTCGGCAGCTTGTCTATTCAAACCTCAATCTCTTCGTTACCTGATTTAGCTTGAACTGTATATTTGTTTGTTTCAGCCTGGGTGCTGGGCCGATGGATGTGTAAGACGGTGCCGTATGTGCAAGGCCTGTCAGTGGCCGCCTCCGTCTACAGCCTGGTGGCAGTCTCACTTGACCGGTAAGATCAACGATATTTCAGACGGACGAGAGTCTTGCCAGTGAACGAATCAACATGGAAGTCTTCCTTGAAGGAGAACATGTGCGCGACTTGATATAACATTGCTAACAAATTAAGGAACATTTAAAATTCGATACTCGAGACTGACAGCTAAAAGTCGACTTCCAGAAACAGTTGAGATTAAATTGTGCTGTGCTGCCTATTGCAGCACACATCTTTTGGGTTATTTGGGGCATCATCGTTGTTGGCCTTTGTATGTCTGTAGATGAACAGCGTCTGGTGTTGAAAATGTCCAAACTAGCATAACCAGTAGGATATCTAAGTCTATGCAAATGTCCCAATATTTAACAGTGACAAAAGGAGTATCAGTCAATATCTTTAAAGGTATTTGCCAAAGAAAAGTTAAAAAGATTAACATTTGAAATAGGTACGTAACAACGATAATGGAGACGCGGATTTTGCGTATCAACTTGAATTCGATCGAGCTCCAAAGGTCGATAAAATGAACATAAAAGAAAAATATATATATTTGCAAAAAAACATATGATAACAAGGTAGCAAGTGTTTTATAGAACACCTCAACCTCAACCTCAACAGCCTGTATTGGTCCATTGGTGAACGCAGGCCTCCCCTGATAAGCGCCTTATTGGGGTTTATGTAATGGGGGTAATGCCCTTAATCCTCACGCTGGGCATGCGGGTTGGGGATCACAGTTTGGTGGTAGAATTGCTCTCCAGAGGGCGCTGCTGCCCGCTCGCGGTAGATATCCCTTTAGCTGCCTCTTACGACACCCCTGGGAAGAGATGGGGTGGTGCAAATTCTAATCCAGCACCAGATAGCTATAGGACACAACATAGATCATTTATTTTTTGTAAAGCCCCTACTATTTTCGCACCACCACGGTATCTAACAGGTAAGTCAGTAGTCCTGCGCCCTGACCCGTCCATTAAGATGATTGAGCAACGAGCCAAGGACTCGCGTGACGGAAATTCATCAAACTATGTAACTGCAAGATTTATTGCTGTATTTTTCGGTTGGAAGTGTTTTGATACTCGAATTTACATCTGTTGGTACTATGGTACTAGTTTAGTTAATATTTGATAGTTACAAGACTTAATCCTTAGGACATATAATATTCGAGAACCATTTTGAAAAGTTTTAATAATTGGGATTTTCTAGATATTTCAATTAACATTAATTTGAATCCTAGGTTTACTCATTCGTATTGAGTTCTTCAATTACACTACTTTATAATAATCTTGATGTCTCTCAAGAAAATCCAAATATCACCTACGCATTAAACTTTATTTTGATTTGTTATATATACCTTGCGTAATTTGTAAATTTCCCTGACGACAACGTCGCGTAAACGAGATGATTCGTTCCTCGACCTCGTCAAACTCATCGAATTCATCGGTGGTATTGATCAAATAATCTAAGCCTCTGGGACGTGATTTCCGTAGATTCCTTTTGTCCCGATAAATTGTGTAAATCTTTGAACAAAATTTAATTACGTTTGCATATAGGTAGCTAAGCTAGTATGTGAAGAGCTTTGGAAAATCCCAAGAGATAAAATCCACATCCAAATTTTAGGTACGTATAAAAGAAACGTCTATGATATAATATTTTATAAACTTTTAGACCTAAATTTAATTTGCTTAAGATTTAGGAAGTATCCCAGGCAAAGTATATTGCAGTCCTAAAGACAAAGCACGTGAAAATCCACGGGCAGTAAGGACACTTCTCTATTATTTTGAAGCGGTCATTGGCAAGAGACAAAATATCATCGCTCTTTTGTTTTTCTTCAAGATTTTCGAATCTGTAAAGTGATTCTTCTCTAAATTAATTAAAATGGCTGCTGTTAATATTTAGTAGAGTGTTACCCATCGATCATATTTTGATTAGATACCAATAACCTTAGTTCACGACCGCTTAAGGGATAACTTGCTGAAATTGCCTGAGAATATAATTTGTTTAACAAAGACGTCCCCAAAACAAAGTCTTATCAACAAGTTCCAATCAATTGAAATAAAACCAATAGAGACGACATAAATGAATTAGAATTTAACGACTTCTTTGAGACGGTACTACAAGTTTAATGTTGGAAGTCGATACTGATAAAGTAAGGCTTGAAACACTGAGTTTTCTAGTAGAAGCAAATGATAAATATGATATTCTTTACCTATTTATTTGCTGCCTATTCAATATGTTTAGTCCGTTAACTAAAAAGCAGAACCAAAAACAAATTAAATTAAATTAACATGAAAACACAATCTCCCTTATATATTATTGTTTTGTTTAACGTAAAATCTTTTATGTATACAGTAATGTCTAATTATAGCCTACTTCTTAAAACAACTAACCAACATATTCAGCGAGTCATCGAGTGACTCCCTCATCCTTATTAGGTACATATATGTAAATACTATAATATAATGTTTGTTATTATTTAGGGGCTGTCGATTTTGTGAAATCGTAAATAAATACTTTCAAAAAAAGTCATTTGCTCTATTATGAGATTATCTACTCGACGTACAGATTCAGATTCTGATTAATTTATTGGTATAAGATGATATACACGTCAAAAATGGTATTGGTACATAATTGGGTACACAAGTGGGTACGTACAGTACGTGTACAGTACGTGTACAGTACGTGTACAGTACGTGTACAGTACGTGTACAGACAATATTGTAGTGTGGGGGTTGCTTGATGATGATGATATTCTCTTTGCTCTCTGTGTCCCACCACCACTTATTAGGTTTTACTATCTCCAGCTAAAAGGTCCTTGCACGCGATCGTTTTACTACAAATGGCAAATGAAGTCCTGATACTGGCAATACAACTCCTTGCCAAAATAATTAGCGTTTTGAATATTAACGATTTATTTTGAGTGGAATGATCGTCTGCGTCTGATCACGTTCGACTTTTGAATATTTGGCGTGGATAATTATGTGCTTCTGAAATCATAAATATTGTCACTTGAACCTGAATTTCAACCCAATTCTAAACTGTCAATAAATGAAACTTATGTTGCCATCATCGTTCACCGCAATCTATTATTATGTCGACTCTAGCGTTTATTGAGATTTTGTTTTGTCTCTTCTTACGTCCTTGGTTTTACAATATTTTCTTATAAATAATTTTCTGCTATTTTTGTGTGTTGTGCTAATTGTCATTTAAGTTAACTAGTGTAGAAAACTTCGACTAAAATCCGCATTGGGTGTCATCTGGGTAGTACTTACCTTACCTACAATGCTGGATAATATAATCTAGCATTGTTAGTTGAGCATAATGCTTAACTTAACAATGCTAGATTATATTAGCAATGATTGCTTTATCCATTCTTATTAATTTATGTAGGTAATTTCACGTACACCATTAAACAATTTGTTAGTCAACGTTCATAACACATTATTGACTAATGGATTGGCAGATTTATTTAAATTCGTCCCACGTAGCCAATATCTCGATTAACATCAACTTCTCTCGTAAAATGACAAAAGCTCTATCTAGACTTTTTGAAAGCTGTATTACCTATATTTATACTTGGTTCTAGAATCATTGATATTTTTTTTAAACAAAGAGTTTAAAAAAACCAAATAAATGACAGTGAGAATTATTAAAGAAACTGGTATCATCGGAGCAAATCGTAGAGATTCGAATAATATTTTTTGTGTTGCGTTTTCTAGATAAGTTTTCATTCATAACGCAGATCATTTTCTCGTCCGTTTTCGACGAATTTGAGCCAATTTCTCCCTGTTGAACTATGTGAATTGACTTTCAGTGATTGATTTATTACCTTGTTGTTTGCTGTTTTATTAACTCAAGCTATGCTTTAATTCATATATAAATCTTATTACTCAACCTCAGCCTGAGTGAGTCCACTGCTGGACGCAAGCCTTCCTCGGAGAAGCCCTATTGGCGTTTGTCCATTGGGGGGTACTGACTATAATCCCCACGCTGGGCAAGCGGGTTGGATAGCAGTTTAGTAGTAGAATTGTTCTGCAGGCGGCGCTGCTGCCCGCCCCTTGTTGGATATACCTAAGTAGCCTCTTACGACACCCTCGAGAAAAGATGGGTTGGTACAAATTCTAAGCCAGCACCACACAGCTAAAAAACTAGCCATAAATCTCATGGACATATATTTTTTATCTATGATTAAAGAACCGACTGGACCTTCGAACCCTCGCGTTAAACACTTTATTACACTTTTAGCAGCTGAAACTTAAACTTAAAGCTAAGAATCGGTCCATTTACTTACTCACCAACTTCTATGATGTTAAACAATACTCAAACTACCTGTACCAACTCATCCAGGAGATTTCTCTATTCCACGAAAACGTATTCCAAAAAATTATTTTTTAGAAAGGAAATACTAACCTGGTTTCCTGGAAGCATATATCATTAGATTCCAGGTTCGACGGGTCATTATTCATGTTAACACTTTTACAAAGAAATACCAATAATTACAAACTCGCTACCATTATATTATATAAACAATAGGAGTAGAGTTCGTTCCACCTCAGTTTATCGCCAGGAGAAGTCCAAAAGTTCCTAATCAAGATTACCTTTACGAGATCAAAGATTCAATATCCTTCTCACTCAGGACTAAGTTTTACTTCCAGGGATTACCGGGGCAATCACCCAAACCTTTGTGTTCTTTCTTCTTACTAGTACCTAGTGTGAAAATAACAATTTATTGAAGAGCTTTGTTTGGGTCAAGAACTAGAATATTAATCGATGTCGATATTGTTCTAGTCTAGAGTTTAGGCGTTACTATCTTGTCTTAGCTAACCGATTACTAAATCATATCTTAGCGCCGTTCTCCACCGAATAAACGATATAATATGAGGAAACTTTTGATCAGTTGTCAATTAAATCGATATTTAAATGACAACTGAATTCTCATATAACAACGAACTCCAAAACAAATAACATCTCACTTTACAATTTCCGTTTAGTCAAAAAAATAAATTAAATTAAATGACCATGAACAAGATAATATGTCTGATCAGTCAGATTAAATAACCTTCGTTCTAAAATGTAAACTGACCGTAAAACGTCAAACACAGATTTCACTTTTCGAATAAATCGCAGACTTTTGTCATTGTATTGCCTAAGAAACCAAGAAACTCCCCTTCAAGTTTGCTCAAAGCTTACGCCCAGGCGATTTTTCTCGATCAAATAAAACCTCCAACACCCCAATAATATTATATCCTCTTCCGTAATGGCATCAATGAAACAATTGAAGGCCGCCCAATATATCGCGTCAATGACCCTGCCCTTGTGTTATAAGCTAAAGTAATCTCTTTGCAATTTCGACGATGATGTGGGTATTGGGAGATATGGATTTAGAGCGGTATTTTTACTACAATGGGCTCAATAAATATACAGTTATAGTTTTAGCCGATACCAAGAATACAATAATATTTTATCATCATTGTAGTTTCCTTCAACTATTTTTGGATTGGGTTGAGCTCCGTACACCTTCTTTCATCTGAGGCTCCTTGTAAAAATGTGTGGTCGGATTTCATTCACTGAAAACATTTATTTTTTCTTGTGTCAGAAAAATTAAGTGTGTAGGCAATTAATTTTTCTTTTAAATTTAAAATTCTCTATGAAAGTTTTTCCGTTTCAAGCCCCTTTAATCTTCTAGATTCCATACCACTTAAAATTTTAAGAGTCCAGATGGTGCTTTCTTTTATTCGCCCTCCTTTTATCTTTTTAGCCCCGGACTTTTTGTTTTCCCAAGGCCTCCAATAGTCCCTTTCCCATGGCCTTTATTCCTCCAGTTTAAAATAGGCCCATATCCTTAGCCAAGGTGAAATTCTCAAGATGCCGCATACCGTCTAATCCGGGAAGCCTGCCTTCTCGATATGAATGCAAATATTTAAACCACCCGAGTGGGTTTTGACCTTGACCAAGTAAGGGAACCTTTTTCTGCAGAATTTAACGCAGCCTTGAATAGTTGGGCAGTTTGGAGCACTTGAGCTGATGCGAGTGCGTGCGGAAGATAATGTGGTAGCTAATAGCTAATGGAGTTGGAGAAGTTTTTAATGAAGTTTTTTGCTTGATAAAAAGTTTGGAATGAGATGGACTTTATGGAATGATTAAAATTAACATTTACACAGATTTCCTTAATGTTCATTCAACTTTTATTTCCATTTGAAAGCACTTTGAGTCTTGTTTTAGAGATCACTGTAAAAATAATAAAATATCAGATAAATTTGTAAAAATGCTTCCTTCTTTACCCTCGATAGTCTGGTCCATAACCCGAGCTACATACGTATGTCTTGATCTATTTCAGACTTCCTTGAAAGTCCAACGTTCCCAAAACAGCTTAGAAAATCAAAAGCAATTTGTTCATTCATTAGCGCTCGGACATAAGGAACCAACAAAAAGCGGATTACCCCTCAATTATCCTTGAAGATACGTTTAATAAGGGCTTAAGGAGCTACAATGCATCTCTTTGAGGGCCGGGCACTTCCAAAGGCCAGTTGGGTTCTCAAGGTTTGAGGGAGGTCGTTGTCGTAACGTATGCTGATTTGCTTTGGGAACAGTATGTGGCCATGGACTGAGTTTATGGGAACTTTGTTATTGCCACTTTGTGTACAAAGGGGAAGCCATGGAGCAAGATTGTTTACGCCGTGGCACTTATAGGGTACTGACTGAGATGGGTACCTATTCGTATACTTCTGAGTAACTGGTGCTCCTGATGTCATTTACAACGGATTTCTTAGAAATTAACCATAGTGAAAACTATATTAACCAAATCTTTAGAATTGAGCAAAAGCGATACCTCTCGTCAAACGAACGAAATGTAACCTTAGTCAAACAGGATTGGATAAACTTCAAAGTTTCCCCTGTAGGTGGAGCTAACAGCGGTAAAGTCCGAATAAAGTCCCAGAAATTTTCGACATCTATGGCAATAGAGTTCGTGGTGTAGTGGTTATCACATGCCCGTACTGATGGGAGGACGCGTGCTTAAGTCCCGACGAACTTTAGGGATATTATTTGATTTCATTTTAAAAAATTGTTTTCATTTTGCGATTTATTTAAACAAAACTCTAAGGAACAAAGTTGTTAAAACAAGGTGTTATATCCACCAGAGGCAACCGCGCTGCAGGCTCAAATTATTGGGACATAGGATGCTCGATGCTGAACGAAATAGCGAAATGGAAATGGCTTACCGAGCATCTTAAACCATCTACCATTCTCAGATTTTTCAACGTTATTAACGGTAGACTACCAAACACGTCTGAAGCTGACAAAGCCAGGGGTTTCGTTTTCCATTTTCATTTTAGGAAGTTGTTTCTGATTCTACTGGTGCATTTTTTCGATTTATTTATAAATGTATGTAAATTTTGGAGATTTTCCTTTGTCCGCTTATAGCGCAGGTTGAACCTTCGTCTTATTATTTACGAATTTATCGGATCGCTGACAATATGGTAATTTCTGTCGTCGCGCTATCGTATATCAAAAGATTTACGCGTGTGCCCTACACCTTGCGTGAACCCTTTTGGTGTTGACTAGTGTTGTGATACAAGTCTTTTAAAAATTATCCTTTAAGGTCTTTTCTTAGTTTATAAGGTTATCTTTCAAGATAAGAGATGAAAATGGGATCCATCAACCTCAACAGCCTGTATTGGTCCACTGCTGGATGCAGGCCTCCCCCTGATAAACGACTTATTAGCATTTGTTAGCATGTAGTTTTCATGGGAGATAATGCCCATAATTCCCACGCTAGGCATGCGAGTTGGGAATAGCAGTTCATTGGTAGAATTGTTCTGTAGGCTGCTGCCCGTCGCCGGTGGATATCCCTTAGTCGCCTCTCACGACACCCACGGAAAGAGTTGGGTTGGTGCAAATTCTAGTCCAGCACCACATAGCAGGAGATCCGTCAGTTAGGTATAAAACTAGTTAAGGTCTGGGTGGTTTATTTGCTCTTCCAACATACTTGATATTCATCAAGCTGCCTTTAAAATTAATGTTCTCTCTATCCATCTTTCTCAGCTTCTCCCTTTAAAACGATGATATCTTGAAGCTTTAAGTCAGCCTAACGCTCCATAACAATATATTTTATGAAAAAGCAAAATTCAAAAAAGTGCTGCTATTCGAAATGTATAGTACCAAACCATCCAAGATACCCTAAGCTTTCTAAGACATCCTTGCATTAAAGGGTTAAAAACCGATTTCCGAATGACTCGCGCATCCCTTCATGTCGTTGACTTGTTCAGTGTACGTTACCCTCTACATTGCACGGGGCGTGTCACTTATCTGTGACTACTCATTTGAATAAAGTACACAAATATTAATGTGTATTATTCATTAATATTCTCTTAACAGTCTGAACTAAACGTAAGATGTTCAGTCAGCTATCTGACTTCAAGTCTGAGCTAATGCGCCTACTTGGTTACCTTGGCAAAATAACTTTACTAGGCTTAATTGTATCTTAAACAAATAGTTACATATATCAATAATTAATTTAATCAATTGAATATTAGTCGCTAGCTACGGCTCGCGGCTTTTCACGCGTTTTCACACGAACTGAATATTACTGAACTGAATATTAGTATTATTCAACCATTAATAAAATAAACTATTTGTCTTTGTAAACTACTAATAAAATAATGCAGCGATGCCTAGACATCTCTCCATTATTTCATCAGTAGTTTCAAACTTTCGCATTCATCTTTTACTAGTTTCTGCCCGCAACTTCGCACGCGTTCTTTCTAGGGAAACGCGTAAAGGTTATTGTTATCCCACGGGGACTGATTTATGTCATAAAAAGTAGTCAATGTTTAATTCAAAGATTATTATTACACATTTTATTATGCAAAATTTCAGCCCGATCCGTTCAGTAGTTTCCGACATAGGCCTCTCCTTGATGAGCACTTTGTCTTTTTATATCTCATGACATGCGCATAATCTGCACGCTAGGAATGGGGCAGTTCGGTGGTAGAATTGTTTTACAGGGCGCACTGCTGCCTGCCCCCGGTGGATTTTCCTTAGTCGTCTTACGATACCAGGCAGAAGAGATGGGGTGAAAATTCAAAGTCAAAGTCACTTTACCGCTCATTAGGGATAGAAAGAAAGGATAGGAAAAAGGTTCCTTTATTCAAAGTTATGATAAAACACCAAAGTTACCAAACTACCCGTGCTCGATTTTGACTGATGCTTCCGGTTTTATTCAAATAAGCTACTTTCACCTTATTAACCCCTCAATGTACTCTGGACCAAAAAGTTTTCGTTACAATGGAAATAAAGCCCATACACCATTTGTGAATGGAGAGGAAAACTGGCAAGTTTTGCGAGAAGTTTTCTCGTTAGGCTAAATCATGTACAGGTTTTTCGGGCTGGGGAGAAGGGGCTTAGGGTGAATGTGAATGAATTTGTTTGATGAAGCAGGAATTTCCTTTTCCTCAAGGTCAGGGGACAATGATTACACCTAGTCAGGATTAGATTCAAAGAATTTTGTTTTGTAACTGGGGTCGGTAGTTAGGCCGTTGGTAACTATCAGAGGTCTTAGTTTGAGCTTTGTATAGTTAGATAGAAAATGTATTCATCATCATCATCATCAGTCTGTGTTAGTCCACTGTTGCATATAGTGAGTGTCGAAGCGCCCTGTCTTCAACTTGACGCATCCAGCATCTGCCTGCAGTATTTCACATATCGTCATCCCACCTGGCCGGAGGGTGTCTACGTTTGCCGAGTCGCGGTATCCACTTAAAAACTGTTTTACCCCAGCGGTTGTAGGTTCTTCGCGAGAAATGGCCAACCCACTGCAACTTCAACTTGTTAATTCTTTGAGCTATGTCGATAACTTTGGTTCTCTGTTGGATGAAGGTATTCGTTACGAATCCTATCCTTCATAGAGACTCCGAGCATAGCTCAGTCCAGAAAATGTATTTATTGCACTTCAGATTATACGTAGGCGAGCTTAGTGCTAGATAGCATTTTTTACCAGCTAACAAAAACTATAAAAGATTGAGTTTCTTTTCATACTCGGTACATACTTTTCGAAGTATAGGACGTCCGTCCAGTTGTTTTTATACTTTATACAGAATATTATAAAGAGGAAACTACTGGATCAATTAAAAAATATTTCATCAATATAAGCTCACTCTTCAGGGAGTGACATGGGCTATATTTTATCCCGGATTTCCCACGGGAACGGGAACTATGGTGAAACCGCGAGGCGCTGCGCTGCTAGTAAAATATAATATGCAAACTTGTTTTTAGTTTCCAAATGATTGATTGGGCAGTACGAGTGCCAACTTCGACAAATAAGCGGTAGCAAACTGTCATAATACAAAAACTTATCTGTTTTGGAATTTTGCTTACTCATTAATAGACGCTACGACGAAACGTAGCTCTGAATGTTCACCAAAACCACACCAAAACAGTGTAGCTAGAAGCACATGACGGGATCGATATTAACTTAATTATAAGAATATTAATTTGATAACTTAGTTATTGCTGATGAGTTCTGTATGTAATCATACCAATTTAAACTTTTCCGACTGTACGTGAAAAGTCGTAGTATCAAAAAGGTATAAATAAATAAACTCGATTGAACTGAAATAAAGGCTGAAGAAGAAAATAAAAAGTACTGAATCAAATAATATTTACTCTACTAAATACAAATCATTTCAATCGACTGAACTGCGATCTTCACTCAATGATGGACCAAGAGAGGAGCATGTCGGACCAGGGGCACCACCGGGGCGTGGTGGACAACGGGTACGATCGGCGCCGCATGCACCAGGGGCGCGGGGTGGACCACGGAGGTGTGGGTCACCACGGGGCGGTGGATGGCCACGGGGTGGTGCAGGGCCACGGGGTGGGCCACGGCCACCGGGTGGGCCACGAGTGGAGCGATCACTCCCGCGCGAGCCACGGCGATCAAAGCAAGAAGGGCGACCTGGAATTGGTTGTAATTGTTATTCTATCAGATTGAGAAACCAAGTTGTATGAAAAAAAAACTGATGGAACCAACATTATTTATTTTTTATTTATTTGATTTATGCGCAAGCCATAAATCAAATAAATAAAAAATAAATAATGTTGGACAATTCACACAGCATTATCTAGTCCCAAGCTAAGCAGAGCTTGTGTTATGGGTACTAGATAACTGATATACATAATACTATACACTACACACATAGATTTTTTTTTACTAAACATAGAAAACAGAACACCCTTAACAAATATCTGCAGATGGTACAAACATTTTGTCCAGAGGCGGGAATCGAACTCTGCGTCACAGGCGGAACTTTGCCCGCTGCGCCACAGATGTATAATAATAATAATAATAATTTCTAAATCTTATAAATAATAATTCAAATCCCGTTGAAGGCGAAATCTTTTTGGCTAATTATTTGATTACATAGAAATATAAGTGTGTAACATTTTATTAAGGCGCATACCCGAGCCAATCTGACAGCGATTCCTATTTTATCATATTTTTACATTTATCATAGGAATTTTTAAAAATCCTACGTTTAGTTTGTGGTATCTATTATAAGCTATTTTTTAATACCTCTTTTATAATTTTATCTCATATGGTTTCGGAGGAGATGCAAAAATAGAGTTTTGTGGCCAAAAAGCGCAACTTCGTATCTCTTCCTAAGCTTTACAAAATGAAACTATTACAGAGGCATTATTAAATAGCTTATAATAGATAGGTACTACAAACTGAACGTGGGATTTTTAAAAATTCCTGCGTTCTACGTAATAATAAGATATAATAGTTGGGGGCGCCACTTTCGCTGGTGTATGGGCTTTAATAGATTCCTAACAAAGTATCTTACGGTAAAATAAAGCAACCAACGAGTCTCGCTTGTTTTGAACGTTGTTACCAAAGCTGTTGTCGACTTCTACTTCTAAAACACTCACTTATTAAACTGTTATAAGAACTTATTATAATTAATATTTACTAAGCAAATAAACTTGGGCTAAACTTATCAAAATTATGTAACTGTTGACTTAAACTTCGTAAAATTATTTTAAACAATGCTCAGGAAAGCTTTGCCTGTAAATTACCTACTCTGATCGTGATTTTGTTTTGTATGGTTATCATTTTATCGCAGCTCTTTATTTAGACATGTACTTAACTGAACACAACAAAATTAACAGTTAAGAATGAGAACTAGTAGATTTAAACTGATGACCTGATTACACACTGTTGTAAACAATGCTGAGTTAGCTCAACTCTTTTATTCTTAATGGCAATTCTTTAAAAACATGATCACCAGATGTTGTAGATTGAATTGAAGCTCTCTGACTTTTCGTCATATGATGAGAATAGGCACGTCTCACGTGAGACGTTGGGAATACTTTCCGTGAGTAGTTGGGAATGAGTACGTCTCACATATCATGATATGCGTGTAGGCAAATATTTAAATCGTTAGATAGGCCATTTACGTAGTGAGACTACGGAAAGAGCCGTAGTGAGACTACGCTGTGCTTGTTGCCAAACGATTGAGTTGTGAGTTGTGATCTAGTGAGAGTTTGTGAGCTGAAAAACTTGTATTTATCATTTGGAATCAGTGAATTTGGAATTGTGTATATCACAATAAAAAGCAATAATAACAGTTAGGTTTATAGACAAACACCACTAATTTTTTCTACTTATAGTGTGCGTGCATTGGCATTTTGTTAACGCTCGCATTCAAAGACAATGACACAGTTATTGGGCGTAAAGGAGTATCTAACGATTTAAATCTTTACATGTAATATCAACCCCAACCTGAACAGCCTGTATTGGTCCACTGCTGGACGCAGGCTTCCCCCTGATAGGCGTCCTTCCGGCGTTTATCTCACGGAAGGTAATGCCCATAATCCCCACGTTGGGCATGCGGGTTGACATGTAATATAATAATGTGCAATATTAACGTCTTGCATAAAATTATAGTGTGACATAGTGACTCTTATACACAAGAACCTTTTTGTAGAGCAAACACGAGCTGGCAAGTAAGGTGCGTGCAATGTCACAGGCGGGTCAAGTACAATTACCCATTACCTTACTAATCAAACAATTAAGATTTATACAGGGTTATCGGTTATTCACTGACACTGCGTGAATAGGGTATAATGCATGGTTTTTTTATTATTATTATTTAGGTTAATACACAACGGAAAAAATATAACAGCCAAAAAAAAATTATTGAGGTAAAAAACCAAAAGTAAAACTTCTTCATTTGTTAGCCCTTGCATTTTGTGACGTCACGGTTTACGGATCCCCTATGTCAACTCAAAATCAAAACTTCATGCCCATACAAAAATGTTCAAGTATGACGTCACGCTTCAGGTGCCAATAGCGTTGAGACATTTGGCTGTTGAGACTTAAAATATCTACTTTCAAAGATTGAATTTCACAATAAAAACATCTTAAAATACAAAAATAAATATACAGATATATTTCTATATCAATAGAGAATACGTAAAAAAATATTAGCTTTTTTGAAGTCACATGCATGTCTTCACAGACGTGTTCGGCTGATGCCGAACACGTCTGTGAAGACGCCAGGTCATAATAAACCCTGTATACGGATTATTAACAAAAATCACCTTTGATGTTAGTCGAACAACATACCCACTCATAGTACATACATACATTTTTAACTTGTCTGTTAGGTCACTGTCGATTTTTAATACGTCTAAAACAAACACACATTTTTGACAACCGAAAACGTGTCATTAACGGAAAGGTCTCATTAAAATTGGCTTTGTTAAACCTAGGAGACAAAATAATGTTAGAATATTTTAAAAAAGTATTTTTGTATTTTTATTCAAAAATAAAATTATTAATAATAAAATGCTCTATATAAATAAACTCACCAGCTTGAACATCTTGTTTAATAATAAATGCGTCTGGTATTTGTTGAATACGTGTTGTGGAGTGTACCGCATCACCTAGGGCTTGCCCTTTTATAGTGCTTGGTGGCCTAGGAGACAACTTGTAATAAATCTACTGTTTGGCAATATGCAACATGAGAAGCTCTCGGGTAGTGTGGTTCGTGCGAATAGGCGGTTGCTACAAGTTCGTTATTTCCAGATTATTTTTTACTCTTTACTTACTTCCGGTCCGGAAATATTTGAGCGAGGACTTACGAATCAGTCTCTGTGAATCCCTCGTCCTATCTCGTTTAAATTATTGTGACATAGTCTATGGTCCATGCTTGCTAAAGCGGACCCAAACTTTGGTGCAGCGGGTACAAAATGCCTGTGCACGTTTTTGTTTCCACATACCTCCGCGCACTCATGTTACTCCTTTTCTAAATTCATCTAAAATGTTAAAGATGAGTGCACGTCGGAATCTCCATTTAGCAACCCTACTCTTTGGTCTGATTGCTAGCAAAATTCCCATATACCTTTATAAAAAACTAGCATGGGCGAAGGAAAGCTCAAGGTACGCCAGAAGAGAGTGTACTAATGTGTTTATTACGCCAAGGCACAAAAGCGTTGCTTTTCGCGGTAGTTTTAGTTTCGCGGCTACGAGTTGTTGGAATGTACTGTTGCCACCGATTCGTGGGTGTAAAACGGTATACACCTTCAGACTCAAGCTTCGGAGACTTCTACTTGCGACTCAGCTCAACTCATAATTACATAAACTTGAACTCACCGATCATTTATATACGCTTGGCATTGAACTGCAGGGCTCCTGTAGCTAAAATTCCCATGAATGGATAGATGGTTCTCCTTCATTGTGGTTCGCGGCGTTGCTCAACAAACGGCATTTGTTTCACTGCACAAGTCGAACGTAGAGTGAGGTGAGACCGACCCAACGGTACTCCGCGCGTGCACTTTCGGGCCTTACGCGAACCAACCAGTAAGGCAATGCAAACTACAAACATTAAGTACCAAATATCTAATTCGAAGAAGGTAGAAAGGTAAAAGAACAGTACTTTGTCGAGCAAGTCGAGTCGAGTCGTTAGTTCGTCAAAGATGACATAAATCATCAAACTTTTCTCGCCGTCAGTTTCAAAGCTGACAGTTCTGTGGCATGACAGTTTGAAACTTGGACGGACAAAATCAAGAAGCCGCTTTGACCTAAGATAACTCTCTCGCGTCATTATTTTCACAATATTAACATTTTTATTTACATATCCCTATTATAAATTATATCATTTATTATAATATTTATTGCTCCACCTTGTTTCGTTTCTATTCATACATTATTGTATTTGTGTGCGCTGGATCTGAGATCGTGTCTGTCACTTGTCGTAACTGGTTCTGACTGAAAACCAGCGCTCCTTCACAAATTACCTTGTCTAGGTTTTTGTGTAGAGCAACAAGCTGAGTCAGGACCTGTTAAACCTACACACACGCGCTCATTTGCCTGCTGAGGGGGCTACTTAGTACCAACCCAATAGGTACTTAGGTAGGTACCTACCTACTTGTGTTGGTTTTAGGTTTCGAATAATTGTTAACTGTGTTTGTTAGTGTTACTAAGTAGTCTTAATTTTTACCTTACTTTATTTGTAGTGTTGTGTAGTGTTTAATAAATCATTTTCTTTCTTTCTTTCTTTCTTTCTTACTTTACTATTTATCCAAAATCTTAGTAACTCAAGTGGCCTTTGGTTAAACAAAAAAGCTTTGGTGGTATAGACTCTGATTTCTTTTGAAACAGTCAGAAGCCAACTCCTCAACTTCTATAAAAATAAAAACAGCATAAAAAATCGGATCATTAAAATGAATTTCATCGAAATACGTTACTTCCACTTATAAATTTTCTTATTGTACGGAAGTATTTTAAAGTAAAGCTCAACTGCCGTCTTATTACAGGTATTTGATACCAAGTGTTTTAGTGGGTAAAAAGACTAAAAGACTTGCTTTCCAAACCTTGAAGTTTTCTACCTTGCAAAACAAAAAGTTTGTGTTACACTTTACATTTCACTTTTAAATCGCACACAGAAAAAGGTAGTTCAATTGAATTACCAACAGAATTACCCATAGGTAATTCCCCCAGACATTAGCGCCCTTGAAATACAACAGCTTTATATTCGCTGAACGAAGCCAGATGTCGTTGCGAGCGCTTTTTGTGTCGCAGTTTCGTTGATTTATGACGTCTAGTTGCCGCCAATTTGTGTATCATGGTACGGGAGCGGAATTTGATACGGAAACATAATATCATGTAAAAAGGTAGGTATATTTTTCTGTGATTTTGTACCTCAACATGTATTGGTCCACTGCTGGACGCAAGACTCCTTCTGATAAGCGCTTTATTGGCATTTATCTCATGGAGATAATGATCCCCACGTTGGGCATGTGGGTTGGTGTTCGCGGTTTGGTGGTATAATTGTTCTGCAGGGGGCGCTGCTGCCCGACCCCCGGTGGATATCCCTTATCCTGATTTTGTACATAATATGAGAGATCCTACTAATATTATAAACGCGAAAGTTGGTAAACATATCTGATGTATGTTTGTTGCTCTTTCTCGCAAAAACTACTGAACGGATCGGGCTGAAATTTGCATACAGGTAGTTCTAGGCCTGGAATAACACATAAGCAACTTTTTATCCCATAAATCAGTTCCCGTGGGATAGGCGTACGAGGTCGCGGGGCGCAGCTAGTAAAATAAAAGCCTCGAACGTTAAGTAACATCACACTACTATTATAAATGCAAAAGTTATGTTATGTTTGGCTGTACGTTTTTCACGTCTTCATGCCAAAAATGCCTGAAATTTTGCAAACAATTAGTTATTGGCCTGGAATAAATCGTAGGTTTACAAGTACTTTTTATACCTTATAAAGTACTGTTCCCCTGAAATATACATTATACATCAAACGTTTCCATAAAAAAACGCGAGCGAAACTAGTACAGAATAAATAAAAAACAATATTTATTCTGTACTAGTCCAGTAGCGACTTCGCAGTTTTTCTCAAATACAAAAGTTTTGCAAATTTCGTAATTAAATATAAATTCAACGCTAGTTGGATTGTTATTATCGCCTAATCATTACAACGAAAAGGTTGTCAAAGCTGTCTAACAAGTAATTAACGCGTCCAAACCCTGATCCTAGGTCTCAGCTAATTGGCAGAAAGCCCTCCAATCCTGAGGGTTACAAGGTCTCCAATAAACCTGGGGTGTAAAAATCCTACCCTTGAAATGGATTATTATCGCATGGACGCAATGCGAAGACAAACTGGCTGACTGCATCTCTCCGCTGAAAACGATAACCATTGAGTTACTAGTTTTTGTCGGCAGCATCCCACGCGTTGTTCATGTAGAAACACTAGCTGCGCCCTCGGCTTCGTACGCGTTGTTCTTATGGAAACGTTTAAAGGTGATTCCTATCCGACGCGACGGTAACTGAGTCCTGTCTAAAAAAGTAGCCTGTATTTGACTCCAGGATTGGAATTACTTTTATGCTACATTTCAGCCCAATTCATTCAGCAGTACTGGCGTGAAGAGGGCACAAACATCCATCCATCCATCCAAACTCTTACATTTATAATATTAGTGTGAGTGTGATTTAAAGATTATTTCTATCCTAGTAGTTTTGGCGTGAGAAAGTAACAAACAAATAACAATCCAACCATCCGTCTTAACATCTAAATCGCTCTTGTAAAAGTGTGATACTATCAAATTCATAGTTTAAACTATTTTACATAAGCTTGCAACTGAGGATAAAAATTGTGACCAAGAATAATATAATTCAGCAAGACACGTAGATAAAGTCTGCCTTTTTTTCTTAGTTAACTGGACTGGAAAGCTTTGATTCCTCTTCGCAGTGCAACTGGATACATTATTACATCGTTTGATATTGAAACTCGTTCAATTATTTTATGAATGAAATAAATTGAGATGCTCGTAATTTTTTTATAGAAATTTGTACTCGCTTAGGTTTTACTCGAAGATTTATCCAAGTGTCCTATTTTAAGTTTTAGGATTTTCGTTGTAATGATTAGGGATCGTTCAAGTATTACGTAACGCAATTTGGGGGGGCGGGGGGGTCTCGTAAAACGTTACGATGCGTTACAGGGGCGGGAGGGGGGTCTTTCTTACAACACGTTACGTAACGTCATTTCTTTTTTTATATAAAAAATTAGGGAATTAAAACCTCCAAATTGGCAACCCTTTTCGTTTACGTTTGAAAAATTATCACTTGAGTGTTACGTAACGTTTAGAAAGGGGGGGAGGGGGGGTACAGAAAAATGTTACGGAGCGTTACAGTGGGGGAGGGGGGGGTCAAAAATCTTCAAAAATTGCGTTACGTAATACTTGAACGCTCCCTTAGGCGTCTAGCAAAAACTAAATCAAACAAGCGTTGAATTTATATTTAATTACGAAATTTGCAAAACTTTTGTATGTGAGAAAAACTGTCATGTGACCTGTAAATAAAGTTAGGATTTTTTTTGTCATTTATTTTGTACTTGTTTCGCTCGCGTTTTTTTATGGAAACGTTTGACGAATATTTCTATCCCAGGGAAACTGATTCATGGGATATAAAGTACTATTAGTAGGTACTACTAGTTAAGCCTATGATTTAATTTAACTATGTACTGTATAATTTTATAAATTTACAAAAGTTGAATACATTATTAGTATCAGTAAGTTTGTTTGTGCTAGAACTACGTAAAACGTTAAAACTTACGTTTAAACTCGTTAAAAACTTGGATGTTTGTTTACCCAAAACTTCACGCAGAAACTACTAAACAGCTTCACGCCAAACTACTGAACAGAGCGGGCTGAAATTTAGCAGGCACTTAATTCTAATTAATCCTATCAGTTCCCATGGGATAGAAATCACCTTTAAACGTTTCCATAGAAAAAACACGTCCGAAACCGTGGGAAGAAACTGGTATATAATAACGTAAACATGCAACGGTCAATTCATTGTGACCGCAGTATAGCACGAAACAAGTGGTTTGCGCTTGCGCCGATCGGATCGCGAAGTTCGCATCTACTTCTTGAAACAGATAGGTACTGATAGGTCAAAACTATTCATAATATTACAATTGAGCAAATAAGGCTTTTAGTAGCCAAAACATGACCAAAAAGCGCCTTTTTTGATGTAAAATCTACGGTTAACTCGCCGTGTGTGGAGTCTGTTCAAAAAGAGAATAGTCGTGGCGTTTCGGTGAACTAACAGTTTTAGTCGTACTGCAATGACAGAGCAGTGTTATCAACGCAACAAAATTAGTTAATTGAAGTCATGTTGCTCACAATTAAACAATGCTTTTATAGGTTGAAATTGCTTTACAAGATCCGGCCATACCTTTGTGAAAGTATTCGTATTACGCCTGTGCACGCTTTTGTTTTCATATCCCTCCCCGCACCCATGTGACCCCTTACTAGAATTCAGCAAACATGCTGAAAATGAAAGCTCGCAGGAGACTCCACCTTGCTATACTACTATTTGGCCTTACTAAAAATATGATACCCCAATACCTAAACTCCAAGCTTATTTGGGCCAAAAGCAACTCCCGTTACCCAAGACGTAAGTGCACAAATGTATTTGATACACCCAAACACAGAACGGCCGCATTTAGGGGATCGTTCCGGTTTGCATCCTGAAAATGTTGGAATGATTTACCCCCGCCAATTAGAGATATAAATAGCGTTTTTTCGTTTCGACGTAAAGTTAAAGATTACCTACTCGAGATCCAAAAATGCATACAATAATAGCATACTTTCTTACCTTTTATTTTCGATCCTTTTCAGACTTAGCTCCTCGTTTACCGTCAATTCTTACTTTTATTCTTTACCCACTACATTTACTTCACACGCCACATGGGAGGAAAACAAAAGTGAAGTGGTCAGCTCGTAGGTCAGATCCTATTCATCGTCTGTCATCGGAGTTCAGAGGGCTGCGTAACACACGCGTGAAGGCTTCTTCACTCACATTGCAATTACGTTTGGGTACTCTTATTCATGGCACACAGGGAGATGAGGGCGATTCAAGGCAGGCGATGAACTTTATTAAGTATAGAAAAGTCATGACTACCTACATTTTCCCGGGAATGATAAAGACGCATTAGACGTTTTGTTTTTGTGATATCTTGTTAGTCAACTTCAACTTCTTATTTCATGGCTTGCTGTGTCTTTGCTGCCACAACTCTGATCTTGTTACTCTGTCTAGGTTGACTAATACAAAGAAATGTCAATGTCAATTATTACTACTGCCATGGCGCGTTGTTTTTGCGCTGCGTTCTCACATACTTTGTCATAATCGTTTTATTTAGTTTTTTATTTTATTACTTTGTCTGTTCGTTACGTCACTTTTTCGGGCTCTACCGGAAGACCAGCGCTGGCTAGAACTCTTCCGGGAGCCTAGCAAGCATTTATGCTGAGTTAGGGCCTTTTTATAACAACTTTTATATAACTATATACATCCTCTGATTGTATTTTGATTCTACTTACGGTACTCATAGTTGTAGGATACAATATTCGTTTTGTTGTTATAAATAAATGTATTTCTTTCTTCTTTCTTCTTTCTAATTGGCACACGCGCATCCTCCATTCCCACGACTCTTCTCTTTTTGAACAGACTCTAGTTGTTGATGGGGTCGTGACTACAAACGGTGAATTAACCGTTGATTTTCACATAAAAAAAAAGTTTGAATCGTGAACAAGAGTGCCTTGCGTAAGTTTTCTGAATCAATGATTGAATGAGAACGGTTTGGTTGAAAAAAAATCAAACGAACTGCCAAAAGCAATCTAAAATAACAAATTAAAAACCAAATGCGAACGTACAAAAACGAAGAACGACAGAAATCTACAATATACACTCGGTTTAGTAGCTATTATTGAATGCCATGTTTCTTAGGCAAACACTCTAAGGTAAAACATGGTAGGTAAGTATTAGAAAGAACTACAGAACCTTCGGCAGTCGAGCCTCGACTTGCAAATGAGTCGGATTTATTGACAGCCAACACCCACGACTAAGTGATAACTTGCCAATTAAATTCTTTGAACACGAGATAATTCTACATAAATTATAAAACGCTAGTAAAAATATTAAAAAACTCAAAAAGCTATAAGGGAGATACGAGTACAACTTTTGATCGACTTTTAGTAATGCGATTCGAGTTTAGACTCTATCTAAATTCTTATTATTTTCTCGAATTACTCAGTCATTAAGAAAACCCACAACATCATCGTTCCATTCTTGAGGATTACAAATAAACTGTACCTAGTTATAGGTACATGTCAAATTAAATAAGAAACAAGTTTACTTTCAAACCCCAAAACGTTGTATCCACGTGAAAATAGACAATAGATCCTTAATAAGTGACAGGTGCGTGGGCTTTGCTCCCCTTTCCTAGAATTTCCATAAATCCATGTTTGACGGTAAACCAGCAATAATACGAAAGTTCATTCAACCTAACCTCAAAGTCAAATCGGAACCTATTCAAATTTACAAAAGCACTTGCTATTCCTAAACAATGATATTTTATCTCTGAAGGCGTCAGCGACAAGCTCAATTAAATCAAGGTTCTGGGGAGAGCTTATCGGCTCGTTAAGGTCCTTTTGTCTAAAGTGGATACTAAGGGTCGTACTCTAGAGTTTTAGTCGTTATTGCACTGAGATATCAAGCCGTTGTTGGTGTTTGCTGTATTTTACCTTGGCCTGTGTTTGACGATGACAAGAGAAGATTTTACCACCACGTCCTCTTTTAACATATTAATTGGTTTGAAAAGTTATCCCCTGAATACCTTTTGATGCAAATCACATACATTTGAGTAGAAGTGTGAGTTGCATTTGGGCTAAGACGAGCTCAAATGTAACCGCCACTTCTACTGACTTTGGTCAAGATTTTACATGAGAAGCTATGAAAAATTCTTCATTTGAGACGTGCTTAAATCTGAGTAGCTTTTGTTGTCAGTGCCATCACATAGACTTACAATTTGTAATTTACAGACTTTAGGAATTAGGAACCTAGTAGGAATTAGGAAACTTTAATTAGGACAGCGTAACAGACGATCAATAATTTGTAGATTGATAAATCTATGATATGAGCATTAGGCATTAGAAATAAATCGGGGTGGTAAATATAAAAAACCATCTGGTCCTAATTTCAATTCATTTATTCATACCATAGGCAAGCCTGAAGCGCTGTTTTGAAAACACGAGTTTTCTATGCCTCACTGAGTATTTCAACATTTGCAACAAAGCGCGCTTCAGCTTATTCTCAAAAGGTTCATAAGAACCTTTTGAGAATATTTAGCTACTTATCATGAGCATCTGCTTGAATACGTACCTACATGTACCTACATGTACCTTCATTTACCTACATGTAGCCAGTACCTATGTACATGTAAAATAAATTGCTGCACAACACTGGTATTTTAGGCCTCCACTGTGATGATCACCTCAAGCCTATATCAGTCCACTGCTGGACACCGACCTTCCCTGATTATTATTGACCTTATTGGCTGTTATCTCATGGGGGGTAATACCCATAATCCCTACGCTGGGCATGCGGGTTGGAGATCGCAGTTCAGAAGCGCTGCTACCCGCCTCCGACGGATATCCCTTAGTCGTCCCTTACCATTCCCGGGAAGAGTTGGGGTGGTGCAAATTCTATGCTGGCAACACACGGTGATGATCACAGATCATGTTTTAATGGAACCCTACAGTCTTGAAGCCCATTATAAATGTAAAATATTATTTAATATCATATTAATATTAATTATAAAGAGGAAAGATTTGTTTGTTTGTATACAATAGGCTCCGAAACTAAACTAAAGTAAAAAGCTTACTTTTTAGGAAGTGAGTTTCCCTTCTATCATAGGACCAACAGACGCACACATTCATACCACCCGTTCCTGGTCGACATACCACAGTGTCGAACTAAAAAATTCTGCTCTACTTTCATAATATCTACAGCCAAAGAGTGGAATGATCTTCCTGCGTCAGTCTTCCCAGTAGAGTACAATCTTGGAGTCTTCAAATCTAGGGTAAATAAGTTCCTTCTGGAAAAGCGTGCTCCATCTTAGGCTACATCTTCGCTTTCTTAAAGTGAGTTGGTAGCCAAACGCTGACCCATCATCAATTGAAAAAAAATATAAAAAAGTGACATAGGGTATATTTTATCCCTGAATTCGCACGGGAACGGGAACTACGCGGGTGGAACTGCGAGGCGCTGCTAGTTATAAATATGTAGATAGTAGGTACCTTGTATCTCGTACACGTGGTAGGTAGGTATAGTTACGGTTATGTCACGGCCGTGGCATGATACTTTGCAGTGAACATTGACCTATCACATTAATAATTCCCTGTCTAATAACATCCGGATTTTCTAACTAAATTCTAAATTATAATAATATAATTGCGAAAATTTGTGTGGATGTTTGTTACCACGCATCTCCATCACTACTGAACCGATTTATATGATTAGGTATGTATGTAGTTTAGGTTCTTTAGCACATGGGCTAATCTTATTTCTAAATTTAGCCTTCGGGGGTGTGACAACGAATGGTAAAGTTGATATGGAAAATGATTATGCCTTCGTTCGATTAAGTACGTAATGAATCACGTTCTTTTTTTTACAAGTCTAGAGCGTGTGCAATAAATTGTTGAAATTTGTATTATTTTAATTCGAGCGCAGCGAGCTACACTAAATCTATACTCTTTTTTAATGTTTTATTTAGCTATATCTTTATATATCTTTATTATCTTATGTTTATATTTATTCTTCCTGTATAATGTTTTTGTGAACGGTGTATCGATATGGACCATGGTCTGAATTAAATGTTTTTATTTTATACAAATATTATAAAGTAAAAGATTAGATTGTTTGTTTGTATTGAATATGCTCCGAAACTGCGGGACCTATTTAAAAAAATCTTCTTTCATCATTAAAGAGCTTACTTCTTACTTACTTTCAACATAGGCTAAATCTTATCCCGGGGTTCCTACGGGAACGAGAACTATGCGGGTGAAACCGCGAGGCGCTGCCAGTGTTCTATAATTAGAGCTTGAATTGGGATCATCGACCCCATTATCTCTCACTATAGACAAACTACAGAAACTTTAAAACAGTGAGGGAGTGGATAGACTGTGGAGTTTCTGGATTGATTGTTCGCGAACCTGATACTGAGTTTTTCATTGAGCTGTTAAATTAAAGTTCTTGTTGCTGGCTGCTACACGGAAACCATTGTTTTGACTTTTCCCCTCAGGCTTATTTCTGTTAGGCTGTTTTATGACTTTCTACGTAGCGCCAGAAACTTTTTCACCTCCTGGCTACGCAGGTTTCGGGCTATAAATCCGAACAAAAGGGTTCCAAATTCCTGTTAATGAATTATTAATGAATCAGTTCCTGAATTAATCGATGCTCTAACTTTTTTATTTCCTTTTCGGCCAATAGACCGTTTGAACGTAATCTCACCATGGAAAGCGAAGAGGATGGCCGACGGTGTATCACGAAGGTCTAGAAGGCACCTACTCACCCTCGACTTTAAAAGATCCTCATTTCATATAAAACAATAGAAAACTCCTCAAAGCATTTATTTCCCGAAAAGATGATAATGCTGCTTCACCTTATAACTAGTGACCACAGGATGGGGATGTACACTATGCACTGACTGTACAGTGTGCAGCACAGGTGTGTGATAGCTGTGCACTAACGGCGCGGAGTGTACGTGGTGCACTAGCGGCGCGGACTGTACGTGCGAGGAGTACTGCAGGTCTTGGTAAGGCGCGGTGTGGTAGCCGTAACCTCCTGTGTGGATATGCAGCCCTGGTACCGGGGAAGAGTATGCTAGGGCAATGGCCGCTAGGATCTGGAACAAAAAAAAATGATGTTACTAAGGAATTTGGCTTTTTGCCAGAGTTACAAAAATAAATTTTGCATTATCATCGCATATCTCACTAAGAATCGTCAACAGCTAGGGTAAATGTGTTCTAACGAGTGGAGATCACGACTCGATCAACATAGTGAAAGATGCTCTCCGGGAAACCTCTGTCCAGCATTGGACTTGTATATGCTAATGATGATATAGAGTCGCATTGTAAGACATTAAATTTCATTTCGCTTAGTTAACCGGTCGAGTTTTGAAAAAAAAGTTAGGAGACGTGAGTTGTAGGATCGCTCTTTGATCATATTAATACTCAAAGTACTACCTATTCATTAAATGTTAATTTTATTTCCTATCCCCTTTTGATTTTGACTCTGCCGTTTTACTTGAAACCTTAAAATACCTTATAATACCTCAAGATCTTTCAACTAAAAAACATTTTCTAGTATTCAATCCAAAACAACAATTTATACACCGAAAAGCTTTCTTGAAATTCAATTTAACAAAACAACAAATTTTACTCTAAACTTCTATGAATAGAGCTGAGCAGAATATCCCACATTTTCATCCCATTCATAAACAATTTCCTTAGAATGCGAAGGTGGATTCTCGGAATCCAGTTCATCGTCCCGCCCGCATCGTGTCAAGGCAAACTCTCAAGGATTACGCTCCTGACGCTGAACATGCCATTTCTACCTCATTTACAAAATACTTTTGTTGTTTTAGGGAATATTATTCGCTTCGTCTTACATTCACAATCAAGTAAGTTCAGGAAAGTTCAGGTTTTGTTTTTAGGGTTCTATTCCAATTCGGTCCATACCATTAAGAAACTTTATTTATATAATATATTTGATGAATGAATGTGACTTAGGTAAGTATATAAATGATTTATTTAGACTTAATATTTGTTCCAACAAATTTTCTTCAAATAATGTGTTTGTAACACAACTTCTTATAACTTCACCTATTATGTCAGCCGCAGTGTAAAAGTTGAAAAGTCTTCACAAATATAATACATGTCGTTAAAAGTCATATCTCGGTCCGGATATTACTTGAGGCTCATCTCAGAAACTTTTATCAAAGCTTCGTTTACTCAAACAAACATACTTTAAACTACGATCTCAGAAGATGGATGTCTGTTGCAATAATTCAGTTTACTTTGAGAATTAGTTGTGGCCTGTGACTTTGCTTGACAGTCAAGCACTGTACTGTAATTAAACTGTTTTTACACAAGAAATGCGGCGGATAATGATAAATGAATTTATTGCTGTGAAACTAGGAAGTAATGTGTACATTGATCTTATGTCTATCTATAGTTGGTAAGTAGTCTACTATAGTCAAGTTTACAGCGGTTACATGCATATATGAGAGGTTTTCAATAAAACAAGCTGAAATTATACAAATCCAAAAACATTTTTTTCAATAAAGGCAGAGTCAGTCAATAGCACAATAGTATAAATGAATTAGAATGTCAATAATGCTTAATGTTAATAATATTTATAGAATGTCAATGATAAAGTAATAAGTTGATATTAATAGTAAATAACAAAATAGTATATAGGATGTTTGGTACAACGACTGCCACATGGAAAGCGTGTTTGAGATAACATGAAAATGATGGTGAAAGATCATATAGGGTTTGGTGATAGCAAGTCAATGTTGGCCTTATTGCCGTCATGGGATAGGAAAAAAGCAATGTTCAAATAATGATTTCGCCTGGCTTTATTACAATAATTAATTTAGTTTTAAAAAACTATAACCGATTTAAATTTTTATAGTTTTTTTCATGAATTTTCATGGATTCCAGTGTCAGAACTGAACCAAATGAAAATGGGACTACACGGGAAGCAGCTTTTTTCTATTTTGATTCTATATAAAAAAAGAATCATGAAAATCGGACCACACTGTCAAAAGTTCCGAGGTAACAAAAAAAAATGTAGTCAAATTGAGAATCTCCTCCTTATTTTGAAGTCACTTAAAACGATTAATAAAACTTTACTTTGTTTTAATTTCATAGGACTAATTTCATACAATCTTATCATTCGAATAGCAAATAGCAAGATGGCTAAAAATGAGTCGAGCTCCAGTCAACGGTATAACATATTCGTGGACCAATAAATCACTGAATAAGTTATTGTTTAAATCTAATATTGGGAGATTTGGTTCAGATATTATTTGTGAGTCTGCCAGACTTGTAAAAATTACATGGTTGATGTTATTGGACAGAATTTATTTATCAGCCTGATGGGTCCCACTTTAGGGCAAGGACCTAAGAAATAAATCTCCATAGATCCATGATAGATCGGTTCGCCATTGATCCATCATGGATCTAATGAGAAATAAAGTGTTCGATAGGTTCTCACCTTTCGAAGTAGATCTAATTAGAAATAAAGTTCTAGATGGATCTAATGAGAATTATACTTCTACATGGCATGCAATTATTGATTTGATTATATTTAAAGCTGGTAAAAATCTACAGAAAACTATTAATAGGTCTATTTGTTTAACAAAACCTGTTCAATCCTTATTAAAAGTATGATGGTGTCGTCATTTTCCGATACAAGTGTTTTTATTTCCAATTAATTTGAAAAACCGAAGCAAAAACTGTGTAAATATGTATGTGTAAATTTTTATGTTACACTTACATTTTCTATACTCATATAAGTACATTTTTATAAGCCAGTTTATTACAAACCCTTGCGCTTAATACCTCACGTCGCATGACCTAGACATGGACATTAAACTGATTCACATCCTTTCGACCCACTTATTCTAAGTTACCTATATCTATTTATACGTAGGGACAGTCTACTCAGAATTTAGATGACAAATACTAGAGAAATCCGAACGTCATTTACTATTTTTTTTAAGCCTTAGTTTCCATTAATCAGAAAAATATGTCATTTGGAAACTGTAATAGCACTCTTAGGAATAATAAATTTGCATAGAAAATTTAACACCTTTTTAAACCCTCTCAGAGATTATTTTTTAATATTAAATTAACCTATATGTTATTCTGGAACCAAAATTCGACATACCTAGTTTCATCTAAATTAGTTATAAAGTTTCGAAGATACGTGTAACGGTAACTAAAATTCTCACAGACTTTCGCATGTATGAATTAGTAGTATAGGAGTTTTCCCCCTTAAGGAGGATTTGACAAGGAGGAAAACTGGAATAACCCTATTTAGAGTGTCCTAATTGGTCGCGCATCACGCGATGTGAGCTCTGACGTAAAAATCTCGCCAATTACCAATTAGGACGCCGCTGGCTAAGAGGTGACTACATTTTTCAGTCTTTCTAGCTAGACTTCTCTCGGTAAGTGAAATCTCTCCTCAATAAGCTTATCTTAGTTTCTTGGTACATCTATCAAAAAATCTCGTTAGATTAAAAAATCTTAATGACCTCTACTTCCGACTGTACCAGACCTAATCTACTGCTAATGGCCTCCTTTCATTTGCAACGAAGTGTACCTACCACTTCTTACACTTCTGGCAAGCTATTGTTCCAGTTTTCTGAGTGAGAAGTTAAAAGTGCTTTATGAAAGTTTCTGAAGGTAATCACTTAAGGCTTTAGCTAGTTTTTTTTCTTTTGCAGATTTTTAATTGTTACTGAAACAAAGTCATATTTTTACTAGTCTTATATTTTTATTTTACTTGTAGGAGTCTGAAGATGTGTTTCGGTAGATAGTACTTAGCGGAAGCGCGTTTTTGAGAGCTTTGATTACGAGCAAAAAAGGACTTTCGACAGTAATTAATTGATTATGTTTTAAAACACTATAAACCGACTCCAATTATATAGCTTTTTCATGGATCCCATAGTCAGAACTAGACCAAATTAAAATGAACCCACACGGAAAGCATCAGCTTTCGATTAAAAAAGATTCATGAAAATCGGACCACCCAGTCAAAAGTTCTGAGGTAACGTCGAATTGAGAACCTCAATATTGTATGTTCAATTTTTAGTTTTTCGCTAGCTTCTAATTCTAATTCTAAGTGGGGGAACTGAGATCTGTACGGACGTCTCGCATAGAGTGTATTGTGCATTATCCCCATGCCTAAGCAGGCCCTAACCAGCCCAGCTCCTTGAAGTATCGGAGCAGGACTTTGGGTGACTGACAGCTTCGTTTCAGCTTTTCTGTGGGTGTGGATGGGGTTGATTCCTCAATGAGGCATTTCAGCCCCGTTTCGCTAGCTTTGTTTTCCCTTTTTAATGGTGTTTTATATATGTGTCATGCTTTGATAGAAACACTGTCGTGCTTTCTTTTCTTTTATTTCACCACTCTTGCAGCCTATCCAAAAAGCACATTAAATCAGACAAATGAAGTAGTTGACAGATTTTTTCATAAAAAAAAATCACTTATAAAGTTATGATTCACCTATCCGAAGTCAATTACAACATTAACCCGATTTAAGTACCCACTTCATACAGATATGTAAGTTATTGTCCGTGAAGGTCCAAGAATTCCTTGAAGGTGATTTGTTTAAGTCCGACGCCAGTTCAAAGTGACGATTAAGCACCAGCATGCTTTAACAGGATAATTATGTAAGTTAAATTTTTTTTAATTACTCATGCCTTTAATTATCGTTAATTGGTAGCTGTTACTTTCTTACAAGTTCTTCAGAAACGATGAGGACTGGACAATTCTAGCCCCAAACTACGCAGATCTTGTGTTATGATAACTGATATGCGAATTACATAAAAAAACATTATTTATTTCACATTGAAAACGACAAGAAGTGTTCAGAGTGAACAAATATTTACAGATCGGACAAACATTAGTACCGGTTGTCCGAGGCAAGAATCAAACCCGCAACGTCTTGCGACGAAGGCAGACCTTTGCCCGATAAGCCACAGAGGTCATCAAACTTTAGAAGTGAGTTAAATTTCTGAGAGTGCAATATCGTTTTTTGACGTTAAGTGATTTGATGTGAGATGTGATGTGAGGTGTGTAAGTGATTATGACAAAAAATATTCTAGCAAACTACGTTAACACTTTCCTGGCCCAGACCGCAGGTGACCGTCTGTGCCAGCGAGTGTTGCCGGCTGGGCAGTGTACGCGTTAATACCTTCAATGACTTAAGTTCTTCGTCTTGTCTTATCTTATAAGAACCAAATAATTGATAAACTTAATTAAAAAACTTGAAATTTCTTGAATAATTCAATAAATTATTAAATTTACTCACCAGAATAAAAGTCCGTGTCATGTTGTCTCGGGGTGTGTCAGTGAATGACACATTCAGTGCCGAGTGTACCTTATAAGCTGCTTTTTTCTCCATAGAGTTAAGACAACAATAGAGGTTACAACATAAATAATAGTTAAATAATTAGCACGGTGAAGAATTTCCTTATTTAGCAATAACGAAGTGATTGATTATATTTAAAAAAATTGAAGCGAAACAAAGTTGTATAGTCGTTAAAATCTTATGAGTGGTGATGATCATGTTGTTCATTAGAAAAATACATTGGTGTCAAAGTTTAATTTCAAAGTATATAAGTAGTAGTAAGTATATCATTTATTGCAAAAATTTACATAGGTAGCTTAGATTCTATTTACAGCTGAAGTTGGTACATACACCATGTTAGATTGGTATAGCAATTTGTCATCTTACACTATAGCTTGTACCTATAGCCATTTATTTTTTCTATTCAGATGTCGCCGAAACTAAACTAAACTAATTCGACAGAACTAAAAATGTTGTTGTCCCAGTCTCCCTGTCATAACATTCTAAATAATAAGGTGACATCAGTTTTAGTCTTGTCAGATTAGTTTAGTCTAGTTTTGGGAACATCTGAATAGACACCATCTTATCTCATACTCGTAGTTGTTTATTTTAATTAGGTAATAATAAGTTTTAATATTTTAAAAATCATTTATAGAAACAAGAAAAGCTTTTAAGGCCAAACTCGACCGAGTTCAGTCTTTTCGTTTAGGAGTTCGCATGGCCACCTTCTCTCTCCCTCTCCATCATCAGATCATCTCGATGGTAACATGATATTGCTGTGTCATCAAACTTCATAAGTATACAAAATAGCTCAATCGGTTGAAGATATCTGCTTCAAAATTGAGTTGCAAGATTCCACCCGAACAACATAATGTATGTACATACATACATTGCAAGTTAAATAAAAGCTTTAAATTATAGAAATTGTCCTGTTTAAAAGTTATAAGATCTGCGCGTACGCATCAAGGTTCAAGGGCTTTTACTTTTTCCGAAAAAATACCAATAAAATGATATTGCAATGCAGATTTACCTCTATAAAATGTTAATCGAGCTAAGATTCACGTTTGAAATCAATGTAATGGATCGATAATCGTGCCTATGTGTACTTACTTCTACTATCATTCTACGAACAGATAAATCTCAAGTCTGACTGGTTCCAAGCCTTTACATAGGTACAGTCAACATGGTACAGTCAACAGCAATAATATGTGCTCGGCCTATAAAAACTATCGTACCCTGACGTATTCATTATGAATTCGTCAGGTTACGGGCAGGTTAGTGACGAACCTGTCTGTTATCTCATGGGGGTCATAGCCATAATCCCCACGCTGGGCATACTGGTTATAGTGTAGCCTGTAGAGTGCAATTTTACAATAGGCTTACTTAAAAGCTTACTATACAACTCTCGGCATAATTTATAAGGAATCAAATATTTCCATAAAAAAATATCTTCGACAGGACTTGAAAGTTGCGAGTTCAAGTCGAAGTACTGTCAAATTACTGTCAAAGTATTTTTTTGTGATAATATCATTTAATTGGTTGCAAATATATACGAGGCCGTAATGATTCTAAACAAGGGATCGACGAAAAATTACATTTATTAATACATAGCTAATGTATGTCATGTGAGTAAATGAAATAAAAATCTTAGAAATGAAATGAAATGCTTTATTAAAAAAGAACAGCATTAATACAAACATCACCTAGTCGGTAAAACGCGGTCGATTTCTTGTAAATAATAAATATTTAATCATAAATGAGTAAATACAATTTGAACTTAAGTATATATTACTCTTACGGCGACTGTACTCACGTGAAACATGTCACCGGCAGAATGTCCCATGCCTTGACACTGTTAGTTAACGAGGCTCGTTTATGATAATCCTTCACTGACCCACTGAGCCTCTTCCACCGAATTTATCATTTGAGGGTGAAAGTTTGCTAAATTGTGACCTAATTACGCAAAAACAGGTGATTGTGAGAAGGGTTATGAGTGAAGGGTTTTCTATCTTATTGTTTTAATAATGCTCTGAATATTTTTGTTATTTTACCTAAGGGATAAAGAATATATATGTACTTGCAAAATAATACAGGATACACTATTCTACTGTCCTAAGGAAAAAAGACATCTGAAATTTTAAAATTTAATGCTACCTGCATCATCGGGAAGTAAAATAGACTCATATATGTCTTTATATTTCGGCATAAATAAATAGAACCCTATGAATATAACTGTTAGATAATTATTTTAAAACTAGTCTTATTAAACAGGAAAGACGTTTCTGACGAATGCATATAATGATGGCTATTAAAACCACCTAATGTAGTGTTATTTAATGGGTTGAAAACCTCAAATCTTTCTACGTGTGAAAGATGTACTTGATCAGCTTGTGCTCTGGGATAACTCGTAGCTATGTTTAGGCAATTTATGAATTAATAATTGAAAATCCACACCGATAATCAATGTGAGATGGAATAGAAGTGGGTACATAAACTGAAATGATCAATTATTGAAGCAAACAGAGTCATCGGCACACTGCACAGGCGATGCTCCACGATTAATGTCCTATGAGGCTCGGCGAGGCTACATAGAAATAGTTCGAAGCTCACTAGTATAGTGATGGGAAGCGTGCAGTCTTGTTGTAGTATGGACTGCTTCTTATGCTTCGGCTACATTAGCGGGCGAAGATTTGTATCGTGTTGGCGAGAGAAAAACATGGCTTTATCCACCCGGATATAAATTATCTTACATAGCAAATCTAATCAAAAACTCTTTATTTCCATAACTTCAATTAATGTACATCATAAAATTAAACACTGATACGTGCCCAGGTCTTTCTTTATTAGATACTGATCATTATTATTATACCACATGTTCAAAAAGCTTTCTATATCAACCTTTTAAGATCATGTTCCTCTATCTTTAACCGCAATGGTTTTCTTGTTATCAAGTTTTTTGTTTTTGAATTGGATATAGTCACATGTGCACTGCCAATTATACTTACCGTTGCATAAGATTCATCAAGACCGAGACTGATGGTTAAGAAAACAGCCATGCTAAATAATTGAGTCTTGTTTTCCCCCGCACTATTCCCAATGGGTATTCATATCCGATAAAGTCAATGTCATATTATTAATAAGGTAGCATCGAGGCCACAATAAGCCATGGGCGATGCATGTATTATATCATTTACTCGACCTACAGTAAAGATACTTCAAAGGGGTGAAAATAAAATAAAATTTATTCTGACGATTTATTTAAATAAGATAGAAACTGCTCTTGTTGTACGAACTCATCTTATCACTTTCGTAAAACCAGTTCAAAGACAAACAAATCACTCATCATTTTACGTATGACCTTGTGAAGGTCGTAGTATACTGCTAGATGCGAGCAGCACAGAACCGGTTATTCTGGAGAACTTTGGGAGTCCAGATGCAAACTTTTTAAGCTGGTTCACTCATAGACATAGAGCTCCCCTAATCTGCAATAGACTGCTAGCAGATCAGGGTGCTAAGGCTTTTCTGCTAGCAGTTTTTTGTAAGCCTGGCCACATGGCATCTTACAATATACTTACTACATTGTGGTTTCCACCAACAATTAATAGAGTACATCCTACATCAATGATTAATTTTTATTTGTCTCTGAACCATAATCACTTGCACCACTAGTAAATGAACGGTGAATGCGCGACCAAAGGCGAGTGGTAGACCGGGGGGTGATGCAGCAGGGTGCTGACGTGCGAGACGGACAGCGGGGCGTGGTGCACCAGGGGCGCGTGGTAGACCGGCGGCAGCACTGGAGGGTAGACCACGATGGGCTTGGGTGCTGGGGCGGAGTGGACCACCGCTAGCAGCGCTAGGAAGGTTAGCTGGACAAGAAAAACAAGCTTGGTTTTATACCTCAACCTCAAAAGCCTATATTGGTCCACTGCTGGACGCAGGCCTCCCCCTGATAAGCGCTTTTAGTAGCTGTTATCTCATGGGGGTAATGCCCAACGCTGGGCATGCGGTTTGGAGATCGCTGTTTGATGATGATGTTTGAGAATTGTTCGGCAGGAGGCGCTGCTGCCCGCCCCTCGGTAAATATCCCTTAGTCGCCTCTTACGACACCCGTGGGAAGAGTAGGAATGGTGCAAATTCTATGTCGCCGGCACCACACGGCAATTGGTTCGTTTCATACGAACGTGTCAATTCAGCTAAACTAAACTGATTTGACAGCACCCAAAATGATTTTATCTTTTCGATCGTTGTGAAAGTGACGGCAAAATTTTTAGTCTTGTCGAATTAGTTTAGTTTAACGACGACGACGCGACGCAAGCTGAGTGTATAATGTCTTAATGTTTGCGTTACTTACTATTTTCCATGGAAATGTGACAGCACTCCAAGTATACATAACTTTCACGTTTCCTTAGAAAATAAAGTTTACCGAAACACGTAGTAAACAGTAAAATAATACACACTCAAATGCAGAATTGACACCATTATCATTCACCATGGCGTTAAAATTTAGGAGACTTTTCTTCTATAACAATCGTGTTTTTGGGCAGCCTGGATAAAATAAAACAAATGAGTTGTGATTTTTTCAACTCGTTTAGATAATTTTACTTCAATGAATTATCGTGACTATTGTCTATTTTTGATGCATTTTTCAGTACTTATAAATTTTTGTGTCGAAATAATTTATTAAAATGAAATCAACCCTTGGTCAAGTACAAGGAACAGAAATTCCCCAATTCAATGAAATAAATGTTCTGAAAATATATTCTGTTTATTTGAGTTATTGAAACACAATTCCAGGTATTTCAATAACTCACAATTTGATATTGAATATTCACTTCATTGAACAGAGCTTCTATGACTTCGGCTTTCAACAAAATTACTCAGAAGATTCCGAATTCATATAAATAATTTCTAAGATAGATATTTTATTTCAAAGGTATAATTATATCGAAAACACTTCTTTGTGTGTCGGGGGATATCATAGGAAAAATTATTTTTGTGTATAAGATTCTTAATAAATTACCCAATAATTTGAATAGGTATAAAGTCTGCGAAAAATTGTTACCAAGCAATATCTTCGATCACCGCTTGAAGTGTAGGTATATTGGCCACCACGTAAGTTCTAAACGCCTATTTCTAATGTAGTAAATAAAATTAGGGTAAAGTGGGTAAACTTACCAAGCACTTCATTTTCCCAGAGAAGTCCTTGCTCGATTGATTGAGACTGGCACATTCGCCCGGCCTCCCATAATATATAGCCACGCCGCCAATTTTCGTCTATTTTCCGCGGACTGCAAACATGGCCAAGAATGCTTCTAATACGACTAGATTCCATACTTAGCGGGCTATTGGCACGGTAGGGTAAGTGCTACTAAACTGGCATTCTATAGAATATATCACAAAATTAAGCAGTACCTACCTAGTAGCCATTCTGTGAATCATATCTTGTTATTAATAACTCAAATCATACTATAATTTATAAATAATCCTCCTAAAACAGCTGAACATTTTTGCATACAGGTAATTCTAGATAAATCAGTTCCCATGGGATGAAAAATAATTTTGAAACGTTTCCATAGAAACTAACCGCGCTGGCGGCGGCGGCCGTGGGCTGAAACTAGTATTGTATATATTTTTTTACTTATAATCAGCACCACCAGCCTATATTATGATAATTATATTATAAGAATTATCAGAAGTACCTACTTAGGTACAATAGTGCATTGGATGTCCCTGTAAAAGTAGTGTACTTTATAAAATAATAAATAACTATTAATGCACTGTTGGACATAGTCCTCCACCAATGAGCGCCATAGCGCCCTATTTTCAGCTTGTCGCATAAATTTTTAATTATTCAGAGCCTTTGTTTACTTTTTTGTTTTGTTTTTTAGTTTTTCTTCGGGGTGATTATGTCGAAGTCATAACTCATGTTCATACAAAAAAGTATTAATCAGCGATTCATAAATAAATACAATTTCGCAAAAGAGCAGAGAACGGGTCTGTTTCCCCCCACTTTACCCTAAACGTACGCTTCGGTTTTAAGTTGTAGAGTCACACGAGAGAAGTATTTGAAATTCGCGATTCCAACCGCGAAACTCGTGGTCTTTAGCGTGAGGAGAGTAGTTTCAACTCAGAGTCAGCGTTATAGTTCTAAATCTGACTTTCTAGTGCGACACGTTGTTTAAGATTACGAGGGTCTTGGAGTAAGTCAAAGTCAAAGTCAAAGTCAAATCGTTTATTTCTTTAGACTTACAAAATAAGTACTCAGACAAGTCAGATTTTTACTATATAAACAGCTTGATAAATAGTTATTACTATCAACAAGAAATAAGGTGCAATTGACTTTAATTCACTTCAATTTTTTGTCCACTAGCGGAAGAAGTGAAAAAGAAACCAGTACATTCCAAGACACCCGTAATCTTGAGATGAAAAGACGGTTTTACTAAAAAAAAAGAATGATTAGGTATTGATAGATAACAAGATTATTCGACAAACCTTTATAATGTCAGTGACATTATCCCAATATAACGAATAACATAAGCAGGTCCAAAATCCCACAGTAGGTAAGAAATAAATACAAAATATGTAAAACTACATATTTCTAGTTTCTGACCGCGAATTGAACGTGTTGTTTCTATGGAAACGTTTAAAGGTTATTTCTATCCCATTCGAACTTTTGGGATACGAAGTAGCCTTTGTATTGAGATTTAATCATCCAGGTATAAACATGAAAAACTACACCTACGCAAAATAAACCCAATCTGTTCAGTAGTTTTGGCGTGGCAAAGTAACAATCATCCAAAATGCCATCCAATCATCTTTTCACATTAAGCTTTTAAACTATCAAAAACTTTTAAATCAATCAAATACTACTTACTCTATCATTACAATGTACTACGGTACATTACTTATTCTTGGTATGCCCATCGATGTCTCGATGCGCCATCTCCATACTTAGTCAGTCCCAACATGGCGTCCTACAAGTCAACCGGTGTCTTCAAGCTTTGATTTAAAGATTCTGTAATTGCTTGCTAATGGGAATCCTTGGCTCACTAGCCTGATTATATTGCCGGAGTCATAAATCTAATTTTCAGATTATTTTCTGTCGGATGAAATCCCATCTCTGAATTATAATTAATCTACGCAATTTATGTGAAGTGAACTTTCCGCTCTACATTAAAGTTGAACTAAAACGTTTGTAAAACGTCATTAATTAACGAACGACGATTATAAGTAGTTAATAAGCCTAGCCGACCCTTTGCTAGGCTTAATAATTAACTTCGCAAAGGAAAGAAGTTAGTAAATAGGAACTTCTGCGTTTATGGATCGATATGTCCTTTCGTGTTAGTGCACTATTAAAATTTTCCTCTGATTCTTTTCCAATATTTTGCAGCGAAGGAAATTGCTTGCACCGTTGGGAAAAACTTTCAAATTGCGTGACAATTCTTACTCCTGCGGTAAATGGGTGAACTTGAGATTGCAGTTCAGCAAACGTAGTGTAGGGCGTCCTGCAAGACTGCAGGCAGATGCTAGACGCGGCTAGCCAAAGGCAGGGCACTATGGCAGTACGGGCTAGCATCCGTACATCTGTAGTAATATAGGCTGATGATGATGATGAGCTTGACAGTTTATCATCATCCTCTTAGTCAACCGGAACCACCCTCTGCTTGATAGGTAGAAATAGGTCTACTTTCGTTTCCATTTTGTCTTTCACGCATCAAAGTACACTTTGGACTTTAACGATATCGCGAACCCAACCGTATGCGACAGCACTATTGAAAAACTCAATCATCAGGTACTCATAATAATTTATTTAAACACAAACATACAAAATCAATGGTGGACAGCGATAACAGGCAGAGCCTTGACGATAGGGGTGTGATGGACAACCGAGCTGCTGTGAGCAATGGCGGACGGCGCAGTCTTGATCACAAGCGGGCTGTGGACGGCATGGACCACGGGCACGGACTTGACCAGCAGCGGGGCGGCGTGGACCACAGGGGCAGCGTGGATGATGGGCGCGGAGTGGACGATGGGCGCGGAGTGGACGACGGGCACGGAATGGACGATGGGCGTGTGGACTGAGTGTACCACAGGGGCGGCGTGGACGGCGTGGACCAATGGAGTACCGTGGTTTACCACCTGGGAAAAGAAGAATAAACTAAGATTGTCTCGTAGTAACGCATCGTTCTAGCTGATTTCTGTACACTGCTATCTTTCCAGATGTTTTAATTTGACACAATGGTCCGCGTTAGCCCGGTATTAGGGCATGTACTTTTAAATTATCAAAATGTTTGATCATAAACAAGCACGCGGTAAAGTAGAATTACTTTTGTAAACTCCATTTTATGCTAGACGTGAGATATTAAAACGTAGGCAATAGGCATACAAGTTATAATTACGACCTGGAGCGAACCTATTTTAATTGAGTCAAACTTGTTTATAGTCTGTCAATTTGATTAGAACAGTTTTTATCCCCTTGAACTAAACCGACTACAGCAAAAAAAGAAGCTCGACTTTATCATATTTAGAAGTAATTCAAAATATAATTACAGCAACGAAATAATGAGCACTTAAGTTTCAGTGACTTGTGAACCGTGGCAATGGCGGAGTAAGAATCGACCTCTCCAACTCAACCCGTGGATTTCGTAAGGATAGTAGCTTCGTTCTGTGTATTTTTAAAACCATCTACTGTTATCACATATCTGCCTGCGTGGAGGTTATGGCAAAACCCTTCGTTTGAGGGAGGTATGTTTTGAAGAGAGATAATTGAGATTGTTTTAAAAAACTATAAACCGACTTCAATTACATGGTTTACTCATGGATGCCACTGTTAGAACTGAAACCAAATTGAAATGAGACCACACGCGAAGCACCAGCTATAACCAATATATTCGGATCACTCAATCAAAAGTTGAAGGTAACAAACAGAACAAAAAAATACAGTTGAATTGAGAAGCTCCTCCTTTTTTGACGTCGCGTCGGTTAGAAATACGCATTCTCGGAGAAAATGATGTAAGACATACCTGGCTGCTCTTAGTGATGGTGGTCTTGGATCCGAGCACCGCGGCGTGCACCACCGGGGTGTGCACGGCGTGCACCACCGGGGTCTGGTGCACCAGCACGCCCGGGGCGGCGGCGGCGCAGGCCAGGAAAGCGGCGAAGGCGATCTGGAGGAAGAGGATGTGATTAGATACAAAAACTAGGCATTAGTCTCTTCGAGCTAGGTATTACTCTTTTGGAACTAGGCATTAGTCTCTTGGAACTAGGCATTAGTCTTTTGGAACTAGGAATTAGTCTTTTGGAACTAGGCATTAGTCTTTTGGAACTAGGCATTAGTCTCTTGGAACTAGGCATTAGTCTCTTGGACTAGAGACTGTAGCTATTGTGATGTTATTAATTAGCGTCCCTATAGTTAACTGAATTCAGTATACAAAATATATGGGAAACTGGTTGTTTTAGCTATATGGTTATTAGGGTATTACACACTCAGGTCATCAAATTACTAAGTCGACCCATTGAACACAAAATCACAATAAAATTTCACAATCACAGCACAAAAACAAAATAAACTTACGAATTTCTGCATGTTTATTTTTGTTGGTTTGTTTGTGTGTTCGTGGCGGTAGGAGCGAGGTATCTAACGAATACAGCTCCATAGGCGGGTATTTATACTGGCTGCCGAAATTCGACAATGAACCAATGCGTACTTGAATTTTGTATATATTATGCGATGTGAGAAGCCGAGCTTTGGTGGATGTGGTACCGCAAAGCACTTTATACTTTGCCTGTCCAGGTAGCCAGTGTACAAACCAATTTTCTCATCCATTATGACTTTGGAAAACGTGAGACTATTAAAACGAAATAGAAAGGGGTGCCTCCAAATTTTTACCATCCACCACTGACAGCTGTAAGTGATGATGTAAATCAGGAGCCAATAACTATATACTATTTAATGTAAAGGTACTTAAACAAAGAAGCTTTTTAAGAAAGTTAAGCCAATTCAAAGATCATAATTAAATACCTTAAATATGGAGTTGACGCTTAAGCCTTTTTTGTTTATCTCTTTTCTTGCTCCTTTTGTCTGACTGAGATTTTAATTCGTTACAATATCTAGGGTTGGTATTGCTAGCTATGTTAACACATTTTTATTATATAAACAGCTTGATAAATAGCTTAATGTTCAAGCTATGTTGTATTGTGTTAATGTTCAAGCTATGTTGTATTATGTAGGTACAAAATAGAATTAAAATCAACTGTGCACACCATTCTCCCCAACTGCCGTATCCACCCAAGCTTTCACTTTGCAGCTCTTGCAATCGATGAATAAATACTGACAAACAAGAACTCGTAGTACCTACTGGGTACAAGTACGTACGCATACGAGTTATTGAGGTTGAAGTCAAGTTCACTTACATAATAACTACTCAAGCTGCCCATAGGAAGGTTTACGCACCGATCCTCAGGTTTAAAAATCAAAGTTAAACAATTGAATAGATTAGTTACATTATTTTTTTAAATACAGTGAGAAAAGGTGGATTTTGGTAAGGAATAACTGGTAAATAAGGTTTTTTTTTTAAACCAAAAATATGAGTATTATTTTTCCGGAAGTAAACTCACTTTCAATAAGATACAAGATACAAAATTTTATAAATAAAAATATTTTTACACGTCAAATCAAATAACATTAAATTATTGTTAACCTACATATTTCAAATTATATTATTTCATTGCAAGTGTTATTATTTTATTCCACGATACTTAAAGTTCGTTCCAATTGCTATAAGCGTTTTATTGTCCCATATAATTGGGGATCCTTGCCATATTCTCTACAGTTCGGTGATGTATCTGTTATGCAGAGGTGCTGCATTATTCCTGGTTGATATGCCTCAGTTCTCGACGACACCCTTCCAAATAATTTAGTTAGGGTGGGATGACGATCTGCAAAGACTGGCAGGCAGATTCTCGATGCGCAAGGTCAAGCTGAAGTCAAGGCGTTATGGCAAGGCAAAAATTGCGCCTTACCACCACTAGGGTGATTTTTCTGTGAAGTGAATAGTTGCCAACCCCGGCTTGCTCGATATCGTTTGTTTTTAATACAAAGCAAAATAGTTTCAAACTGGATAGACGTTTGGCGATGGTACATCAGTGGACTAATATAGGTTGATGATAATCATGATGATAAGATAGCAAAAGTTGTGCTCAAGATCGTCCAGGACAGGTCAGATTAACGGAATTTTTTCGATCAGCTTGATACTCGAAGCTCTTAATCAATAAATAAAATATGCATCAAAAAGCTGCGGTATGCAATAAATTAACGGCAGACCGATATGGCAACAGTCTTTCAAAAGGGCTTCATTAAGAATTATTGGTTCGAGAATTTGCAGATAAATCAGAAGAAACAATGCTACAGGGTGATTCGTCGAAGTTGACGAGACCAAATTTTGAGCAATGATTGCTCAACATTTGGTTTCGAGGATCGAATAACTCTTGAGGTCCTTTAGGATGCATTCAAACGTGAAGGTGGTCAAACAGAATATGGCAGAAATCGTGTCTCAATATAGTAACCCTTATGAAAGTGTATCGAAGCTGAAATAAACGTATTGAATTGAATTGTCTAAGCTACGTTTTACCAGCAGCGGCTTAAATAAAAAAGAAGTTGGAACTACGTCCCAATATTTTTATAAAATCATAGAATACTTCTGGGAGACAATTCATTTACAACCTGAACAATAATTGTAGTTACTTGATAAAGTGACCCTTTACCTAGGTGAAGCTGTGTGGATTGTTTAGCATTTTTTTGATATTGTGTGGTAAATTTACAGCTTGGCTATCAATGTTAAAAAAATAACTCCATAACCCATCCCAAGTAGGTCGCGATCAAAGCTCGATAAATCAACGATTGCCGAGCGGCGCGCGCGCAGGCTTGCATAACGACCATTGTGCTGAATGTCAAGTTCATGCACCGATGTGCAAGAGGTTATTGTTGTAAACGCACTGTACTTATCACACGCAATCACTACCACGTCTTTTGTTACGGCTCTTGAGATGTATTTGACGTCACTATATACGTGCTATGATGTCGCAAATACGAAGGTTTGTTTTTTTTGATAAAAAGAAGTAGGAATGTGAAACCAGCTAGTTCATTCAAATAGTGGCTTCACCTATAAAAGTGCTGTCATTAAATTGATGATGGATTTGAATGAACTTTACACAATATTATTTAACCCTTAACCACCTGACATACGTCTCACAGACGCAAGTAAATTAAAATTGCGAATATTTTGGCGTGCAAAGCACGTGTCAACTTGTGCGTCCCTGTACCTTCTCGCCTCGTCCCTCGGTGGTACGCAAACGCTCGTCGTGGCCAGAGGTGCGCGCGTTTGTCACTGGTAACTAAAAAACTGTTGTTGTCCGTCTGTTGGACGGTTGGTAGGTGGTTGCGTGACTTTTTTCAAATCTTGTTTGTTTGTGTTTTAGTTTTAAATGGCTTTTATTGATAGTGTTATTGAACGTTGGTTAGAGCAAGATCCATTTGACGACGAAAACTTACCAAATGATGAAGGTAAAGACGTATTGGAAAATAGTTGCAAATCGAATCCGGAAAGTGAAGAATCGAATTCTTAGGAGAATCATGGCATTATTGTCTCAACCTCAAGTTTTACAAAAGATGAAGAGCCTTTGTGACAAATGCGTTCCGAGACTTCGAAAAAAAAAACTATTTCTAAGAATTTTCGTCAGGAAAATCTGTTAGATTGATGCCTTGCAATTTTGCAAAAGATGTGATTATAATGAGAAAGTGTCGATTTTATATGTCTTGTTGATTATTCTATTTTTATAAACAGAAAGAAAAAAGTGCCTATCTCATGTGATTATTTTTATAGAACTCGTTTTCTGAATAACAATTTTTTTTGATAAAATTAAGAGTAGTTTTTAATAAATTAAGATTTTAAGAAAATGTATTGTGTTTTCTGTGCCTTGTTTACTTTAATAGATACTTCGATAGTATTTTGATAAATTTTAATAAAAAAATCAAACCTTTCACCCTTAGATTTTACATAAAAAGCACTTTTCACTCGCCCGTCTAGGAGACGTATGGTAGGTGGTTGTGTGACAAGATTAGGTGGTAGGTGGTAGAGGGTTAACTTTATTTTAATTTTGATTTTAGTAATGATTTAAATTGTTTTGTCTTTCTGTTGGCTATTTCTAATTTATATGATTTTTTAAGTGTGCGTGTATATTGCATCAGCTAAAATAAACTATTATTTTCATTAATAAAGAAACGTGTCTAGTTTCACAACAGTTCCTAATCTTATCTTGTACGCTCTTTCTTTATTTATATTGTGTCTTCGATAAGTTCCACCGCATTTGTTTTTAAAGTTGAATAAAAGCGTGGCCAATGATTCCTGTACGGATACACGCTGCCATTGCGCCGCTGGTTTCTTTCCGAACTTGGCTGATGCTCTAGCACGCCTCTTCATATGATACACACAAAATGATATATTATAAACCTCAAACCTTAACCTCAACTCAACAGCCTGTATTGGTCCACGCTGGACGCAGGCCTAATGCCCATAATCCCTACCCTGGGCATGCGGGTTGGGGATCGTAGTTCAGTGGTAGGATTTTTCTGCTGGAGTAAGCTTAACGTTATCTAAATTTCCTAATGATACTATTGTGTGTTCAGTATCTAATGGTCCTACAAAACAATCATGCAATTATGAATGTTTCAAAATGATTATCTGATCATCAGGCCCAAGGTTAGGTTCACTATAATGGACGTATTTCGCAAAAGTCGACTTATTAGTGCTGTGTGTTTATTGCGGTTGAAATAGACCCCCGTGGTGAAGTAAATGATAGTTTACACATAGGACTAGGTACCTGTACCTACCTGTACTACCTCCTCCGGTAGGTAAGACCTGTAACCACTTGTTCTTTGATTTGGTGGTTTCGATACGAGTAGGTCTTTGTACACTATTCGCTGTCATTGGGCTGAATTTATAATGATGCTTTCTGGTAGGACTGTCGTTTTGGAGTTCGTAAAAATATAAGTAATATCACGTGGAGGTAGGAGAGTAAAAAAAGTTGCTAAAGACCTTTTAGAACTCGAATTTACCAAAGGGAAACTGAAACTTGCTACAGTTTTCAAGTTTTTGTTTTATCTTTAATTGGTTATCTTGCGGTTACCCAGTGATTTCTGTCATTTTTATTTGTTTTTATTAATGTACATACATTTTTATTATACATTAAACATAACAACAAGTCATAACAATTAAAATAATAAGGATGACATCATTTTTAGTACTGTCGGATTAGTTAAGTCTAGTTTTGGCTACATCTGAATAGACACCATTGACTGACTAAGTGCATTAAATATCTTGGATTTTATAATCGAGTATAGATATATAGGTACCGGGTCTCGCAATGACCGAGATCGCGAAAACGATAATAATAATATTAAATAACATCAAAATATCCCCTATGAATAGATTTTCTCTATTCCTATGGTAATTAATAGTAGGTAGTAATTTAAATTAAATAAATAACAAATTACACAGCATTGTCTAGACCCAAGTCAAGCAGAGCTTGTGTTATGGAAACTAGATAACTGAACAAATATCTGCAGATCGTCTAAACATTTGTCCCGAGGCGGGAATCGAACCCGCAACCTCCTGCGTAGTAGGCAGACCTTCGCCTAGCGCACCACCGAGGTCGTCGAATTTCGTCAAATTAGGTATTTTGAGAACAAATTATCTAAATATATGTTAGTTTGCTTGACGCCGTGAGTGTTTAACCTTCAATTTTGAAATCCAATGTAGGTTACAGATTACAGGGGTAGGTACATTTAATATAGATAGAGTTAATTTTGTCCTATGACTAGAGCCTAGGACAAAATCCAAAACAGTAACTTATAGGTAGGTATCAACGTGAGATGTGAGGTCATTATTTACAGCATTACTTAGAAGGAGTGGCATAATTTGTTTTCATGTCCCAAAAACAACCCAGTTTCATTGCAAATTCATTCTGAACTCAATTATGCCGAATGGTTTTATTTTATCGTTGTCATCAAGAGTACCTAACCAAAACTTAGTTTTACTACTAGGTTAGTAGTAAAAGTAAGAATACTTTTTTGATGACAAGGACTGAAATGCCTAATTTAAAAAAATATATACTTACGTTAAAAGAAAAACATAGACTTCAGTAAAAAAAAACATTGTACATAGGAAGGCCCGTTGGTATAAAATAGAATATAAGAAATGAATTCATAATTAATTCATTAATTTTTTTCACAAAGAATTTACAGCTAAAACCAAAACGTCCAAGAATCAGGTACATGATAATAAAAGGTGTTTATGATTCAAATGTGAAAAAAATCATCAGTAATAAATTCATCGTGAAGTTAGCATGCAAAACTCGGAATTTTGGGAGAGGTTGGTCGAGTCTTGACAAGCCTTTACTCATCCTTGGGCAGACCCAAGAATGAGTAAAGGCTGAAGGAGTTGTAAAGATCTATAAAAAAAGCAAATGAACTCTGTATTTGTCAAATAAAATAATACATAAAGGCCTTAAGAAAGCAAGAAATCGGTCAGTAATGCGTTAAACCTATTCTTAGGAGCGAGGTATAGAACAATTTTAATTAATTGCAGGGAGCAGAGATGTATCTAATACTAAATGATTAGGCAACAGACCCACCCTCATGAATTTTCAAATTAATTTAGAAGGTAATTGATATACCTGCTCCAAATACTTAAATGTATATCAAGGAATGTCCTTGCCCGATATTGCTTTATTTTTTTATTCCTTGAATAAAAACTGGCTTTGATGTTACGTAAAAAAATATCCTATTAGAAGCTTCATTTAATTACTTTTGTATCATAATTTCACAGGATCCTTTTAACGCAGTCTAAAAATAAAACAGTCTGTTAAGGTAACAAAAGAAACACAATTCGTAGTTACAACAAATAAATTATATTCAATCAAACAACAAATCAATGGAAAGAGTACAGCGGGTAATGGTTGACGACCGGCTCCGTCTCATGCAAGGTCGAGCTGTGGTGAGACACTGCGGAGTCTCCACTCTTCACTGCAGAGTACACCTGAGGAGCGTACACGTAGGAGGAGTGTACCTGAGGGGTATACGACAAAGAGGAGTGTACCTGAGGGGTATACGACAAAGAGGAGTGAAGCTGAGGGGTATACGCCACGGCAGAATGGACAGGATACACCTCAGCGACATGGCTGACATGGCTGTACACTGGAGCGTGAACAATAGCAGATCCTCCATGGTTCACCACCTGGCTGCTCTTAGTAAGCGTAGACTTAGCTGAAGATACCACGGGAATGTGGCTGAGGGTCATGACAGGAGCGTGTAACACAGCAGTGCCGCCATGATTCACCACCTGGCTGGATTTAGTGACGGTAGACTTGGCAGAAGAGAGCTCGTGAACCACCGGGACCTCGTGATAGACTGGAGCGTGAAGGACGGTAGTTCCGCCATGGTTGACAACTTGGCTTGACTTGGTGATAGTAGACTTGGCAGAAGACAGCTCGTGAACTACGGGGACCTCGTGGTAGACCGGAGCGTGGACGAGTGTAGTGCCTCCATGGTTGACCACCTGACTGCTCTTGGTGAGAGTAGACTTGGAGACACCATGGACTGGGTAGACTGGGGTATGGATGTAGGAGTCATGGCTTTGGAAGGTAGATTTGGGGTAGTCTTCGATGTACACAGCCGCGGTGGCGCAAGCCAAGATGGCACTGATGATGATCTGGAAACAGATAAGAACGATATAAATCTAATTATGAAAAGCGTGATCTAATATAACCTATCTCATTTTGCGATCTCAGAAAATCACTTCTATGTTTTCGCTTTACACAAAAAATATACAAGCATTTTTCTGATTAATGTGACACTCTTATGAAAACCTTAAATTAGATAACACCAGACCAACGACTGAAATTTTAATAATATTAGATGTTGTTGCCAAATAATCCCCATAAATATGTGCCAATATTAACAAAATTTTTTTTGTGATTTATGCACTTACAGTTTTTTGCATTGTGAATGTAGTACTGCTCTCTCCCGACTGATGGTTTGAGGGTCTCGAGGTAAGTTTTTATATGAAATAATGATCGCCCCAGATATTGCCAATTTCTTGTAGGTACCTACTTACTTTGCTAGACGCCGGGCGTTGCGCAAGCGCAGGTGACATCGAGCATGTCATGTCATGTCATGTCAAAGCTAATGTGGGCGATTACGATCTTAATTTGATAATTAATGTATCAATCTGTTTTTGAGGATCGGAAACTTTTGAATAATTATTAAATAAATGATACTGGACAATTCACACAATATCATCTCGCCCCAAGCAGATCTAGTGTGGATAGGTGTAAAGTAAATTATTTTAGTGACATCATTTTCTACAGAATTGTCTCAATGTTTGTCGTCTATAGTTAAATTTTATTCTTATTATTTGTTCGTTTACTCTGGAATAAGCATTTTTACTGTATGTCGAGTGGCTGAAGTTTTGTCCTCTGGGAATTAAGAGTTTGATTTGAAAGCAAATTAGAGTGTAAACCTGTTGAAACGTCGGGAAAAATAGGTAAATAAACGCGATAAATACCCGTGAATATTTATAATAATGTGTTCTGATCGCGTAAGTTTAAAAAACTTTAAAGCAAATTAGGTTGTGTAATGTAGGGTAATAGGTAATAATATTAAATTGGAAAACTCTCACTTTGTTTGTGTTTATAGAAGCCTTATAATAACGTAGGTACTAATAAAATATTTCTTTTAACTTTGAAAGTATGATAAAAAAAATCAACAGTATTTTCTACGTACTTTTTTGGAAAAATAATCATGGAAATCGGAATACTTACATGGATACCTATTAGTAAGACGATTTCGATGCCAGTTTAAAGAAATAGTTTTAAAAAGTTGCCAAAGACGCATTGTATAGATGTTATCAACCTCTCGCCAAATTGATATCAGATCTTATTGGTCGGCGCCGGCAATAATGTCGACCAAGCGGGCGCGTGCGCAAAACGAAGATCATGTTAACGATAATAAGTATAAATCGAAGTATCTAAGTAACTCAAATCAATACTGATTGCATGTTTAGTCCATCCCAAGGTTGCTTGGAAGAGATCACCCATAATTATAACGCCGCCTTTTATATTTTCTCTACTCTAAACAAGTATTATGTATTGTGTTCTTTTGTTGTGTGGTTTATTAAAATATTTATTTTCTATGTAAATGCCAGGAAAATCCTTGTGTCGTGTTTTCGGTCGCTAAGGTAAAGGTACCCAAGTAAGCTGAACTAAAGTGCAATAAAAAAACGTCATAATCTATTTATTAATCCCCACATTCTGTGAGCATATAAGGCATAGGAATCATAAATTGCAAAAAACATCAAAATAAAACCATTGGAATCAAACCCGTTTGTGCCCTACCTTTGACGCCACTACGCCATCAAGACCATCAATCACATTTGTATGTCTCCAGTTACAGATGGTCTCCCATCATTGAAACCGAGTCCAATGATTACTCGTATACATAACGTCACTCAGCTGAGCGTTGCTCAATTTTTCGTTATTTATGATATCAATAAATTATGTTTTCACACATACGTTCGTGCCCACTGTTTAACTTTCCATTTTATCCCAGCAATAATACCATGTAATTTTATAGATGATATTAATTCTGCTTTTTGACAACCATTGTCATCAGCCGACGGGGTATGAAGGTGACCTATAACCAGTAACCCACAGTTGGAGAAGAGAAAAAATAGTTGAAATCTGAGGACGAAGCCAACCGGCATTCGCTATGAAGCGAATCGAAAACAATCGAGAGATTCCTTAGGAAAAAATCAAAACAGAGATATCTAAAGCAATATCAGACCTATTATAATATATATAAATATATATAATTTGTTATAAATAAAGAACTATTGAACTACGTTTTTGGACCTTTCTACTATCGCTTTCGACATCGATTTTTACATTGTCTAGGCAATCAGAAATCAATAATGTTCATAATGTATATTTAAGCTAACAAAATACGCTGTGTTTTTGTGAGTAAAATTAAATTCAACGATATTATGAAATAAAAAATGAGGTATAACAAAAAAAGATTTACCTACTTCTTTTTTGTGTACCAGCTAAAGAAGGGTAAAGAACAAAATTACCACAAATATTGCAGTAGGAACTCCGTATCACCAAAAGTAAATGGGAAAGAATCGTTTTCATCCCATTAATAGGTAAGGCTAAACATCACTAGGTTCGGAGTAAAATAATACAGATAGAATGATACACACAGAAATAAACATTTTAGAATCTGCGTAACCATTATAGCAAACCAACATAAAACGCTTCAATAGTATATTTTACTCTAGATCCCGCATTTTTACTGCGACACCTAGAATCACCTACAAATAATCAATTAGCACGGTATCATAACTCTGACAACCAAACAATTTTAAAAAACTTTACCTACCGCAGAGCAGAAATAACGAATTTATGTTACCAATATCAACTTATTGCCTACAAACTTATTGTACATACAGTTCAGTCCTTACTGACATCACAATAAAGACTGTTTTGTTAATCGAACAGTTTTATCAGGGTTTACAGATTTAATTCGATTCACATAAAGATTATGACAGTTTAATTGAAATGACACGTATGTCCCTATAATTAAAAGCATCAAAGATTTGTATCGCTTCGAAAATTGAAAATGAGTGATAAATGAGCACCATACAAAATGTCAAGTGATGTTAAGTGGTATATGACGTGATGGGTAATGGTGAATTAAATGCGTTAATTATTTTTGATGTGCAGCGTTTTTCACTTCACCGAGGTAATGAGTGTTGAAAGGTAACATAATATCTGAAGTACCTACTTAATTATCACACTAATAACGAATGCATTCATTTATATTAGTGTGATAAGAGGTAACAAACGTTTGTTACCTCTTCCCGCCATAACTACTAAGCCGATCGATCTTTGCATAGATGTAACTTTAAGCCTGAAATTGTTAGAAGAGTTTTTTTTAACTTTAATTTTAATGTTTGATTTTATATCTTCAGCTTTTCTAAGTTTATGTTTACTGTATCTAAAGTAATAAAGAATATTTGATTTTGATAAATTAAACATAGGCTATTCCATTTTATTCCATAAAACAGTTCCCATATGTAAGAAATCTGACTAAGAAATCTAACTAAGAAGTTAGGTTCTTAGTTGGATTTCTTAGTTAGATTTCTAACAATTCTATAGAAACAAAAGAGAAGGAATCAACCAGTTAGTAGATATTTTGTCGGATTATTTTTCGATAATTTTAAACATAACTATCTAAGACTTTACCAATCATGACACAATTAATGTTGAAACTTATTTTCAAGTCAGTTATCATCCTTAACCTATACTAGTCCACTGCTGGACATGGGCCTAATGAGCGTCATAGCACCCGTTCTTCAGCTTCCGTAACCAGCATCTGCCTGCAGTCTTTCGCGGGTCGTCATTCATCCCACCTGGCTGGAGGGCGTCCCACACTACGTATTCATAAACTCGAAAACTTTGTTACAGTTTCATTTACATACCACACTAATAAAGCTCTAAATGTTGACCTGAATAGTATAGTCATACAAAGCAACAAAAATTTACCCTTTTTTGTAACAATCATAAAATTCTACAACTGTATTATCTCTTTCATCATAAATGTCAAAAAAATAACTTTTATTGTAAATGACTTCATTTACTCAGAAAAATAACTTGCTTCTGCAATTATTTTGGCAATAAAACGAAATAGTTATCGTTTAAGGCACACGAGCGAAAGCGGCGCGCCACCTATGTATTTTATCTTATTATTACGTTTACCACAGAAAATAATAAGTATCCATCGTAAAGTTTGTGGTATGTATCTATTATAAGTTATTTATTTAATGTTTCTGTAATAGTTTTATTTTGTAAAGCTAAGGCAGTGATACAAAGTTGCCCTTTTGGCCACCAAACCCTATTTCCGCATCTCTGCCTAAACTTTACTAAATAAAACTATTGCAGACCTTTTCGTTTAAAAAAATATATAAATATTTTCTAATAAACATTCTACCTTTGTATTAAAAAATAGCTTATAATAGATACTACAAACTGTACGATGGATTTTTAAAATTTCCTGTATTAAACGTATATAAAATATGATAAAATAGGTGGCGCTGTCATATTGGCTCGGGTATGCGCCTTAAGTCATCATGACGTGACCTTCCCGCTGCCAGAGAATATATAATAATACGACTGGCTGCTTAGCCAAAATATTGTCCCGTCAATAAGATCAATAATGTAATTGGCAAGTCGATACAAAGAAACGGTAGTAAATTATATAAAATTAAGCGAATTTGAACTTAAAACCAATGCAATAAATGCTTTACTTGTATTCACAGTACTCTCTGTATCGTTGCCAATGTCATAATTTTGATGAAACCGCCCCAATTCGATGTCAATGTCACAGACAGTTCGAAAGTAGCTGACAGATAATATGGCGCTAAAAACGTAATTTCGGCTCCCAATGGCACTAAATTACGGCAAACTAGTAATTATTTTTAATTTATATCAGGATATAAACTGTTTTTGTACATTATAGGTAAAACATGATTATTAAAAGTGCCTGATCGAGATACGTGATCGGTAATGTCCATAAAAGTCATCGCACGTCGCGTAAACGTGCGCGATAATCATAGTGCTCGAGTATTTCTTAATTTCGTTTATTGGATATGAAAGGAAGTCATTATTTTAAGTTCGAAGGGAAAAACCCTTAGATTGAGGGCTAGGTTAAAATAATAATCTCTGTTCTTTGTTCTATTATGAAGTGAAAGGAAGATTAGTTAGAAAAGTAGACTACAGCTCAGATCGAGCAGCAAGGTATAAAGATTTCTCTAAGAGTATATTTTTTTATTAATGTTACTAAAGTGATACTAAAACATATATACGTAACATGTTTACGTAAAAAATATCGCACAAATATTATAAATGCGAAAGTTTGCATGGATGGATAGATGGATGTTTGTTACTTCTTCACGCCAATGCTACTGGACGGATCTGGCTAAAAATTGCATACAGGTAATTCTAATCTTGGAATCAAACAAAGGCTACTTTTTACTTTTTACCCAATAAATCGGTTTCCGTGGGATGAAAATCACCTTTTAACATTTCCATATGAACAACGCAAAGCTAGTATATAAAGAGAAAGAATACATAGGACAAATATATAATAAAAATTGGGATCAAGGAAAAAATTACAATAATATAGCAGACCAGCTACGAATAGTCGCATGTTGCGTATTTTGGCATAAAAATCACTATTTGTTCAAGAGTAGGCCCTCAGAAAATATATCAGTAGGAAAACTTGTCTTCGCAAAGCTGTAATTTGTTTATATCGGTATTTACTTATTCAACAGCACTTCGTTTGATCACAATCTCACATGATGGAAAGTGACGATGTAGCGGACGCTGTAATTAAAAAAACGAAGCAAAAAAACCAGCCAAGTGCGAGTCGGAAGCGCGCACGAAAGGTTCTGTACCATTATCAATCAAAATTAAGAGAAGCAAATCTTTCCTAGTAAAAAAACAAAAAGTCAACGTGATGCGGTCACCCATCCAAGTACTGACCGCGCCTGACGACGTTGCGATCGGTTAGTAAAGTAAAGTAAAGTAAAGTAAAAATTTATTGCATCAAATACATGTAAATAAGGTACATAGGTGGTGTTTGTTTAATATAAGACACAATGTATTTCTTTATCCGTCATAAAATCATTGATTGTATAGTAGCATTTACGTTCTAAAACGGTTTTTAACTTTCTCCGAAACAGTGTGATTGGTAGTTGTCTTAATGATTTTGGCAGTTTATTGTAAATAGAAGGCGCCATGCAGAAATACCCTTGCGCATCAAAGCTGTCTTTGAGTTTGGCATGACTGACTTTATATTGGTCTCGTCGATTTCGAGGAACAGCATCGAAAAGCTGTCTAAATAAATCAGGGTTATTCTTTTCTCAAGGTGATAAGGACGTTAACCCCCTTAATTAATAAAATTATTGAACTTTTATTTGTTGTTATAGCGGCAACAGAAATAAATCGTCTGTGAAAATTTCAACTTTGTTCATGAGATACAGCCTGGTGACAGACGGACAGACGGACAGCTGAGGCTTAGTAATAGGTTCACGTTTTACCCTTTGGATAGGGAACCCTAAAAACGATTAAGGTAACAACCTATACTCTAGGTTGTTGGCCTAGAAGTAGTAGTAGTATCTAAGTAGGTACTTAGATATTTATATTGACAAGTCCTTCCTTCTAAACCATAGAGACAGACATACGATAGGTACGATGATGAAATGAACAATTAATTTACATCATTCGATAATTTCAAGGATTTGGTGATGCTTTTACATACTCATGGTTATACAGTTTAATCAGAATCTAAAATGTAGACTGAATAGGTAAATTTGAATAGCTGGGATCACATCACTCCATCTCTTCCCGTGAGTGTCGTAAGAGATGACTGAGAGATATCCACCGGGGGACGGGCAGCAGCGCCCCCTGCAGAAAAATACTACCACCGAACTGCGATCCCCAACCCGCATGCCCGACGTGGGGATTATGGGCATGGCCCCTCCATTAGAGAAACTCGAATAAGGCTCTTATCAGAGGGAAGCCTGCGTCCTGCAGTAGACCAATACAGGCTGTTGAGGATGTACTTAATTGAATGAAAAGATAAGGGAAAAACAATTGGGACAGTTAACGACTAAAATAGAAGACTTCAGACTAAATTGACGACCAATAGTTGAGAAGGTTGCGGTAATAATGCAGCCAGTCACCAGATAGAAAATCCCTTGGTCTCAGTGCTTCAAAGGTCTACTCAAGATCTTACAAGGTGAAAAAAGCCCCAAAGATTTGTATAAACGACCTCTCTTGCACTATGTCATGTACTAAGCCAGTGAGTTCAGTGAAAGATTGCGGCCAACCGAGGACTAAACGGATTACAGTAAGAAATATTTCGTCTGCGACATGGCGATGCTGATTTATTTGTACAAATAACATTTCCGGGGAACCTGAACATGGCTAGCCATTAGGGGAATGGGTTTTGTGATATTGTGACTTGGTGATAATATCAATAGAGCTGCTATCTGAGCTGTCATCTTTTATGGAGCCTCTATTTTAGTAAGGGTAAAGTTGAGCAGTCTAACGAATAATATCCGAGGAACACTGTCGATTTTCTTCGTTGCGGGTTTCCTTCACAATAGGTAATGAAATTTAATACCCTCTCACACCCCAACAGTCAATATTGGTACACTGCTGGACGCAGGCTTCCCCATGATAAGCGCCTTATTGACTGTTATCTCTTGGGAGGTAGTATCCATAATTCCCACGTCTGGGTCACAATTTGGTGGTAGAATTGTTCTGCAGATGGCGCTGATTCCCGCCCGGTGGATATCAATTGCATAGAATATAGTTTTGTCATCTTCGTTCATTTGTCAGTTTGCCCATTTTGCTGGCAAAAGCCGGATCATTTTCGTACATTTTTAAATTTCACAGGCTTCTATAAAATTAAACTACTGTTTGTAATTGAATAATCAATGAAGAATCTTCAAGGCACTTGTGTCCTCGCATGTCACAGTCTTCATGTGTTGGCGAAACCATTTTTAAATAATTCCGCGATATTTCTTCGAAAGGGCAGAATAATGAGGAATAACCAGAATTAAAGCTATAAATGTCACTGAATTGAAATGCAGATGAGCTTATTACTTTTCTTGTATTTTTTTGTTCGCCGCTGGTGTAATACGAACCCACCCAGATTTTGTTATCTTTGAGATTTGACCTCCAAAATGAGAACATGTATAAAAAAATAAGGAAAATATTAAATAAAATATATTCCTGGGATCACAAATGCTGTAGTTTTCTTGTATTGTCGATTCCCAGAATTTTGTTTGTAACATAGATCTAACCGTACTTATACGTATACTTATATTAAAGTACTCATTATATTTATTCGCTTGGCTAAGTCAATTGACATTTCAAATTAAAATAGAGATAATTCAAATAAATAACGAGCACAAAAATAGAAATGTATACTTATATAGACTTGCTGTAAATGAACATTATCATAGCAAAACATACGACTTGCTTGATTTATCAAGTACGCTAAATCTTTACAAAACTTTATTGGTCGAGCAGCCCTAAAACATTATATTACGATCATTAACCACGAAAGTTAGCCAAAAAGTGGCAAAAATTAAATTAAATAATAAATATCTAACACCAATCAAATCAGTGTGTTTGGTTTATCCAATAATTTTCTTAATCTTGTAAGCAACTTGTGATTTATAAAGTTATTATACTAAATGCATTTATGTCTGTTTTACGTGCCGTTAAATAGTTTTTGTTTAAATTAAATTATTACTTTTGTCCAAAGTCTACCAACATGTCAATAGTTATAGACGTTTATACAGTTCTAATAATTCAACCTCAACCTGAACAGCCTCTATTAGTCCACTGCTGGACGCAGGCTTTTCCTGATAAGCGCCAAGTGGCATTTATCTTATTAATTACTTTTGATAATTACTCCTAATAGATGGATGTTTGTTACCTCTTCATGCCCAAACTACTAAACGGATCGGGCTGAAATTTTGAATTTGAATACATGATATTCTTTTCCTAAAATCACTTATTCTCTTCTTATTCCAGAAATCAGTATCCGTGGAATAGAAATCACCTAAAAACGTATAAATAGGAACAACGCGTGCGAAGCCGCGGGGCGCAGCTTGTAATAATATAAACTTTTGATTAATAATAAAAATTATAATAAAAAATATTTATTTACGGAAAGTTTTACAATGTTTCAAATGATTACTTTCTATTACAAACATGCTTAATATAAACCTACTAGAAGAAAAAGAAAATTGTCTATTTTTTTGGAAACTGTGTACCGATATGGACCTGGTCTGAAATAAATGAATTTTATTTTTATTTATTCGTAAAAATCTGGATCTGACTGAAGCAATTTAGACTCCAGGCGAATAACGAAGGAGCGTCTTAAACAGGGAACGGTTGTAAACAATGTCTGGGCTCATCAAGAGCCGTTTTTATCTCGCAGAGATTAGCTCAGCAGACTGGATAACTAGTTCCCCTTGGTTGGATGTACGTCTTGATTTTTTGAACCCTAAGGTAGATCAGTTCTGGACTGATGATTTTATTAGGTTTTGTACACTTTCGCGTACAAAACGGCCAATACAAAACGTAACCAAGGATTTGACAGAGTATGTATTTCAATTGTTGCTTTAACGATAAATTATTCACCATCATCAAAGTCAAAGTCAAATCGTTTATTTCTTTAGACTTACAAAATAAGTACTTAGACAAGTCAAATTTTTACTATATAAACAGCTTGATAAATAGTTATTACTATCAACAAGAAATAAGGTGCAATTGACTTTAATTCACTTCAATTTTTTGTCCACTTGCGGATGAAGTGAAAAAGAAACCACTAGCAAGTCCATCGCTTATCAACTAATACAATCTTAGGATAATTAAGTCTAACTGGTCTTACATACTATTGTCTGTATGGAACTGGGCGACATCCGGCCAAGCATTAACATCATTTACGTAGTCATCTACGGAGTAATAGGCTTTCTTGATAAGATTTCGTTTTATGTACAGTTTAAATTTACGAATAGGGAGCTCAGTTGCTTCAGATGGAAGCTTATTATAGAATCTTACGCAATTGCCCACAAATGATTTCCCTACCTTTCGTAATCTATATGATGGGATGTGTAATTTGTTCTTGTTTCTTGTATTTTTATTGTGAACATCACACCTTTTCATAAAGTCATCTCTGTTTTTGTGTGTATACATTAGATTTTCATAGATGTATTGCGATATTACTGTTAAAATAAATATTTCTTTAAATAATTCCCTCAACGAGTCACGTGGATTTAATTTATAAATAGCGCGTACCGCCCTTTTCTGAAGAACAAAGATAGTCTGTATGTCAGCTGCCTGTCCCCAAAGCAAAATACCATAAGACATAACACTATGGAAGTAACTGAAGTAAACTAACCTAGCTGTATCTTCATCGGTAATGTATCTAATTGTTCGAAACGCATACGCTGCTGAACTAAGTCTGTTTGCGAGAGCATCAATTTGCGGTCTCCATTGAAGAGAGGAATCAACATGTAACCCTAGGAAAACAGTTGAGTCTACAAGGTGAACAATCTCATCCTTTAGCATTATCCTAGTTGGGAGCTCTCTTACATTTGGTAACATGAATTTTATGCATTTGGTTTTTGAAGCATTGAGTAAGAGGTTATTGGCGGTGAACCAATCTAGTATTTGTGAAAGAGAATTATTTACTTTTTAATTATGTTTATTTCTGTCAACTTTAAAAATCAATGAAGTATCATCATCAGAAAAGACAGATTTAGAATTAGCCGTGTGTTGTGTTTGTGGTTCATCAGTCCAGAACTGATCTTCCTTCATTCTGTGCTATCCGTCTTGATTGATACAAGTACTTTTTGGATATCCTCCATGCATCAACTTTGTAAGCCTCTTGTTTACGTCCGTTCCTATAGAAACCGCTAAATAATCAGACAAATTATTATGAGTGAAGTTATTATGAGAAGAGGATGTTAAAGATACATTTTTCAGCGCACACATAAATTTATCGTGAATATTACTTTTATGGTACCACCTCAAATTCAACTTTAAGACAATAAAGAAAGATTCATAAAATTTTAATGAGAATTGGCGAAGATATTACCAAAATAATTGTTGTTATTAGAACTATTTTGTTGTTTTTTAAGCTAGACAAGATAAATAATAACTTTTTTGTGATCAATTTGTAACAAGCAACATACAACAGCAAAAACATTTTTAAAATGGGTCCGTAGTTGACGAAGAGTTAAAAATAAATAAATAAATAATGCTGGACAATTCACACAGCAGTTGGTGAACATACATACAAAAAAAATACACCGACGAAAATAGAACCTCCTTCTGAAGTTTGTGAAAATAGGGAGTTTTGACTCGTTATACTCTACAATAATAATATTTGGTATTGTTACAGATTCCTCGCCATCTGGTGGCCGCTGAAGTGCCAGATCACGAAGCGCCGCGCTCGCCTTATGATGTTTTTCATCTGGCTCTTCGCCATGACCATTACCGTGCCCTGGCTCTTCTTTTTTGACCTGGTCGTGATCTACAAGGACAGGCCGCACGTCCGCCTCTGTCTCGACGTCTGGCCCAACCCGATCAGCGAAATCCTTTACTTTGTCATCGGTAATCTCGCGTTCTGCTACATCTTACCCATGATCCTCATCTCTATGTGCTACGTCCTTATCTGGATCAAGGTTTCCCGTCGCTCCATCCCCACCGACACACAAGATGCCCAAATGGAACGCATGCAACAAAAGTCCAAAGTCAAAGTCGTCAAAATGCTCATCGCCGTTGTAATCATCTTCGTCATATCCTGGTTTCCCCTGTACGGCATCTTTGCGAGAATAAAGCTGGGAGGGCAACTCCAGATGTGGGAACTAGACTTATTGCCATATGCAACGCCGTTCGCGCAGTGGCTCGGTGCGTCCAACTCCTGCATTAACCCGGTAGTATACGCATTCTTCAACAAGAAGTATAGGAAGGGTTTCATGGCCATCATCAAAAGCAGGAAGTGTTGTGGCAGGTTGCGGTACTACGAGACAATCGCGCTGCAGTCGTCGAGTACGTCGACGAGGAAGTCATGGCATTACAACAACAACCATCCGTCTATTACGCGCCGCTCTCCGCCCGTTGACAAGAACGCCGTCTCGTTCATCTTCAACCACACCGGGGTGTAGGCGACGCGAGGGGCCCACCGGATGTTCCTCTCGAGCCATGGAAGGCGGAGCGTTGGGCGTCTGCGCTGCGAGCCAGACCCGACGCGACTCAGCATATCGAGGCATACGAGTTCTATTCGTTTTCCTTTCACAGTTTGGTGTTGTCTTGTGTGAGTTTTTGAAACTTTAGATACTATACGAACATTATCAGTGTACATTTTTACTATAATAGAAATGTAACTTTTATACGTAAGTTGGGTAAATGTGTTGTAAAGATTTTATTTTTACACTGATGTTTGAGTGAGTGGTGAGGAACGCACACTAGAGCACAAGAAGTTTTCTATGAAATAATTATTAATCAGAAAATATTTTGAGATATCAGTTATAAAAGCATTGCATTAATTTAGTTTTTGATTTTTGCAAATACATTATTCGATTTTGAATGTTTCCATATCTCTTTTAAAATTTTATACTTTATCGTAGGTGATTTTATTGGTGTTTTACATAAAATAAAAATAAAAAACAGATTTACACAAATATTAACAGTACAAATTACTTTGATACCGTATAGCTTTTAACATAATATACATATATATACAAAATAACTTCATGTGCACACAAAATACAATAATTCATGATCCATGTTTCCAATTAATGTATTTTCGAAATTATTCAACAAAATGTAAGTAATATTTAATGAATACACATCACAATATTTTACGATTTGTATACTTGCAGTTTAAATTTGAAAATCAATATTTTTGTTTTGTGTTCATAGGTCATTATTGAATACGTGTTCATCAAATTACGCGAATAATTCTAGATGATAGATAGAAAAACGTACAATGTGGATTATAAGTAAATTTAATATTAATTATTGGGATCATTACAAATAAATATGTCGCTTAAGAAACAAGATCTTATTTTTAATGATCCAGATAGAACTTACACGTAATAAGAACAAGTGAATATGCCGCTGTAAAGCACAAAAACCTTAGAAGTAGTTAAAGTAAATGTTACTTAAAACAAGATCAAAGCTCTTGTAGTAGGTAAGTAGGTGATGAAGAAAATATTTGTGTTTGTTGATTAAATGTATTTTCTCAAATAAAATCATTGTATTTTACTATTGCTAAATGGTGCGAGTAGAGAACCGTCTAAAAATGTATCCAAGTAATTTTCTTTTTCTAAAATATCTTTGTTTAATATATGAAATTGTTAATTTATGTTTGTTTAAACGGGTGACAATTGCAATAACTGTCTAGCATTCGCACAAATGGCTTAAAATAAACAGCTTAAATAATGTATTGATTAATAGTATAGGTAAAATTAGAATAATTAAATTTATTTACTTCAGTTACCGAAATTACTAAGGTTTATAATTACTAGGTACCAAATTTAACGGCACACTAATAAAATAGTAAAAATCATATTTTTATAATGATATCAGTATGAAATAAACATAGATATAAATTACCTGTTCTCATTTGCTTTCGATTTAACATAGTGACATTTCTGTCTATATCATTGACGAAATTGAAGCTTCGCAAGACTGACAAAAATGCTGATTCTCCTTGTAAAGGATCATTTTTGTGATAGAAAAATGGATTTCAAATTCGTCTATTTTTTATATTTGAACAGCACATTTCGCTCATATCACGCTTTATTATATAGTGGAAACAATTGTTTTGTTATGTTCATTTTCATAGCTATCATTATTATCTAGGAAATGAAAAGGCAATATGGTGAATGTGTAGATTTTGCATGCAGAGCATGTTTTAAATAATAATATGGTAATTAATATTAGACTTGTAATGGTAGCTTCACACTATTAATATTGTTGGCCTCATTAACAGAAAAAATGTACTAGATTTTCGATACACTTACCAATTAAGTAACGTACATACTACTACTTATCTCAAAGTAGCATTATATCTCACAAATTAGATTAACTGGAATACAATGTTATTAATCTGTGTAATAACAAAAAAATGTACTCAGATATAAAAAATTTAAAGAGTGTATTATGATGATAAACAGTTTTCATGTTGTGAAAAAATGCTGGACATTTTAGACAACATTATGATAATATTAAAAACTTTACGATAGTGTTCTTCTAATGTATGTATATTTTGTAAAAAAATGTGTATAAAATGTAGAGATAATATTAAATTTTAAGTTTATTAATGTTTTAAGTTTGTAGAAAATATTTAAAATTTACTAGATAAACTTTATTTTGAAGAATCAGCATCTATCTGTACAAAAAAAGCTATATTTATTTTGCTGTGTTTGGTGTTAGATTTAAGAATTTAACCTAACATTTAATTCTATTGTGGGTGGTATTGTGAGACCTGAATTTAAGATATTTATATAAATTACTAAACATTACTATGACATTTTAAGATTAACATTTATCAACATTGTAATGTTATAATAGAATAACTAACTCATATTAAACTTACGTTAGAAACTGTTTGATGTTAAAGTTATATAAAGTTATTTCTTGATATTGTTACATAAATACCTAAATATTTTACACTCCTACAATATCAAAGGCTTTTAGAATAGAGAAAAATGTAGTTGATTTGTATGAATTATCTATACACATAAAAAATATATACTTATATAATATTGTTTACGTAGTTTGATGTTATAAGCAGTGTTATAAGATTTTAAGATAACTAGTAAGCTTTTAGTGTCTGTTAGTTTGACTATGACAATGTTGGTTTTAAATAATTTATCTATATTTTGTATTTAACTGAAAAAAGCCTTTTTAGTAAAAAAAGGAATACCTGCATAAAATTGAGACTGTCATAATTTCAGTCAAATATATTTTTCAAAACGTTCAGACATAATCTTTATATTCACTTATTTAATATTTTTTTGTTGTTTTTGAGAATGTCATTGTCATAGTCAAAATAGTAACTTAACACCAATATTAATGTAAACTCTAAAGGAACTATCACAATTTATATAAAGCAATTTTTCTAAAACGATTGTACTTATTATATTTCGATTACAACCCTTTGAAACCCTTCAATTGTTCAACATATCAAAATAAATTACCTCCTTTTGAAGTTTTTAATTCGATAAAAAACTCATTAATGTGAAATTCAATAACTAATTAAAACCAATAAAATGTTGATGTTTTATTTTTCCTGATTTAAATCGTCTGAATTGATAAATAATAACTATAATTAATGTAATGTTTTATTCGGGAATCTGATTCCTTTCATTTAAATGATTAAATTTTTTATATATTCAAAGGTTTTTTAAATGTTTTAGATGAATGTTTGTGCTATCATTAGTTTTTAACGATTTAATTGTTTTTCGTTATAAAATTGTGACTGGTCCAACATCGACCTCAATTTTATCAAATCACTTTCTTATTTACTTGTAAAGATTTGTAACTGTTTTCAAAGCTGGTTGTGTTTCTTTGTATTTAATTGTAGATTTAGAGATTAGGAGAATAAATGAATACACAAAGCTATATTCACGTTTTTGTAAAGAATTTTCGTCATATTTTAAATTTAGCTTTGTTCCTCAAACAGTTCCAATTTGTTTGATAAAATATTGTAATTTTTCGGATTGAGAACTATTTTCACAATTTGATAACAGTAAATGCCTAGCAATAAGCTATTTGTGTGCAATAGAGTATATTGTAGTTGTTTTTACAGTATGATACTTACCTATAATTATTCGCTCGCTTGAAATAGATCTGTCGACAACGAATCACATTAATTATGTGAATTCAAATATCTTGGTCACTGACTTATGTGAGAAATAAAATAAATTGAAAAAGTAGATGATTGTTTTATTTCGTACCCTAGTTATAACTAGATTGTAGGTACCCACTTATTTTTGTAGTAACATTTCATCAGGTGAAGTATACCAAAGGTTACTACGACATAATTATTTTAGCATAGCAAACGCTGGATAATATTACAGCAATTTATCCAGGATCTTTGCAAGGTCTCGCATCCTGAGTGAATGCGAAATATTCAGGCTAAGTCGAGATAGGTAGAACAAGAAAAAACCGTATCACTATCATTGATTTAAAAAGGGAAGATAGGTTACGTTCTCCCAGCGCGCAGCGCTTACTCAAAAATTGGCATGTGTTACAACTACACGCAAACACATATTCTCACAGTTATATTTCCAGTCCTGTGCAATTACAAAGAAGAACAAAGACGGAAAGACGTATCTAGGACCGAAGTGAGACTGAGACAACAATATTTCACACGAATCACGACCGCCCGTGCCGCAGGTCAGACGTTGACTGATGTGGGAGAACACAATTTTACACAATTTAAGGTTGCCACTTTCGAGCAACCAGTGCCTCATCTTCGTTTTTAATAAATCAATGATCACTATATAGTAAACAAAGTCGCTTCCAGATGTCTGTCTGTCCCTTTGTATGCCTAGATCGTTAAAACTACGTAACGGATTTTGATGAGTGATTCAAGAAGAAGGTTTATAATATGTATAATACATGCATAGTATACCTAGTAGAGAAACACTGATAATATAAGAGGTTTCTTATGCAACGTCGTACATATACATTTTTTGCATTGTTTAATAAGACTTTCTGTAGAATATTCAGTATCAGCATTGCATCCGGGGCATTATAATAAATTGTAGTTCTATTATTTGACGAGTCCCTAAACCAGCTAAAATACAGTATCTTGACTGAATTCAATTCAATTCAATTCATTTATTCATTTGTGATACACAGGTATTAACATGGATGTTCAGACATAAATTAGAGCACTGTGATCTGCCATTTGGCGTACAAATTTTCTTATTACATATTACAAAATCTAACAATGGAGAAAAAGTAATAATAGTAGAGCTTACAACGGAAAACTATAAGAATTAGAAAATATTAGAAAATAATGCGTTACATAAAATTGTCAATGAGTAACAACCACTCTGTACTCTACATTTAGTTAATGCTAAATGCTAAACTGCGTCAAAAAATTCATTCAGATTGTAAATGAGGTTACAGTTTCAGTTTTATCCAATTATCTCGCCTATGCACATTACATATCATTTAACAAAGACCTAAAAATAAATAGATACACAAGATAGGTGTACCTATAATCCAAAAAATTTATTGCTGACTCAGGCGATGTTGTTATAAAGATAGTGATTTGAGAATTAACCCTTTATGTCGTAGTGAGCTGCTTTTTGATGGTAGTTCTAAAGAACGATGAGAAATATTGGCTGACAATACATCGGAAAAACTGACCCTATATACTACGACAAAAGGTTTGCTAACATTTGCTTGTCTGTGGTAACATCAGAATTTTGAATGTTTCCTTAACAAATTAGTAGCGATGGCATACTTGTCATAATATAAAATTTACTAAATTTTTCGCAGGCTCTGTCTTGGTCTGGCTCGCCGGCTAAGTATGGGAGGAAAAGGGGACGCCAGTCGGATCGCGGATGTTATATGTTCCCGTGGTTCGGCGAAAACGGCGAAAGAAGGACACCGGAGAGGTTTTTAGTGGGTATTACGCCCTTCTCAGGGCGTCGAGTCCCACATAATTCTGGTCTTCCCCAGACCAGTCTATTCGTAAACGAATTTTCCTCGCCGAAGAAAAAAAAAAAAAAAAAAAAAAAAAAAAAAAAAAAAAAAAAAAAAAAAGGCTCTGTCTTGGTCTAAATCTATATATAGCTCTGACTAGCTATATGCGGCTAAAATAAGTACTTATGTTACTTATTTTTACCGTTTGTGGTGGAGCCTCCTTGGTTAAGAACTAAGGGGTCCTAGGGCGCACGTTAATATTTAAAAATTCCGATCACCTGTCATGGACTCCGAGGCATTTGGAGATATGCCTCGGAGTCCATGACAGGTGATCGGAATCCAAGTTTTTATTCAGCTCTGCCACATAGCATTCAACATAGCAATGCTGCAAGCATTCTAGGTACTCTGCCTTGTGCCGATGGCTCAATTGTAGTGTATTTATGTAACTTGGTATTAGACCATAGAACAATCCCAATGCAACAAAGCCATGGTATACCTCTAAAACAGTCTTTTGATCAGACATTTTTCGTAATCTATGTAAAACAAAGACAATTTTATTCAGCCTGGTACAAACTTTATCAATACGAGCTTTCTAGTTGCAGTGTTCATCTAGAATGAAGCTAAGAATGTGGTTTGGTTGAATTCGTATAATATGTTAGTTTCTGCACTCGATACACAATTTTTTTTTTAATTTGTTTTAGTCAAATTTATGTTAAGATTATTATTGATGAGCCATTTAATAACAAGTGCTATTTCGCTATTTATATCAATTGTGCTAGTTATGAATAAGCTAGTTTATATTGGGCTTTTAGAGTCTCTATGTTCAATTGTGAGAGATGTGTTAATCATGTTTTAATTATTTTTTTGAAATGTGACGAATTTAATAAACGGAGGAATATTTCATATAAATGCTTTTTTTGGTGACGAATTTACTTTGCAGAAAATTCACAACCACCCTTTTATTTTAACAATTCACGGGTATTTATTGTGTTTTATACCTAGATAGTAACAATTCCACACAAGACCTTTTCTGATAGCGAAATTATCAAGGGCAAAGAATAAATTTTTGCATATAGCAAGAAATGTGTTGGATAGCGCAAGTTTAAACGCCGCCATAAAGAACTCGCTAACCATAAAACTATCAATGAGTAGATTTTTTTAATCACAGTGAGAAAAATGCTTTTTAGCGTTTGCTTAACCCATTATGAGTTGAGATAATGTTAAAAATATGTGAATGGAAATGTCGAATTTTTGGGAAAATTGTCCAAGCTTTTGAAATCTATAAAATGCTATAAATGCTAAGTTGATAGGTTCTTTTCAACCAAAGCTAAGTTCAGATGGGGTCCATTCGTCTAGCTGGATCGACAGTGACGGAAGCGCATCAATCAGCCCTCCATCATGAGATGGACTGACTCAGACAGCAGGGCATCGAACTGAACACCAGGTTTTTTACAAAAGATAAAATAAATGGGAGAGATTCGGTACGTCCGGCATTTAAATGGGAATGATGAATAATTTTAATCTAAAATAGGTAGGTAGTCCAAGTGCAAGTATACCTATTTTTTTATTATCTGAAATTCAGACACCTATCTCGTCATAGTTACCTAAACTTAACTTTCTTGATGTTGATTTTTAACACAATTTAAAGTACCTGTGCCGTGTTGTGCCTGTTTAGAATTTGCACCACCCCAACTCTTCCCACGGAGCTCGTAAAAGGCGTCTGAGGGATATTTTCTACCACCAAACTGCGATCCCCAACCCAAGCCCAGCGTGGGGATGATGGGAATTAGGCCCATGTGATAATAGCCAATAAGACGGTCAGGTGGAGGCCTGCGTCCAGCAGTGGATAATAAAGGCTGTTGAGGTGAGGTGATATATTATCATTAAAGTCTGGAAAAATACAAGTTTGTTTAGTATTTGTAATAAATATAAACTATCTCGTTGTACTTAAACTTAAATTTACTTTCTTGTTGTTGATTATTAACTTTCAAGTAGTCAATGTAGGTACATGTCTATTGGAGATCCTCTATAATTATAATAAGTGTATCCAGTACCTATGTGAACTTTAGTTTTCTTTGTTTGGATAATTTGCAGCTATGAAAGAAGAAGAAAGAAAATACATTTATTTGGAGCCAATTACATAACACACATTATGCGTAGAAATAAAAAATAAGAAACACATTACTAATAATGAGACAAGGAAAGTTGTTTATAAATAAAAGAGCAGGAACATGTAAATGATTATGTTATATAAGGGGCCAAAATGGTCCCTAGAGACCACTACAAGCCGCTGCCGCTACAAGACGAAGCTATAACGGCGCTGTGCTATATCTAAGCTCGACAGAGATAACTTTATGAAAAGGTGTGATGTTCACAATAAAAATACAACAAGAACAAATTACACATCCCATCATAGAGATTACGAAAGGTAGGGAAATCATTTGTGGGCAGTTGCGTAAAATTCTATAATAAGCTTCCATCTGAAGCAACTGAGCTCCCTATTCGTAAATTTAAACTATACATAAAACGAAATCTTATCAAGAAAGCCTATTACTACGTAGATGTTTACGTCAATGATGTTAATGCTTGGCCGGATGTCGCCCAGTTCCACACAGACAATAGTATGTAAGACCAGTTAGAATTAGTTATCCTAAGATTGTATTAGTTGATAAGCGATAAACTTGCTAGTGGTTTCTTTTTCACTTCTTCCGCTAGTGGACAAAAAATTGAAGTGAAATAGAGTCAATTGCAAGGTGCAATTGACTCTATTTCACTTCAATTTTTTGTTCTTATAACTATTTATCAAGCTGTTTATATTGTGAAAATTTGACATGTCTAAGTACTTATTTTGTAAGTCTAAAGAAATAAACGATTTGACTCTGACTCTGACTATATTCGTGGACCTATCTCTCATTTACTGCTGAAATACTTTTAGCAAATCCCAAAGCAAAACCTTAGCTCATAAATTATGATTAACTTTGCCTTATTTTTTAACAAGCAATAAGTGTCGGTTGCTCTCACAAAAGGCAAGGCAAGTAATTAAAGTTTGTCTTACTTTATCGAAGACCTAACTTCGATAAAGTAAGAGAAACATTAATTATCATTTGAGAAAGATTCTTCTAGGTGGCACGCACTATCTAGACCAGTTTCGTTCATCTAAGAATTTTACGTGACGATTCTGCGACAATACTATTGACAAAGTTGTTATGAAGCGATTGGTTATCAGAATTTTTTATTTCATTTTTTTGTCGACCTCAACCTATACCGTGTCCATTTTGAATGAAGCATGTTCGTAAACAAAGCCCCCATACTTAACCTAAAATTCACTATATTGGCGCGTCCTTTACATCACTTGTCGATTTTAGATCCTCCTTTCAATAAAAATTGCTCACAATTATATCTAAAACTTGACGCCAAGCAAGTTAGATTTTGTTATTTGTGTCGTAGTTTGTTTACTAACATGCTCCATTCAAAATGGACACGGTATATATTGCTCCACTGCTGGACGAAGACCTCCCCCTGATAACCCCCTGCATTGGCTGTTATCACAAGAAGGGTAATGCCCATAATTCCCACGCTGGGCATGCGGGTTGGGAATCGCAGTTTGGTGGTAGAATTATTCTGCAGGAGTCGCTGCTGCCCGCTTCCGGGAGATATCCCTCAGTAGCATCTTACGACACCTTCAGGAAGAGATAAGATGGGGCCAACTCTAAGCCGGCACCACACGGCGGCTACAAACCAGGAATCCTATACATACAGCCTGTACAGCTGTCATCATCAATGTAAACTTATTTAGGACTAAATTTAAACAAACTTTTATGTGAAAAATGTTACTACCATATTGACGAGTTTTTAAATGATGTATTTTAATTTTATTTTATACTATACAATCTATTTTAATATCTAATCAATACTCTCTTAATTACTTTGACTGTGTTATTATTGTATTAAATCTGCATGAATGTTTACCTAAATCAACTGTTATAATGTAGATGTGCATGCCATACTCTTATTTTTGCATACCGATATAAATTGGTCAAACATGTTGTGTCATTAATTACTTACCACCTCTGTTAACACGTGTTTTTGCAAACAAATTATCTTTATTCTTTATCATCATCATCAATAACATCAGCCTATACTAGTCCATTGCTGGACATAGGCCTTCCCTTATGAGCGCCATAGCGCCCTGTCTTGAGCTTGACGCATCCAGCATCTGCCTGCAGTCTTTCGCACATCCCACCTGGCCGGAGGGCGTCCTACACTACGTTTGCCGAGTCGCGGTCTCCACTCAAGAACTTGTTTACCCCAGCGGTTGTCGGTTCTTCGCGAAATATGGCCGGCCCACTGCCACTTCAGATTGCTAATTCTTTGAGCTATGTCGATAACTTTGATTCTTTGTCGGATGTATTAGTTACGAATCCTATCCTTTAGAGAAACTCCGAGCATAGCTTTTCCTAGCTCGCTGTGCGACTTTAAATTGATGGACCAACCCAATCGTGAAAGACCACGTCTCAGCTCCGTAGGTCATTACGGGTAGCACGCACTGATTGAAAACTTTCGTTTTCAAGCAAACCCAACTGAGCAACAACAAACCTAACTGCTGGTCCTGTACTTGGATACTCATGGTTGCAGCGTCGTAGAGACATCTCAGCACCTCGATATAACGACAGCCTACTTGGCATCGCTAAGGATTCCAGAACAGCCCAAGTTTCGACAGAGTCAAAGGCCTTCTCGTAGTCCACTACTACTATACCAATACAGCTGTAATGCTGGTAAATAGATGAGTGGTAACCACGATGCACTTAGTGCATCCTTAGGTCGGGAACTCTTATTGGGTCAGTGGTGCAAGGTCAAGCGGCGGCGGCGCTCCACTTGTTTGCGGAGGATAACTAGCTATCGATCCCTGTACCTGACCTATCTCTGCTTAAATTCACCTCTGACAAAATACGAATATGCTAACTTTAATTAGGTAATAGAGAGTAGGGACAAATAAAACGTCTTGTGCGAGTCCGCCTCACGCAACGAGGGTTCTGTATAAATTGTAAGACCTGGTTTCTTGCCAAATATTTTTTCCATAAAAAAAATATGTGGATTAGTAATGACTCTACAGATTTCGGTTTTTTCCCCTTTACTTGTGCCGCCTTTACCTTGGTAATTCCGAGATTTTATGATTTTAGGTCAATGGGTATGGTTTTAGTATGGGTGTAGAACCCATAGGATAAGGTAAGGCGATAATATTTTTTAATGCAGTATCTACAAATTTACTTACTGTTTTATTTATTTATTAGTTCACAAAACAGAGAACGATCCTTATGAAAATACAGTAGATTCATTGTTTTTAGGAACTAGATTTTAGTACGTTATTGTGATGTGGAAGTGTAGCAGAGGTCATGTTATTATTGTTAATTTATTAACATTATTGTTAAAATACAGACCTGTCGTATGACAGGGCTGTATTTTAACAAACAAACTTCTACTAATAACTAATATCTAGAACTAGCCTAAATAGTTTACGGTTTGTAGTTGTGCAATTCGACAGAATTTTAAGTACCTAAGTGATGTTTTTTAAGTAGGTATCAGTAGGAATTCATTTTGTAGTAATTTATGCATGATGTACGTTAAAGGTACACTGGTTATACTGATGACAAACTCGTTATCAGCACTTATATTACATTTTAATTTATGCGTTATCAAGATGGTTTGTTATTTATTTAGCCTACACCAGATATTTTGAACATATAATATTATACGGTCCACGTGACTACAACCGTGGTATATGTGGTATCTTGTCGGTATCCTTCTAATATTTATGAAGGTGAAGGTTTGTGCCGAAGATGTTTGGCCTAAAATGGGCTTGTTAAAAATAATTAGGTAGGTACGTTATGGCCAGCCAGTAGGTATTGTCAGTATGCTTGCAATCGCATACAAAATGTTTTGGAAAATCCATACTTACTTTACTTATAACCTAAATAGATCACGGTTTTGGCTGCATGGCTACTCTAATTCTATTTTTATTATTTTTAGATTGGAACCCTAAATTCATTTTCTTAAATTAAAGAAACCGCTATGACATTACGTATGTGCCATTGAAAAACGCGTTATAATATGTTATTCCTGGTATAGAACTACCTACATCTTTGCAAAATTTCAGCTTGTCATCAATTTTGGCGTTAGAAGGCAACAAACATCAAAACTAAACATAAAAACTTCAGCATTTTATGATTATGCCTTTCCATCTCTTCTCTGCACTCTAGATCTCTTCATTTTCACATCTAAACTCCCACATATCTTATTGATAAGCTGTCATAAATTTCATTTCACTCCAATAACGCAACGAAGGTCCTTATAGCAATGGTCTTAAGAGAGTCTTAAGAGACTAGAACCGATTGAAAAGGCCTTCATCTGGGTGTTCCTCTGACGCTTCGATTAAAAGCTGGGAACACATTGCGGCCTCGGGCGACGCGAGGCCTTATTGCTCGCCTGATTGAGATAAACTCTGCTATTGACGCTACAAGACCTAATACTACCAAGGACTGTTCGATACCCAAGGCTAAAGCTTTGATCTTGCATTGCAAGATAATAAAAACAAAGCAGATACATTATTTAGGACACTATGGGTCGTATTATATGACAAATTATAAAGCCAAATCACCATTACAATCGTATCGTGGTCTTTGATAATAATCTTTTTAATATAACTTTATTGTAAACTGAAGATTGATGAATGGACGTCATCATTAGTGACAAAGATGATGAAGCTTTTATTCCCGATCCAACTGTATCTAACAGGTAGTAGTTTAGAATGTGAGCTTATAAATTGATAGACATTATCACAATATAAGATAAGAGAAACGTGTTAAAAACGATAGAAAGCCACTTAACCAGTAAAAAGAAGACATGTTGAAAAATCACAATACAATCTTTAGCAATGCAAAAAACTAGAGAATGTACACTTACACAAAAGTTACGTTACGTAATTATTGATTTACATAAACTGCCACTTTGCAAATAAGCAACGAACAGACAACAATCATATGAAAATTTATTCTCAATCAGAGATAACCTTTATTAAACTAGACACAACGTTAAAACAAACATTGATATGAAGCCAGACAATATTATTGCAGCTTCATGTTTCAATTCTCCGCCAAAGCAGATCGTACCAAGTTCAAATTTAATTGGACAAATAAAGGCATCAGTAACAGCTGCTCCAACAAATTGCTTCAAAATCAATACAAATAAAGTTAAAACGGTCCTTATGGTGATAGAGTTAGGGGCGCAACAGAGCTGCAAGGGCAGGTTGCATTCGGTTAGTGACCTTGAACTGGCGATTTTAGGTCAGGATCGGGTCGCAGTCGCTCTCCCGGCCAGTACTGACGTGCCATTCGAATTTCAACTCTATTTCTTAACCAGAACCATAATTTTAAGATACAATTTATTAAATATACTTAGTGTAATTGAGGAGACTCGAGCTTTGGAGAAATCAGGAACGTTGAAAAAGTTCTTAAATTTAAAACATAAAATCGACAAAAAAATCCTTTGAGATGAAGAGAGTTTCGTAAATTCTATATATGTGAAAGAAGTTGCTGATTTCACAAAACATTATTTCTCAACTAATGCTCTGATGATAAAGACGTTTAATAGTTGGAAAGCCCTTGGGTAGGTTCAGCAAAAAGCCTTTAAAAAAAAACACATAGGGGACAAATATTTAACTATTTTTTCTATCATCTGCCCTCAGGCCCGTTTCGTAGCTTATCATCAGAATAGTAGGGCTACTTGTGCTTTCTGCTGCCAAGTATGTTCTTTCAAAATGACTTGGCTTATGTGTTCAAGCGACATTGTTTCAGGTCGATCGGCGCGGAGCGGTACATCTCAGAGCACGCATGTACGTAAGTATAGTCTTAATGCGTTGATTGTTTTCAGTTTGTGTCACTTACCATCAGACGGGCTGGTTTATTTAATATAAATAAAACAACAAAAGCTGGGATTCAGGACTTTTATGGTTCGTTTGTATATGGTAACTCTTTTTAAGCTATTGCATAGCTTCTATCGCGGGACTTGAGCGTGGAGACCGAATCCAGAAATTCCGTAACGAAAATAACCTAACACCCCCCACTCCGACAGGCACAGCGGTGATACTTTTTAGTTTTGCCATCTATCGATGAATAGCAGATTTTTTAATGACTTTTTGCAATATCACGCTTGTCTCCTTAGTTCAGCAACTCGCCTCTAGGTGGCATTGGGATAAAAATGCTATGCAATAGCTTTACCGCGGCAGTCCCCGAGTGCCACACGTCTTTTTTTTACAGAAATCAATAATATCACTTTAAATCCTTTATTTTTATAACATGACCTTTTTTTAAGTGTTCATTAAATTTTATTTTATTTATGGAAATATAGACAATTTTTGATTTTTCTTTACAACCATCTCAGCACAATCATTTGATTATCTGAAGCCTCCAGTGAGCTCCGTAGAGTGGTGCTGGCTTAGAATTTGCACTATCCCATCTCTTCCCGTGGGTGTTGTAAGAGGCGACTAAGGGATATTCACCGGAGGGCGGTCAGCAGCGCCCCCTGCAGAACAATTCTACCACCGAATTACGATCCCCAACCCGCATGCCCAGTAGGGATTATGGGCATTACCCCCCTGAGATACGCCAATAAGGCGCTCATCAGAGGGAGGCTGGTGTCCATCAGTGGACCAATGTAGGCTGTTAAGGTTGAGGAGGCCTCCGCCAGGTGAATTCGCGAAAAGGCCGTCAAAACATCGCAGTGAGCGTAACCCAGTTCGGAGTAGTTCAAGGTCGCTGCACGCTGCGATCGATGTCATCTCAGCGGGTTCAAGGATCCATGCTGCTGAAATGAGAGCTGGGCTTTTGGTATCCCCTGCAGGCAAATCCACTATCTATTTAATCTGGTAAACCTATAGTCAGAATAGTTACAAAAGTTTTTAATAGCTACAAAATTTCTATCAGGCACTTGGTTAGAAGTTTTGAGACGCTTAACTCATAATAGAGTCAAATTATCAAAGGAGTAGAAGTTAGTTATGTTTATAAAATTAAACCTCTCTTAGACCGATGTCTGTTAATGATGTTCTGTTGATTTTTAAGTTTTATTTCTGAACTTTAGCTATTCATCGATATGAATAGCTAAAGTTCAGAAATAAAACTTTAAAGAAGTCAAAAAAGCGACATCCTTTAAGAGAACTTTTATATGCAGTACTATGGTAGCACATTGAGTTTCTTAAATAATTAAATTGAAAAGTTTAACTCGGATTATTATGATCCATTATTAGATGGATCACAGCAGTCCGGGATATTTTAAATCTATAAGCGGTTTGTTTTGGTATTATTTTTATTTATAAGGTGACCTCTGATCTTATAGACTAGATTGACTTTTCTTATTTAAGTTTTTAATTTTTTATTTAATGATTACTCTAATGACTACTTGTCTGTCCCTTTTTTTCTCTTTGTAGAGAAAAAAAAGGACATGGTGTTTTGTAAATCCAAGTTTGTGTATTGTACTATAAATATAAAACATTACCCAACGACATCAAATGTAACATAAGTGTACCTAATGGTGTAAATAAATGAATACATATGCAAAATACAGATATCTCGTGGCCAAACCTTCAAGCTTCCACTATTGGGCCTCCACATAGCTAATGCACCTGCTTACTGGGCCATCAGTCAACATGATAAAGCAGCATTCAATGCGGCCTGCACCCTTGAACTCAAGAAACTGGGTTAAACTTCATCGCATAGTAATATTTAAGCAACTTGTTTTACAGGAAAATACTGGAATTTTAGAACTTTCTAAAAGCTAAAATTCTCCGTGTTCTAAGTTTTCTACTTGAAGGTCAGGAGTTCGAAACTCACAACCCCGGATAAATTTCACCTTACCATTACTACTGTAAGAAACGAGGTAGGTAGAAAAAGTCCTAAAAGCGGCAAGGGAAAATAAAGAGATAAGTGACTCACAGGAAACTAATCAGACGCCATCATCGTAAGAAAACTTTCATTCATCTCCAATAAAGATATGAAATCTATATTTGTTTCAGAAGCAGAGGTACTGAATAAAGAAACTTAATAATAAGAAAGTATAATAGAAATCCGACTTCCAAAGACAATTTTCAAAGTTTCCCTGTTGTTTATCTTATCGGTCGACAACCCCGCCAGTGTTACTGTTTACGCATTATCTCGAACTTTGTCAGGGGGAGACACCTCGAGTACATTGGCATTTGGCACCGTTATAGAGACATCTGTTTTCAAATCTTTGTGATTGAAAAGCAAGTTAATTTAGCTAACCACTTTTTCTCATGATTCGAGAGAAAATTTTACGGTAGTCGCAAACATTATCAACATGGAAATAGATTATCACCGACCAAGAAAAAAAAAAACAAATTACTGGCCACCTGTGCAGCACATTCCGTTAAGGTTTTCCTGAAACACCGGAGGCTTGCCAGTTCAGTTTGTACCTAGGGATAAATATTCAAGTGATTATTCGTCATTTTTGTATTTTGACGCTCTAATATGCGATTACGCTAAAATCTCCCATTTCCATTGAATAAGACCATCAATAGGTAATATTTTGACGTTGACTACTAAGCCTATCTATATATAGATATTTTACCGTAATTGCACTGCTGTTCTCCCTATCCATTCGTATTTCACGAAGTAAAGCAAAACTTTTGGAAGCCACAAGCACAAAAAGCCCACAGCGAAGCCTTGCCGACTAGCAAGCAGGCAGGTGAGTTATGGAGCGAAAGATGCAAAATATCAGACAGGCCGCTCTCTTGACCCGGTTCGCGGGGCCGATTCTATCATTTCCATACTGCGGGGCTGGTAGACCGGCGATTTGGGAACGAACAAATAAAAAAAAAATATATTGAGACCATAGCAAGTTTATAAATGAGAGTTTCTTGCACCATGATATCTCTTTACACAAAGATGACGACAGTAAAAAAGATTGCAGGCAGCAACTGGACATTAACTGACTAAAGTAGAAGGAAATGAAAGCTTAAGGAGGCCTTACACCAGTCTACTGGTTGACAAAGGCTAAAAAGAAGAAAAGAGAAGAAAAATAGCGAGCAGTTTTTTTTTTCTCATTTAAATTCATATTTAAAGTCGAAAGAGGTAACCAAACATTTCTCTCGCGGTTACAGTAATAGTGTGTCTTGTGGCCTGAAAGGCGCTGTCGCAGCATAATTTTTGTTATGCTGAGAAAAGAGAAGAAGATACATACGATCTGCTAGATGCTGCCTTGCCTTGTTTCTCGATAGTATCAGAACGTTGAATTTGTGTACATGAATTTGGTACAGCACTACTAGCGCGTGGCCATGGAGCTATGAAATAGAAATCCCAAACAAAAATTCATCGTGATGTCTCGATACTACTTCTACGTCTCGACTCTATTATGAAACTAATCTCAGGGCTCAGCTTAGTTTAAGGAACCTACAGTGTGCAGCAAACAACGAATTTTAATAAAAGTATACCAAATGTTCAACCCCGAAGCAGGCTACCAAGATATATCGTCAATATGCGGTTATAACCTGATTAGACCGTACAGATGTAAATGTCAATCGTTGACATTTTAGCGAGCATCTAGTTTTCGAGGACCTTGATTGGAAAGTGAAAACCGATCTATTTTAGTAGCTAGCTGTTGGTTTGATGATGTGATTATGAAATTATTGATTTGTTTGAATCCTTAATGTTTCCTGTGAGCTTATTGTAAGAATAAATATTAATGAAAACAAGGGTTTTCAATAAATTTACTCTGGTGAATTCATAACTTATTTCTGCCTGCTGCTTCGTACAGATTGTTTCTATGAAAAGTAATGTTTCTGATTAAAGGTCTTTATTTAAACTCAAAACGAACTAACACCAGTCCATTTAGAATTAGTATACATACATTGGTAGGCTTTTTTAGTTTTTAACGTTTTTTACGGTTGGTAGACCTCAATAAATAAATACCAGTCGGAAGCTTATCCAAAACTCTGGCTGCATTGCCCCGCCCGCTGTATGGCAATGCTGATGCGCTGCGCCAGATACTCACAAGCTCTCGGATCACTCGTCGCTTTGTCCAGACGCATAGATAATTTTTTGAAAAACCGAAGATTCTTGATACCCCTCGGGTCTTGACTCTAAGGGGAGCTAATGTGTAGGCTCTGTCGAGACCTGCATATTTGCGCCTCTTGAGGTTCTCCTTTTACAATAAAGATTTTAAACAAATAAATAATACAATCGTATTGATATCGTAGCAGCCCTGGCGCCCGGCGGTCCCGGTGACCTGTTTCCGAGGCCCACTGACCCCAACCTTGTCCCCCACTACCTGCCGGGAAATGCATTTATCGCCTCCGAGACGAATTGCTAGGATATTTGAATTATTTGTTGACTTCTTTGGTGCAGTGAGGAAATTGTACACTTCGTTTTATCGTCTGTTGGTGTTGCTATGCCAGCACGATTGAGATCGGATCGGGATGGAATTTTGTAAAAAATATTTTTTATACAGGTACCTATTCATGTCGGCTTAAACACTCGCTCGCTGCACTTGCTGTTGCTCGTAAATAATATGCAACTCGTTTTAAATCACATACATTCCGCACTTGTTGCTTAAAATAGATATTTTAATGTTAGTGGCATCGCAACTGTTACTTTACGAATTGCACCAGAGCACTTAGCTCTAAAATACATTTTTGCTTGAGATCTAGAGTGGTAGCAGGACAAGATAAAGAAGTGAGACGAGTTTATGCCATTTATATATAATATAACTTGTGAAACTTCCATTAAACATATCTTAACCTCTATTATGTTATATAAGCTAATCAGTGATAAATTCCTCAAGAATTGCAGGCGGCGCCGCTACATACAACCTGGTATGATGGCCCGCTCCGGGCCTCTAAATCCCTGATTGGTTAAACATTCCAATAATAAGTATTTCATCATGTTATCGGTTGCCGTGCGGAAGGTTCAGCCGCCTCGGCCTACATACCTTGCGGATATCCCGGCGCTTCCGAAACCGCTGCCAGCTATCACAATGCACATGAACTCTGGCATGATGGCCTACTTGCAACCAGACATATAAACATTATCATTTCAGGGGATAGACGTCTGCGAGCAATGGCCACGAGGCCACGAGGGCACCTTCACCAGGCGGTCGTGGGGCTCAACTGTGTCCTGTCTGTGTCCCAATACCCCTATTGAGAGGAAAGGTGACAGATGAATGGGATCGGCGGATGTATGGAATGGCGGGCTCGCCGGCCATTGTATAGGGAAGAGGGGACGCAACTACGGTCTAAATGTTCCAGTGGTTCGGCGAAAATAGCAAATGAGGGTCACCAGAGTGACCTTCATTCGCCATAGAGGCGCCATGAGGTTTATAGTGGTTTTACGTCCGTTTTAAGGCATCGACGAGTCCCACATAATTGTGCCCCCCCCCCCCCCCCCCCCCAGACCAGTATATTCGTAAACGAATTTACATCGCCGAATAAAAAAGGGTGTCTATAGTACTAATGGGAGTTACCAACTATTATTAGTTCTATAGAACAATTGGGACAGGTTTCGTTACAATAGTTCTACCATGGAACTGCAGGGATAAAAAAGTAGAAGCAGTTATAGGACGTCACAGTCGTGCAGTCCTTTAAACAAATGGAGTTACCGGTCGTGGCGCGGGGCTTACCTACCTACTCACTCATGCCTACAGTCAATGATTCTTTACTTTATATGCGCAATAAATAAGAAATGCATTTAGAAATTAAATTGCCACCTTAACACTTTACATTCAATTAAAAGAATCTTGAAATAACTATCAAGTACCTATCCATTTTGATTGTATATATTTTTCTTACCTATAAGGATCATTTATTGAAAAAAACTAGTATTTATATGAAATAATTAAAACTAGTATTTATATTTGATACAATTGAATGAACTGCGACTGTTCCAAATATTATTATTAATGTATAAATTAATACTTATATAATAACTAACAATTTTCATTTTAATGTTTTAATTCTTTTGCAGTGCCGTACTGGGGGCATGTACTGTTGACCTAAGCTGTATAAATATCATGTAGGCCTACATGAGAGCAAAATAAATAAATAAATTTTAAAATTGAAAGGGAGAATGGTCATTTTTGTAGTGCTACCACAATTCGCAACTTCTATTTGAAGTGAGAAACTGATCTTCGAGAAAACATCGAACTTTTATAAATGAACGATTAATACACTTGCGCCCACGGAGTCCTCGGAAGATGAGAATCATCCGGCAACATTCGCGAGGGCTGGTGCGGCGGCAGATTTGACCTTGGATCTCAACAGGCCTACACATTTCCTCACCTTGGAGTCGAGTCCTTGAATCTTCATAATTTTAGTAATAATTTTGATAATGACAGAAACCTTTTGCAATGAACTATATAAGACAAGTATAGCTAGCAAAAATAGGGAGGACCCTGTTTTTGATGGCGCCTCAATATAACCACGCCAATAAAAGAAATGGATGATATCTGCCAGAGAAATATAAACCACCGTTCTGAGGATGTACAAACAAGGAAAAATATTAGTGTTTGTGCACTACTAATATATTGTAATATGTTGTGTCCATGAAATCGAATATAGTATGAAAAGAATATGTTGAATATCTAGATCTACAGGGGTACCTATATATTGGGCCTGCGGTTATTTCCATGATCATGCCGCATGCAACTGTGCATATTGCATATATTGCCGGAAAAGTTTATATATTTGATGATAAAAAATAAGGTCTACAACGTGATCTTCAGGCCATACACTGCTCTTATCTTTTCTGCGCCTTAAATATTGTCTATCTTTCAGTACAGTTTCCAAAAACCACAATGCCTTGGTGTATTCTAGAAGAGACATAGCTGTGATATAGATGGAGTAAACTTTTCAATTTTAGAACGAACCTCACTGTAAGGGTCAATCTTTTAAACCCTAGCACGCCCACGCAAAACAAATCTTTCCACCCAGTTAATTATACGCAGAAGGCATAATTCACTGGTTGTATTTTAATCCGGCACTTTACAACCTAGAACTGTCCTGCCTTACCCGGAAAGGGAGTCAATCTACTCCATTCATGCCTCGAGGTCAATCAACTTCTTATCCTTTAGAATGAAACTTATAGGTAAGTAGGTACTTTTGTGAGTCAAGATTAGAATATCTCTATAACCTTTATTTTGAATTACCTTAGAATATTTGTAATCTTTCCCGTAGGTATCTCAAGAAGGGTTGATACATCCCAAGTTCCCTTTCAAGGTCTCTTAAAAGTAATCTCAAACACATTAAGTTAATTTTTATTTGTTTAATTTTACTTATTTATTAAATTAGATATTTAAATTTTTATAACAGTACAGCAAAAGCGACTACGAAATATAAATAAAAGATACAAAATGCACTAAACATTAACATAAAGTATGTAAAAATACACCAACAAACTAGGTACTAACTATTTATACTTTACTGGGAAATAAGGAGAAATAATTTGTATTTTTATAGCTTCTTAGACATGTTATGCATGTATATTTTTATAAACATTTACACAACACTTATCTTGTCACTACATAGAAAAAGACCATCATCATGATAATATAAATATTGCAATTATAAAATTAAAATGTTGATTGAATGCATCATGGTAAGCAATCTACATTATCCAATTACGCAGTTCGTGCATTTATGTTTGTATAGATTTAATATTTTAATAATAATATCAACCTCTTTTGCTTTTCCATATGAATACCTACCAGCTTTTGGCCGCGGGTTTGCACGCGTTTTTGATACATTAGAGTCTATAACTTAAATAAAATGTATCCAATTAAAACTTCAAAATTAAAAAATAACAAATATTTCCGTAAATACAATAAATGTACACTTAGAAAAGTTATAAAATTAAACACTGACAGGTAAATAAAGTGATATTTTTTATATCTGTTGCTTCAGTATGTAGACTAATGTAAGGAGCGAAGAAATAATTAAGGAAATAATTAATGCGAAAGTTAGGATAACTTAATAATTAATTATTCCCTAGCTCAAGTCGGCGCAATGACGGCTTCGCACGGGTTTTTGTATGAAAAAGTTTTGAAGTTATTTCTATTCCAAGGGAATTAATGATGATTTATGGGATAAAAGTACTTACCTTAGTTTTATTCCAAGCCTAGAACTACCTGTATGCAAAATTTAAATCCGATCTGTTTAGTAGTTTTGAAGAAGTAACAAACATCCATCCCATCTACATAACACAATAATTAATAATGCTGGAAGATTCCTAAGATACAACAAACCTGATGACTTTAATAATAAAATTCGTATAGCTGCCACGGAAAAAAACCGGGATAGCGGAAATCTGCAAATCTTCATTGAGTTTGTCGAGTTGTTATGGTAGAGTTTGACCATCTGATTAAGATACGCCTTATGGATTTAACGCCAGATTTACTGATCTTTTCTTTAGCTAAGCTAAGAAAAACACAGTGTTTACATCGTATGCACAAATCTTGTCAGGCTCTGCGCAAACCACCTGCGTCAAAACAAGTCGTAGACAATTTCGAGTGTAATTTTTGTAAGGTTCTAGGAGGTTGCAAAATACCTGATCGAAGATACCCTTACAAGATTTCATTTTTATATTTGGTGTCATCTTAGTCGTCATTTTATTCCGTTTTAATAGCTGAATTTAATATCTAATATAATAAAAAAACCTTATAGGCTGTTTGCAGACGAGTCATGCATGTGTCATTAAAAATCCATACTTCGTATTACACTACTACATTCGTATTCTCAAATCCTCCCATTTTATGCCAAAAAACGTGACAATTAGGTGCACAAACGGTTTGTTAGTATAAATAATGGCTAGTTTGGTGTTACCTTATGTGGTATAAGGGGCTACAAACGCATTTATCATCGGCTGTTTTATTTCTTAATCGCATTTTTCCTCGATCGTGTTTTGCCACAATGTGCTTTACATTTATGATCGTATTTTATGCTTTGGATATTTTTCCATACTGTATATGGATTATGGACTTGCTGAATTTGTAAAACAGCTTTATACAACAAATACAAAAAAATATGTATTAAAGTAAACTTAAATTAATTTACAATGCATGGCTTTGGGACCAAAGATTTAAATCTATGTTTGACCCTCTTTTATAAGTATAGAGATACCTGTGTTAGAGGGCTCCGCTCTTCCGTAATATCGTTTTATTGTAAGGCGTGTCTTTTAAAAAGTAAAATTAAACAGTTTAATATAATGCGTTGCAAAAATTAACACACATGTGATTGTTGAGATTGTATGTGTTGTGTGCCTGCGTGTGTGTGTGTGCATGTGTGTGTGTGTTGTTAGTGTGTGTGTGTGAGTGTGTGTGTGTATGTATGTTTGTATCAAAATGTCAACCACGATAAACACGCTCTCGTTCTGTTGGAAATAGAGTACTGTACCAACATTTAATGGGTTAATCTATGTGTTTGGTTTGGTAATAGGCAACCTCAAATTGATTTTTCATCGTTTTTTTTATTAAGTATCGTAACCGAATCGATACTTAGTGATATCTCGCTAATGTGAAAGGGGCGATAAGTTATCGAGTCCGTAGGTTCATAATTATGTATTGTATACAGGGTGGGGCAAATTTTTGGCCCCTTAAGGGTAACTGCCGTCTCTTTTGTAGTTAGAAGGTCTTGTTCCTAGGAACCTTCTGTTTTATTTTGAAGAAAAAAATAATGCGATTTTTAGTTTTCTGAAAAAGTGTACGGTTCGCCCAAAAAATGACATTTGTCAAAAAAACAAGTTGCTCTTAATCGACTCTATTTCCGACCAGGAACACTTTTCCCAAAGTAACATAGGTACCAAATCAAATGGTAAGTTTTGGCAGTATTTAAAAAAAACAATTGCTATTCATTTTCTATGAAAAAACGAGTAAGTGTAAACAACAATGTCACTCATTCAATGGTTCTTAATTTAAACTGGTATGAAACTACTTTTTTAAGTTGGTAGGCATCTCATGAATAAAATTTTTACTTATTTTTTAGTTTTAACAATAATCAAGTTATTTACTTAACAAACAATTTTTATTTTATTTTAACTTAATTATTAATGACGTTTGTCAAAAAGGTAGTTAGGTAGGTATTTTTCTTATTTTGGTCTGGAGACAATTTTATGTACAAACCATAGTCGTTAGAGCGAACATGGCTAGGGACATAAGCCTTCAAAATAAGCCTACTTGATTTTTAATCCCTTAAGGGGCCAAAAATTTGCCCCACCCTGTATAGTGTAATATATAGTTTGGTATATTATACATATTTTAGTTGCTCTTGTTTTTAGATATTCATAACGAGGAGTATATTTATTTAAGATTGCTTATATTTGGTACCCCCTCCCATTCTTAACTTCACATAATTCTTTCCATCCAAAGGTTGCCTGGAAGAGATAGCTTCTTGGCTGCCCATTGTACTTTTGTCTGATGTAATTCCTTTTGTATTGTATTCTTAAGAGCGTACTGCCAGTCTTTCTACACGTGTAGCCTATGGATCAAACAAACGACCACCTTGAACGCTCTTCGTTTCCAATACAACATTGCCTTCAGGTGGCTGTTGAAGCTGCCACGCTTTCTTTACTTTTACCTTTTTTATTTTTACCCTTTTTACCCTTTTTTAACCTCAGTCTCACCTGATGGAAAGCAAAATTGTGGCTCACGGTGTAGGTATTACTTAATTCACGCAGGTCTCGAAGATTATTCACTCTAAAAGTAAAAGTAAGTAGTAAATCATTTATTTGTTATCTCAGACCAAGTAAAGTGTGTAAGTTTATCATATAATGAGTAAAACACACACATACAATTGGTTTGGTAACGTAGCTGTAATAATTTAAAGTCTGTAAAGTCTGTAAATCTTGTCTCGAAGAGACCTAGGTTTTTAAAAGATGCAGGAAGCGAGTTCAATTCCTAAGCGGTGCGAATAATGAAAATAAGGTGGGGGAAAACAGCTTAGTGCGAGTTGCTAGTGTTTAGTGTCTTTGTTTAGAATTAATAAATAAGTAAAGTCTTTGGACTGTGTGTGATATCTATGTCGAATATCTTAAAAATACGTGTTTTATTTTTGATTTTGATTTTATATATTTCAAGTGTCTAGAGACTTAAGCGAATAAGTTTTGTTGGTGGTTATGGACGAATTATGCTTGACTCGTCTGTGTCGACCCGATTAATAAAATAAAACTAGTATTGTGATTCTCAAAGTCAGAGATTCCATTATTAACCAGTTGTAACGTGATATCATATTTTTGCATACGGCGTTATTTTATTTTCAGATACTTTGCAAACAAGACGTGCTAAATCAATGCCTAGTCAGTTTCATTCGCGTATAATTAAATAATTACCCAATTTGATGACAAATGAGTTTGTAGTAAAAAACCAAAATGGATTCCAGTGGGTACAAAAAAGTGACAGATTCTGAGTTAAAAAGGAAACAAAGTAAATGGATACCATTGCTCAGACAGGTATGTAAATCAACGAAAATATTATTTTTGTATAAAATGAAAATAATAATAAGAGGATTTTGAATATTTCCGGTCCGGTCGGGTTGCTTGGTTTGGGGCTAAATAATGCTGTGTATTGATCAGCATTATTTATTATAACTACACAACTTTATCATAACTACAATAATTGTATTATGTTAATATATAGGATGAAAATCAATACATTCCCCTTTAAAAATAAATACTACTTATAATACATAATAAAGCAAAATAGTCATAGACGCCCAATCTGTACCCACCCAAACAAAAGGCATTATCTATACCGAAGAACATTACTTGTGTTTGTACCTATTTATGTAGGTATGCATTTTTCATTTATTTTGACATCAAACGAAAGATGATGTTATATTTCTCGTAAAAGTATGACACTTAGTAATATTTTAGGGGAGCGCGGCTTCGAATCCCGTCAAAGTAGTTTTTTTCGGGATTTTATTTCATTTCGTAGATATTACCCAGTGTGAGGGCTTACGTACTATAATAACAAAAACCTCATTATTATTTTTCTCGTCTTAAAAACAAGAAAAACGTGATTTCTAATTTAGCGAAATCAGTTGTTAATGTTATCGAAATTTTTATGGCGTAAAAAAAAAAAAAATCTCGTAAAAATCCATGTTACGTGTTTTTTTATATTAATTGGCACTTATGCGGAAGGTTTGGTTTAATAATACCCAAAAATGTCGTATATTTTCGTGTTCTATTAATATTGTGAAGAATTCAAGTAAACTTCATGGACATTATATCGTATAGACTTTATTTACATTATATAAATTGCTCATTATACAGTTATAATATAAGCTATGTGTTATAATATAAGCTATGTATAACTTTTTACATTAAATCTACTTAATCTGTTAGAGTTATTTTCCATAAGGTAAGAGCGAAACCCCCTAACACAGGTATCTTTATACTTAAAAGGGGATTTCCAAAGCAATGAAAGATGTATATAGATTAAGTTAAAAAAAAAACAGTATATTATTTGTATGTTCATGGATTAGGGATTAACGTCAGCAGTATCCATTAATTGAACATCTCGCGATTCAAGTAAATCGAGTAATTAAAGATTCACGTAATATTTAAGCAATTGCATAAATAATAGGTACATCATCATCATCGTCATCATCATCATCATCATCATCAGCCTATATTCGGCCTCCGCTAATGAGCGCTATAGCGCCCTGTCTTTAGCTTGACGCATCCACCATCTACCTGCAGTATTTCTCAGATCGTCATCCCACCCAGCCGGAGGGCGTACACTACGTTTGCCTAGTCGTAAGCTCCACTCAAGAACTCGTTTACCCATCGGTTGTCGGTTCTTTGCGAGATATGGCCGGCCTACTGCCATTGAGCTTGCTTATTCTTTGAGCTATGTCGATAACTTTGATTCTCGGACAAATAATTATATTCTATTTATTAATTAATTTAATAATACTGGACAATTCACACAGCATTATCTAGCCCCAAGCTAAGTAGAGCTTGGGTGCCAGTTAACTAAAAACTTTATACAATACCCTACATAAATACATACATTTTATAAATAATAGAAACTATCCGGAACACTCGGTACCTAAATCTGCTGATCTTATACAAACATTGTCTCGAGACGGGAATAGAACTTGCACCTCCAGCGTCACAGGCAGACCTTTGCCCGCCGCGGCACAGAGGTCGTAAACCTTCGTTCAGGACAAAGCAAAGAAAATTAAATGTATAATGTCCGTGTTAAAATGCCAACCTAGTCTACGCTGAAATTGTCTAATCATTAATGTTTTTAACAGACTTCAAAAAAAGGAGGAGGTTCTCAATTCTACTGTATTTTTTATGTATGTTAGAACTTTTCACTGGGTGGGTCCAATGTTTATGATTCTATTCTATATGAAAGCTGGTGCTTCCCGTGTGATCCCACTTTAATTTGATTCAGTCCTGTCCTGACAAGGGGATCCATGAAAAAACTATAAAAATTGAAGTCGGTTCATAGGTAAAAAAAAAAAACAATATAATTATCTTGTTTCAGCTCTTTGTATGTAGTGGTGTGTGGGCTTCCTACTTCGTGTACGGCCTGTGTGTGGGCGCTCCTACTGTCTTCATCCCACAAATCAGGAAGGAGAACAATTCCACAGCCTTCATCGGCGACGAAATGGCATCATGGCTCAGTATGTGCAACGTTTTGTCTTTCTGTATAATGGAGTAGAAATCATTCAGTCATCGAATTTAAAATTCCATATTTCATACATAGCATGGAATTCCTTTTCACTTCTTCCGCTAGTGGATAAAAATGAAGGTGAATTAGATTCAATTGCACATTATTTCTTATTTATTAGCAATAACTATTTATAAGCTGTTTATTTACAAAAAAAATGACTAGCCCAAGTGCTTATTTTGTTAGTTTAAAGAAATAAACGATTTGGCTCTGACTCTGACTCATGGTGCTAGCCTCGGTCAACAGAGCTTGGTAGGACCATTGCAGAAGTTTCTTTGTTTTACTACGTAATTTTGTAACCAGTTCTGATCTTGTTTCAGCATCCGTAATAAACTTCGGTGGGTTACCCTGTGTAGTGCTATTGAGTGTCTTGAGCAGACAAATCGGAAGGAAAATTAGCTTTATCATCAGCATCGCAGATAGCTTTATAGCATTTATCGTCTTCTACTTTAGCAACAGCGTTCTTCAGATCCTGTTCAGTGAGATAATCCAAGGCTTGCTTGCCGCGGCACAGATCGTCGTGTCTGTTACAGTGTTGGCAGAATACGCTTCGCCGAAAAATAGAGGATTGTTCTTGACTATAAAGTCAGCGACTTTCTATTGGGGAGTTTGGGTTTCCAACGCCATCGGAACATTCTTCCACTGGAAAAATATTGGATTGATTGGAATCACGATTACACTGTACTCGTTGACAACAGCGTTTGTTTGGCCCGAGTCCCCTTACTGGCTGGCGAGCAGGGGGCGCTATGAAGAATGCGCAGCCAGCCATCGGTGGCTGAAGGGATGCGATGCAGAATCAGAGAAGGAACTGGAAATATTAGTACGAACCCAGCAAGAATATGCAAGAAGTAGCAACGGAAGAAAATCATTCAAAGAGACTGCCAAAGAGCTGCTTATGACGGTAAAACATCGAGGGTTTTATAAACCAGTGCTGATATCTAATTTGGCTGGGTTGCTGAGTATTTTCTGTGGTAAGCTAGTTTTTACAGTTTACGCTATTGACATCGTGAAAGGTATCACAAAAAGTGAATCGACTGCTTACACTGCGATGTTAATACTGGATGGAATCACAATAGTGAGCATGTATATCGGCTGTGCTTTGGCGAGAGTTCTCAAACGACGGACTCTGTTCTTCACGTCAGCGGTATGTGGAGTCTTAGTGTTATTTACTTTGTCTTTATATTTGTATTTAATCAAATTAGCTGTAATAGTTGAAAATAAGTACGTAACTATAAGTTTACTTATGCTATTTTCGATTGCTGTGAGTTGTGGACCGTTGATATTATCCACTTCTGTGTTTGCAGAGCTAATTCCAATTCGATCGAGAAATTTTGCTATTTGTATAATTGCTCTATCTGGGAAGTTCGTTATAGGGATTACCTTAAAAACTGCTCCGTACTTATTTAAAACATTCCATTCTCATGGAACGTTTCTGTGTTTCGCTATTTCTAGTTCCATTGCTATTTCATTATTGTTTAAATATTTACCGGAAACTAAGGATCGAACGTTGCAAGAAATATCAGATATCTTGAACGGTATCAAACGGCCGACACGTGGAGAGGAGGGGAAGTTGTTGGGAGTAGAGAAGAGTTAGGTATACCTAACTGTAAAATTAAGGTCTCCAAAGAAGTATTTTGTAAAATAAATATATTGTATATTTTAAATTAAACTAAACATTTAAAGTTATTCTCGCGTTTGAATTTATGATTTGAAATTAGCTTTTTAGTAGGTAGTGGTAGTGACCTACATCTTGACAGGTAAAGTGGCTGGATGTTTACAAGACAGAACTCTTAAGTAACAAAGAGGTTCGGACCAGTTGTCCCCTTCACTTTTGGATAAGGGTAATCGTCCGAATCTAAAACCAAGATACTTTAGATTCGGACGATATGTAACCCAGGTGCTGGCTTAGAATCACCACTCCATCTCTTCCCGTGTGTGTCGTAAGAGGCAACAAAGGAATATCCACCGGGAGCGGCTGCAGCGCCCCCTGCAGAACTATTCTACCACTGAACGGCGATCCCCAACCCGCATGCCCAGCGTGGGGATTATGGGCATTACCCCCATTACATAAACGCCAACAAGGCTCTTATCAGGGGGAGGCTTGCGTCCAGCAGTGGACCAATACAGGTTGTTGAGGTTGAGGTAACCCAACTCTTATAACTAAGACAGATATTTAGACTGCGGTCTCTAATAGCGAAACTCTTTTTTGTTTAGTAAAATCTCGTGAATAAAACGAATTGGTTTAATTTATTACTGAACACGGTATAATTATTTGATGAGCTGACTACTATGCCAAAAACTAATAATTTATAATAGGTGCCTAATTCGGTTTATTCCAGTTTTCCCCTTTGAAATCCCATTTAAGGGGGGAAAATGGACTTAAAAAAATGAATTCCAGTTTTGAAGATTTTTGCGTAAGGAAATCGTAAAAAATGCAGTGTCTCTTATCGGAAAAAAACAAACAAATAACAATATTCATTTTAACTAGCAAACCGGTCGTTAGCTCATTTAAAATGTATTTAAAAAAACATTAACAAAAACAACATATTTGAGTATGGACTCACACTAATCTTTTGTTTCTGCTTTTAAATAGTTCACAATGAATTTAAAACTCAAATCAACTGTATCAAGAATGTCAACTTTAACTGACCACAACGGCCTATATTGGTCCACAGCTGGACGCAGGCCTTCACCTGATAAGCGACTTATTGGCTTTTATCTCAAGAAGGTTAAAACCCATAAACCTACTTCGTTCTTTACTAACTTTTTCTGTTTCCAATTTAATATTTTGTACAATTTATGTAACAAATATTTTCCTTTCCTGTAAGGTCAAATCCCAAATTTTCGCTGAAATCCTTACTCTCATTTAATTAAAACCCGAAGAAATAGATCACTGAACGTATTTTAAATCTGGTCCTTTACAACTTCAGTCAAGCGATTTCATTCATGCCCAGAGGTCAGTCAACTTTTGATACTCTCGGCAATAGATAGGAAACTCATAGGTATCGTAACCGATATCCACCACCGCAAGCCTGTTTGCTACCTAGGAGGTGTAAAAAACTCCAGAAAAGTTATGGTTCCGTTCCCAAGGTGTTTATGGAACCCAAAAAACAATGCTGTCCGTATCTCCGTCCATCCGTCTGTCAGGTGACTGTATCTCAATGAACAGTAAGAGAGGAACGAATTACCATTGTATGGCCCACGCCATTGTAGCAATCTTTACAGATTGTGTATTACTTTTACTATTACAGCTATAGGTATACTGGGCGTCCCACGGCCTCCAATTTTTGACCTAAAAGAAAACGTCGGAATTTCACTTCTATGTATCAATTCTGAAATCGGAAAATATACGAAGTTTTTAAGGCGAGAAAATTAATTTAGATAAATGTGTAATTTAAAGAAATTAGGAAGTTCTAAAGATTTTCTCACAAGTTGGGATTGTAATGCGATCTTTAGGTAATTCATTATTTCTTTCGTGAATTAGTGCCCCATAAAAAGAAAAGTTTCAAATCCTACCTTTTTTATTAATAAAATAAAAATATTATATTCCTTGGCCAAATCTTCAGCAGCATCTTTGTCATTATTGTTATTACATATCTTTGACATTTGCCATAAATAACTTACGACTGAGACACGATATATTGAGTCTTTTGAGACAATTTTAGGACGCCGAAATGAAGGTATATGCAAAAATTTAGGTTTATATATCTCAATTCTGAATTGGATCGCTAAAGTGACTGAACTATAAATGTTTCGCCAATATTTATCCTTAATTAAATGCACATTCTTGAGCTGTGCTGCAGTGGTGTGGTGCATTCCAGGCGTGCAACAAGCCTAAAACGTCAAAGATAAAACAAAATCAAAAACTCTATTTTCATAAATATAATGAATACACACTTAAAAAAGGTCAATTTATAAAATTAAACAACACATCCACAGCCTGTATCGGTCCACTGCTGGACGCAGGCCTCCCCCTGATAAACGCCTTATTGGCGTTTAACTCATGGGGGGGTAGTGCCCATAATCCCCACGCTGGGCATGCGGGTTGGGGATCGCAGTTTGGTGGAAGATTTGTTCTGCGGGGGCGCTGCTGCCCGCCCCCCAGAAGATATCCCTTAGTCGCCTCTTACGACACCCACGGGAAGAATTGGGGTGGTGCAAATTCTATGCCGCCGGCACCACACGACGAAAAATAAACAGTTATACGGAAATAAAGTGATATTTTGGTTTGTTTCGCTTCGGTATTAGACTAAAGTAAAGAAGCGACGAGACGAGTAAACTTGTTAGTTGTTATTTTCCGAGTAGGAGCAAATTCCGTCCCAAGCTTTTAATCCTCAAGATAATCTGATATTTTGATCTGGTGATGGTGGCAATGATGTAGGACGCCCTCCAGGCAAGTCGATTAACGTACTGCAAGACTGCAAGCAGATGCTGGATGCGTTATGCTAATGAGCGCCATAACGTACTGCAAGACTGCAAGCAGATGCTGGATGCGTTATGCTAATGAGCGCCATAACGTACTGCAAGACTGCAAGCAGATGCTGGATGCGTTATGCTAATGAGCGCCATAACGTACTGCAAGACTGCAAGCAGATGCTGGATGCGTTATGCTAATGAGCGCCATAACGTACTGCAAGACTGCAAGCAGATGCTGGATGCGTTATGCTAATGAGCGCCATAACGTACTGCAAGACTGCAAGCAGATGCTGGATGCGTTATGCTAATGAGCGCCATAACGTACTGCAAGACTGCAAGCAGATGCTGGATGCGTTATGCTAATGAGCGCCATAACGCCATGTCTTTAGCTTATAAGGACATGGCGTTATGGCGCTCATTAGGGAGCCCTATGTCACATGTACTCACTTTCACTAAAAAGCTACTGGAAAAACTTAGAGTATGTCAAAGAGGAATGGAGAGAAGCTTTACGATCGCGTCAAAAACGGGTTAGTTCCGCTATGCACGAGTTCCGCTTTGCTCGGATTCTAAAATACCTAAATAAAAGTGCCGCTATGCTCGAAATCAGATTCTCGGACTGTAGAAAAGAAAAAGCTTATGTTAAAAGATCACATTTAAAATGCTGTACACATTAAGTTACTGCTTCTTGATGCAATTCCATAGTAATAATTAAAATAAATACTCTCTTACTAGTTCCACTAATTAAACTAGTAAACAGCATTAGTTTTAATCAACACATACAGTATATAAGTATATATGGATACTTACCGTCAAAACCAAAATAACCAGTATTTTAGATGAACCCAAAAACAACTACATGCAGAAGTCTATACCAAAAAAAGCACCACGCTTGGTGATTTTTTGTGAATTTCTTTTCTATTCAATCAAAAAAAAAATTAACAACAATTATGTTCTTGCAAGTGTGATATTTTCTGTTGATTTATAATTTTTATATTCTTATAAGTGTGGTATTTTGTGTTGATTTATAACTTCTATTGTTTTTTTAATAATAATTTATTTAGTAATAGTACAAAATGTTGATTATTTGCATTTTTTATTTTAATTTGAGCCAAGCACAGAGTTTCTAATGTGTTTTATTTGTAATGTTAATTTGAAACTTCGTCATTGATCTCTTAATTAAAAATTATTTTGGTGGCTAATTTTAATCACATTATTTTGAGTTGATTTATGTTTCATAACGTTTAATTGATGATATGATATTTTTAATCGAAATGATTACACGCAATTCTTAAATTAAAATAATTAATTTTGTTTTAAAAAACTATAGACCGACTTAGGTATACTTATAAATTATTTTCATGAACTTTCATCATTCTATTGTCAGAACTGAACAAAATTAAAATGGGAAGCACTAGCCTTTATATAAAAAAAGAATCATGCATATCGGACCACCCAGTCAAAAGGCAAGAAACATTTAAAAAAATTACAGACGAATTGAGAACCTCTTCCTTTTTTGAGGGCACAGCCTTTAAAAAGCTTAAAAATAGCCAGCGTCCAGCAGTGGACTAGTATAGCCTGATGATAATGATTGATGAGGCTAGCTTTAAGAGTATTCTTTACAAACACTTTCGTAACGAGTTGTACCCTCCATTGTTTAAGGTAGAACTGAGAAATTCGTAGCATAGCGGCACTTTTATTTAGGTATTTTAGAATCCGAGCAAAGCGGGACTCGTGCATAGCGGAACTAACCCGGGTTAGTTCCGCTATGCACGAGTTCCGCTTTGCTCGGATTCTAAAATACCTAAATAAAAGTGCCGCTATGCTCGAAATCAGATTCTCGGACTGTAGAAAAGAAAAAGCTTATGTTAAAAGATCACATTTAAAATGCTGTACACATTAAGTTACTGCTTCTTGATGCAATTCCATAGTAATAATTAAAATAAATACTCTCTTACTAGTTCCACTAATTAAACTAGTAAACAGCATTAGTTTTAATCAACACATACAGTATATAAGTATATATGGATACTTACCGTCAAAACCAAAATAACCAGTATTTTAGATGAACCCAAAAACAACTACATGCAGAAGTCTATACCAAAAAAAGCACCACGCTTGGTGATTTTTTGTGAATTTCTTTTCTATTCAATCAAAAAAAAAATTAACAACAATTATGTTCTTGCAAGTGTGATATTTTCTGTTGATTTATAATTTTTATATTCTTATAAGTGTGGTATTTTGTGTTGATTTATAACTTCTATTGTTTTTTTAATAATAATTTATTTAGTAATAGTACAAAATGTTGATTATTTGCATTTTTTATTTTAATTTGAGCCAAGCACAGAGTTTCTAATGTGTTTTATTTGTAATGTTAATTTGAAACTTCGTCATTGATCTCTTAATTAAAAATTATTTTGGTGGCTAATTTTAATCACATTATTTTGAGTTGATTTATGTTTCATAACGTTTAATTGATGATATGATATTTTTAATCGAAATGATTACACGCAATTCTTAAATTAAAATAATTAATTTTGTTTTAAAAAACTATAGACCGACTTAGGTATACTTATAAATTATTTTCATGAACTTTCATCATTCTATTGTCAGAACTGAACAAAATTAAAATGGGAAGCACTAGCCTTTATATAAAAAAAGAATCATGCATATCGGACCACCCAGTCAAAAGGCAAGAAACATTTAAAAAAATTACAGACGAATTGAGAACCTCTTCCTTTTTTGAGGGCACAGCCTTTAAAAAGCTTAAAAATAGCCAGCGTCCAGCAGTGGACTAGTATAGCCTGATGATAATGATTGATGAGGCTAGCTTTAAGAGTATTCTTTACAAACACTTTCGTAACGAGTTGTACCCTCCATTGTTTAAGGTAGAACTGAGAAATTCGTAGCATAGCGGCACTTTTATTTAGGTATTTTAGAATCCGAGCAAAGCGGGACTCGTGCATAGCGGAACTAACCCTCAAAAACAAAAGCATCCGAAAAAAGACACGGGCAAAGGATGTGATTCAAAAAATACTTAGCCTTAGTGGAGCTGGGCCGGATATCTCCCAACTGCTAAACGTAAACAGATGGAGTCAAATCATCGAACTGTTACCCCCGCGACTCAAAACAGAAGAGATGGCCGTTAACCCGTTGGAGCGATGATCTGGCAAAGACTGCAGGAAAACTCTGGTTTAGGACTGCTAGAAACAGAACTGACTGGAAACGTTTGCAGGAGGCTTTCACCACCACAGGCTCCATACACTACTAACAACTAGGATTAACATATCTCTATACTAACCCTTTATAAACCTTTTAAATTAAAACTTTTGATCTGCTATCAAAGTGTATCGGAAAATAGAGCTATTTTTTCTCATTTTATTTATGTCCAGCATCGGACTAATATAAAAAATAAAAATAAAATAAATAATTGCTGGACAATTCACACGTTATGGGTACTATATAACTACATAATACAATACAGTACATAGATAGATAGTTTTTATTATGCATAGAAAACATCCAGAACACCCTGAACAAATATCTGCAGATCGTACAAACATTTGTCCCGAGGTGGGAATCGAACTCACCGCGCCACAGAGGTCGTCTGTTGTTGGTGATGTAGGTTGTTGGTAATGATGATTTTGGTAAAACCCTGGAGGGGTACGCAAGTTCAGTGGTGCATATGGATATTGAGTGGTGATAGGATACAATATCTCTTCTCAGCTGAAATTTGATTACGAAGAGTAGTTGAATATTGCGAGTGACACCATGATGAGTTATCAAAACCCCCGCTAACCTTTGACCCGCGAGTCGTTACCCCGGGCCCGTGTCTCCGCAATTAAGGCCTACATTAATATTCCACCCCGCGTCTTTGAACGCTGGAGGATCCTCAGGAGCATTGTTTATCGGATAAAGCTGCGTTTAAAGCACTTTTTAATGATTAATTGGCATTTTAAAATCCTTCGGTTTTCCTGGAACGGCCCCGATTAAAAAACCCATATGTCAACCGCATATTGTTTGGACTTATGCTGATGATAAAAAAACTAAAAACCTGACTATGGTGTTCAACTATTGATTTTATTAGTTTTTATTGATTAATTTTTGACCCTTACTTACCTCGCTACCTCGTTGGACCCCAATGACGTCTGACATAACCATCGGGGTATTTAGACGAATCAATCGATACTTCGTTTGTTGAAAACAAACCTAGGAACATATAAATTGGCTACATGTTTACATACATACAAAAAACATAGGGTGCGAGTAAAAAACAATATGATTAATTCTGTTATGAAATAGTCATATCATTCGGATTCAAACTCGATGAATATCATATACATACATACATATTTATCTCTTCTATCAACGTTGGACGGATTTGATTTCATTGATGAAGTTGTTGTACGATCAGCGTCTTGTGTAACGCTATTGTTAATTTTGCAACTGTCGCTTTTACGTTAACTATATATCCTTATTAAAAAAAGAAAATTCGTAAACTCTATGCAACTCAGGTCAATGAATCCTCAACCTAGAATTTTTCATCCCTATCCCAACGGAATAAGATTTAAAATGCGGTCGTTTCCGGAAGCCAGTTGTGTTGAGTGGTTTTGACTGCGAAGCATTAAGTTGAACGTAAATAGGGACTATAAAGAAGCGGGTGGTAAATATAATGGGGCGAAACGCCTGGCCGTTAATTTATGACCAGTTTTTGGGTTTATGACGTTTCTGAGGGAAATACTTTAAGGGTCTCTTATCGGGGAACATGCTTGGATGACTTGATAAAGGGTCTTTGACTTATCCTTTTAAAAGATTAAAGGAAATTTAAGGAAAAGTTTTGTTTAGGCGCTTGTATCAGATGGTGGTTTCATCATCATCAACAGCCTATATTGGTCCACTGCTAGACGCAGGACTCCCTCTGATAAGGGGAACGCAGTTCGGTGTTTGATTAGTTCTGCAGGAGGTGCTTCTGCCCGCCCCCGGTGGATATCCCTTAGTCGCCTCATACGACATCTGCAGGAAGAGTTGGGGTGGTTGATATTCTAAGCTGGCATCACATAGCATGGTGGTTTCTTTAATGCTTTCCTTTTTATTTTATAGATCGCTGGATTGCACAATTGGGCTAATCCCGGATTTTTTGAACGATTTGCAAATATTTTATAAACATTTTACAAATATTTTTTAAATATTTTTTATTCCGGGTTTTCTGGATATTTTTCATGCATAATAAAATGATATATTTGTAGTACGACTGTAAGTATTAAGTTACCTAGTACCAACCCGTAGTACAAAACACAAGCTCTAATAAGCTTAGGACTAGATGATGATGTTTGGAATGTCCAGCATCTTTTATTTATTTTTATTGAATGAATCCGTCGAGACATTTTTCTTTGTACAGTTGTTTCCAAATTAAATAAGTGTTGTTTTTAATTGGATTTATGTAAATACTAGCTGCACCCCGCAGCTTCGTACGCGTTCTTATATTCCACAGAAACTGACTTATGGGATAAATAGAAGCCTATGTTTGATTCCAAGATGAGAATTACCTGTGTAGGTGCATCCAAACTTCGCTATAATAACAAAATCAAACAATCCCAAAAAAATCGGCATGAAAGGGATTCGAACCAGCATTCTCTCTTCAGTACGGATATCATAACTGCTAGGCCACAAAGTCGGATTTGCAATAATAATTAATAATTTATCCAGTCAAGTCTTATATTTTGCCAGGGCATAAATTATAGTTGTACTTCCCTAGCGATTAGCATAATTTCCACCTGGTGGAAGATTATTAATCTAATAGAGTACGTTAATCTGAGCCGTGGGCGGCGGCGCGCCGCCGCGCCGCCGCCGCTGCGCCGCCCAGCGTCTATCGGTACGATCTAAGCCTGAGATTATTATATTACAAATACATTTTTTTTTAAATCCATCATGGTTATTAATACTAAACTTATTTATAACGGGATATTTACCATGATTTGAATTTTGAGTTTTCCAATATTTCGACACAGTTTCATGCGCCATGATCACGGAATAACTGAATGTCTTGCGAGTGAGTTATTATTGGCAGATATATCGATCTACCCTCTTTTTTAGTCTTTTGCTACGAACGTTACCACTACCACCGGTTTCATTATCGAACGCTACTCGATCACGACACACGACACTAACGGTATCACAACGCGGTTCGGCTAGTACATCACTTCTTCATTTTTTACACATTCTCACTACAGGGTTCCAGGTTCCGGATAGTTGGAAACCTTCTCGGTTGAAGTTCCTGTGTTTGGTAATCTCAATGGCCTCCTGTACCAATCTTGGTATGTAATGTCGCTCTGTTGAGATTATGGGTTTGCGCTCCATAGGCATAGGAGTACGGTGGAGCGCAAACCAGGTTGCAAAAATTCAGCAAAAATCCTCCATCAAAACTTTCTTCACGCCTTTGAAAAAGATCTCACACTACCTGCGCACACCTAAAGACACGTTCCCACTAGAAAAACCAGGAGTGTACAAGATCGACTGCAGCTGTGGAAGCTCCTATATAGGCCAAACGAAGCGCACTATTGCCTGCAGAGTCAAGGAGCACATAAGAGCGGTAAAGAATCGGGCAATTGAGAAGTCTGCCATAGCCGAGCATCTTCTGGAGTCTGGTTCAAACCACTGGATCGAATTACACAATCCACAAGTAATCTCAACAGAGCGACATTACATACCAAGATTGGTACAGGAGGCCATTGAGATTACCAAACACAGGAACTTCAACCGAGAAGGTTTCCAACTATCCGGAACCTGGAACCCTGTAGTGAGAATGTGTAAAAAACGAAGAAGTGATGTACTAGCCGAACCGCGTTGTGATACCGTTAGTGTCGTGTGTCGTGATCGAGTAACGTTCGATAATGAAACCGGTGGTAGTGGTAACGTTCGTAGCAAAAGACTAAAAAAGGGGGTAGATCGATATATCTGCCAATAATAACTCACTCGCAAGACATTCAGTCCGTGATCATGGCGCATGAAACTGTGTCGAAATATTGGAAAACTCAAAATTCAAATCATGGTAAATATCCCGTTGTAAATAAGTTTAGTATTACAAATACAATTGTTACTTTTGAGTAATCAGACAATTCGGTATTTCTATTATAAACTACTTTAGATTTCATACATTTCGATAAATTTTAGGTTTCTACAAAGAAAATAGATAGGCAAAACATTTTTGAAAGTCTGGTACCTAAATAGTTTGTTTATTGAAATGGAATTGGTTTGATCACCTTCCAAAGTACATAGAATGTTAGACAAAATGTCAAAAACTCTTGAGTATAATCGAATCTCTTTATGTCCATGATAAAATAAACTGGAATAGAAAACCCTGTAAATCCCTAAAAGCTGACGGAAGATGGCTGTAAAGTCAAGCTCTAAAGTTCGTTGACCCGAGCGCAATCAAAACAAAGTTGAAATTCGCAGTTTTTGTCGACGCACCGGAAATCCCGGAAAATTTGATTTCCTGGAATGTTCCGGACACTCATAAACTCTGTGATTTGTGTCTGTTGTGTCTGGGAGACAGTTTGTTTGAGGATGGTAAGTTGGTAAGACACTAGCTTAGGGAAAATTTAACCACATCCAAGATAGTCAAGCGAGGAATCATCATTGTGGCATGGCGGGCGTCCGCTTGTGACGCAGGAGGTTGTGGGTTCGATTCCCGTTTCGGGACAAATGTGTTTACGATCTGCAGATATTTGTTCAGGGCGTTCTGGATGTTTTTCTATGTATAATAAAAAAAAATCTAGTACCATAAACACATCATTTTCTTAGGTAGGGTCTAGATATTGTGAGAAAGTTCCTGCATTATTAATATTTCATATTTAATGATTCCTGGTAAAGTGTAGTATATATGTTTTTTCTTTTATTTATACTACACATTTTTAACTTATTTGATTTGCAGCTGACATAACTTGGTTGTCCATCAGCCTCAGTCTTTAAAGTTACGTATAATTATCTGGTTTATAATGTACATAGGTATTTAGTAGGTAGTATAGAGTACATTCCTACCTACTTTTACGGAGCATATTTTTATTTATTTTTATAGGGCCACCTCGAGATCATTCTCTATACTACAGGATACCTACGATAGGATCCTTCAAACTTTTCCATTAAATGAAGAAACATATAACCAATCATAATACCTCCTCCTATTTTTGAAGTCGGTTAAAATTAGTTTTGTGTTACGTTACAATGAGCGGAGTTTTATTTTAATTTCTGACGACCTCTGTGGTGCAGCGGGCGAGGGCGCACCCCCAACGCAGGAGCTTGCGGGTTCGATTCCAGCCCTGTGACAAATATTTTTACGATCTGCAGATATTTGTATAGGGCGTTCTGGATGTTTGCTATGTATAATAAAAAAAGACTATTTATGTACCTAGTGTATTGTATTATCTCGTAATACCCATAACACAAGCTCCGCTTAGCTTGGGGCTAGATAACGCTGTGTGTATTGTTCAGATTTATATATTTTATCAAAAGCCTGTGTATCGACACAGTAGGTATCTAAATGTACCTAAAATACATAAGTCTAATATTCCGATTCGACCCGTTGTTTCTTACATAGGAGCACCAGCATATGGTTTGTCAAAATATTTGAATTATGAATTGAAATCTAGATCTGGTTTCAATCCCAAATATAGTTTAAAGAATAGTATGGATTTAATTAATAAAGTTAAAGATATCAACTTGCCTCATAATGCGAAATTATTGTCGCTGGATGTAGAAAGTTTATTTACAAACGTACCATATGAGGAGAGTTTGAGAATATTGGAAGGACATCTTGAACGACAACGAGTAATTCCGGCAGAAAAGGAGGAGTTAATATCTTTCACTAGGGCTTGTATGCAGCAAAATTACTTTCAATTTGGCAATCAATGTTACAAACAAAAGGAGGGGTTAGCTATGGGCTCACCACTGAGTCCACTTATAGCAGATATTTTCATGGATAGCTTTGAGATTAAACACATTATAGGGGAGTCAAAAATCTTATATTATTATCGTTATGTTGATGACATTATCATATGCTGGACCGGAAGTTTACGTCAAATAGAACTATTTGTTAACAAACTTAATACAATTCATCCTAAAATTAAATTCAAACTCGAGTTGGAAACCAATGGCTCGCTGAACTTTTTAGATTTGACTTTAACTAGGTTAAACAATAGGCACGATTTCCAAATTTACAGAAAACCGACTTATACAGACATTACAATACCGAATTCTTCTTGTCATCCATTACAACATAAGTTAGCAGCTTATCGTAGTTTTGTCCACAGATTGATGTCAGTACCCCTATCACGGGAGAACTTTAATAAAGAGATATCTATTATTTACCATATGGCAGAAAGAAACGGATATAGTAGGAATATAGTTGATGGTCTAATTAGGAGTAAACAACGTAACATTGTCCGTTCTTTATTGTACCCTGTTGCCCCAGATAGGATAAATAAATATGTAGGAAGTTTAACTTACTTAGGTCCATTAAGTGAGGGAGTTTCAAGGGCTTTGTCCAAAAATAAAGTACATGTAGCGTTCAAAACAAACAATTTATTAAAACAGATTTGTAACGGAAAAGATAGATTGGATAACAATAAGAAATCTGGTGTTTATAAGTTAGTTTGTGATGAATGTAATGGTGTTTATGTAGGTCAAACGGGTCGTAGTTTTCAGGTTAGGTATAAAGAACATTTAGCGGCATATAGAAACAATCATCCAGAAAAGTCAAATTTTGCAAAACATTTATTAGAATCGGGTCATTCATTAAATGATAATCACTCATTTTCAATTTTACATACTCGTGATAAGGGATTTAGGTTGTCGGTCTTAGAAAATTTAGAAATTACAAAATACAGTAATAATACATTGTTGAATGAACTAAGTACAGGTTTGCCTCGATCGCCATTATTACGGATTTTTTCTAGAAATGGCGCGAGCGGTGATGTCACGGACGCAGGTAATGGGCGTGATGCGTCACCATGAGTGAATATAAGGGGCGGTTTTGCGAGCGATGCCTCACTTGGCACGCGGAGCTCGAAGTGACAACATCTCTGGTGGGACTCTGCCGTTGTTGTTTGGCGCTCTCAGTGTCAAAATCAAGTGGTGTGGTGTCCTGATGATGTCTCGTGGAGAGACGAAACTAGTTGACGACTTGCTTTGATAAATGTTCTTTCATTTTGTATGAATGTACAATTTGTTAGATTTTATCGCAGAAGGTTTTTTCGCGGAATTGTTACTAAATATTTTTCATTCTTATATTTACAATGGATTTCCGCAAAGTAACGCCTGAATCTATTATTTATCTTAGATCAGCAGGTACAGCTGAACAGGCAAAATTGTACATCAAACTCACTAAGTCACATCGTATTGCAGCTCAAAACGTATGGTTCAATCAACAATGTAAACATTTGGGGGTTATTCCATCTTATATTAATATTAGAAGTCACTCAAATAGTAGGGCAGCTGATTTAGCTTTGAGTAGGGCTAGGAATATTTGGTTAAATGAAGAAATTAAACATTGGTTCACTATTAGAGATAACTTTAAAACTCACTTGAGGGTTTTACACATGGAGTTAGCTTATTTATTGCACAACATCGAATTTGATTTATTAGATAATAAAGCCAGGGAGTACGCTGCAGAGTTAGCTCATAATAAATACTTGGTTCAGTCAAGAAAATTAGATCGGTTAGTAAGGGATAAACAGAGAGTGGATCAACAAAGGAGGAATAGCAATAACTTACATCCCCCATGTCCTCATACCTTCTATCAACGTCTAGAAAATCATAGTAGTGTTCAGTTTACAAATCCAGAAGTATCATTATTAGAAAAGGGTCTTAAATATAATTTACAACCAGTTTTGAATAGGAAAACTTTAGAGATATTGGCTGTAGATTCTGAAATGGCAATAGTTAGGGGGAGAGCGGATGAAGGGGTCAAACATGAAGTAGCCTCATTGATTAAAAGGCCAATTAGTAGTCCAACTTTGGGCCCCATTTTTCCGAGGGATTTAAATGCTTTCAAATCGTTAAGAAATAAAATAGATCAAAATAATTTGATTATTACAAAGGCAGATAAGGGTAATACTGTGGTTATCTTAGAAAGGGGTAGTTATGTGCAGAAGGTTAATGAGGTCATACAGGGCAATGATTTTGAATTACTGAGTTCCGATCCGACTAAAGTTTTCACACAGGAGTTAAAAGATATGACAAAAAACTCAAACTTTATTTCTCCTAACTCTCTTAAATATTTAGTTCCCATGAATCCTAGAAAACCTTTGTTATATGGTTTACCTAAAATACATAAGTCTAATATTCCGATTCGACCCGTTGTTTCTTACATAGGAGCACCAGCATATGGTTTGTCAAAATATTTGAATTATGAATTGAAATCTAGATCTGGTTTCAATCCCAAATATAGTTTAAAGAATAGTATGGATTTAATTAATAAAGTTAAAGATATCAACTTGCCTCATAATGCGAAATTATTGTCGCTGGATGTAGAAAGTTTATTTACAAACGTACCATATGAGGAGAGTTTGAGAATATTGGAAGGACATCTTGAACGACAACGAGTAATTCCGGCAGAAAAGGAGGAGTTAATATCTTTCACTAGGGCTTGTATGCAGCAAAATTACTTTCAATTTGGCAATCAATGTTACAAACAAAAGGAGGGGTTAGCTATGGGCTCACCACTGAGTCCACTTATAGCAGATATTTTCATGGATAGCTTTGAGATTAAACACATTATAGGGGAGTCAAAAATCTTATATTATTATCGTTATGTTGATGACATTATCATATGCTGGACCGGAAGTTTACGTCAAATAGAACTATTTGTTAACAAACTTAATACAATTCATCCTAAAATTAAATTCAAACTCGAGTTGGAAACCAATGGCTCGCTGAACTTTTTAGATTTGACTTTAACTAGGTTAAACAATAGGCACGATTTCCAAATTTACAGAAAACCGACTTATACAGACATTACAATACCGAATTCTTCTTGTCATCCATTACAACATAAGTTAGCAGCTTATCGTAGTTTTGTCCACAGATTGATGTCAGTACCCCTATCACGGGAGAACTTTAATAAAGAGATATCTATTATTTACCATATGGCAGAAAGAAACGGATATAGTAGGAATATAGTTGATGGTCTAATTAGGAGTAAACAACGTAACATTGTCCGTTCTTTATTGTACCCTGTTGCCCCAGATAGGATAAATAAATATGTAGGAAGTTTAACTTACTTAGGTCCATTAAGTGAGGGAGTTTCAAGGGCTTTGTCCAAAAATAAAGTACATGTAGCGTTCAAAACAAACAATTTATTAAAACAGATTTGTAACGGAAAAGATAGATTGGATAACAATAAGAAATCTGGTGTTTATAAGTTAGTTTGTGATGAATGTAATGGTGTTTATGTAGGTCAAACGGGTCGTAGTTTTCAGGTTAGGTATAAAGAACATTTAGCGGCTTATAGAAACAATCATCCAGAAAAGTCAAATTTTGCAAAACATTTATTAGAATCGGGTCATTCATTAAATGATAATCACTCATTTTCAATTTTACATACTCGTGATAAGGGATTTAGGTTGTCGGTCTTAGAAAATTTAGAAATTACAAAATACAGTAATAATACATTGTTGAATGAACTAAGTACAGGTTTGCCTCGATCGCCATTATTACGGATTTTTTCTAGAAATGGCGCGAGCGGTGATGTCACGGACGCAGGTAATGGGCGTGATGCGTCACCATGAGTGAATATAAGGGGCGGTTTTGCGAGCGATGCCTCACTTGGCACGCGGAGCTCGAAGTGACAACATCTCTGGTGGGACTCTGCCGTTGTTGTTTGGCGCTCTCAGTGTCAAGATCGAGTGGTGTGGTGTCCTGATGATGTCTCGTGGAGAGACGAAACTAGTTGACGACTTGCTTTGATAAATGTTCTTTCATTTTGTATGAATGTACAATTTGTTAGATTTTATCGCAGAAGGTTTTTTCGCGGAATTGTTACTAAATATTTTTCATTCTTATATTTACAATGGATTTCCGCAAAGTAACGCCTGAATCTATTATTTATCTAAATGTATTTAGATGGACATTATTTACAGGTTTCAATATTGTTTTCTAATTTCTAAAGGGTTATAGGTTAAATTATTGGTTATTGGACAAATTCTGCAGTTGGGTAAAAACAATTTTGAGAAGGAGGCCAAGAGGAGGATTCAGCTAGGCTGGGCAGCGTTTGGAAAGCTACGTCGAGTCTTCTCGTCATCCATACCGCAATGCTTGAAAACGAAAGTTTTCAATCAGTGCGTCCTACCCGTCATAACCTACGGAGCTGAGACGTGGACACTCACGATAGGGCTGGTCCACCAGTTTAAAGTCACTCAGCGAGCTATGGAAAGAGCTATGCTCGGAGTCTCTCTGAAGGATAGGATTCGCAACGAATACATCCGACAGAGAACCAAAGTTATCGACATAGCTCAAAGAATTAGCAAACTGAAGTGGCAGTGGGCCGCTGGGGTAAACGAGTTCTTGAGTGGAGACCGCGACTCGGCAAACGTAGAGTAGGACGCCCTCCGGCCAGGTGGGATGATGATCTGCGAAAGACTGCAGGCAGATGCTGGATGCGTCAAGCTGAAGACAGGGTGCTATGGCGCTCATTAGGGGAGGCCTATGTCCAGCAGTGGACTAATATAGGCTGATGATGATGATGAGGATGAAAGGGTTATAGAAGCGCAATAGAACCTACACACAACATTTCTATTTTAGAGCTTGTTTCATTCAGCTTAAAAAATAATAGGTATTTTATTCGGGTTATTCCAGTTTTCCCCCTTGACAAATCCTCCTTAAGGGAAAAACCAGTGTTCGGCTGCCCTCCGAGTGTGAAGGTCGACCGCAGTTAATTACTTTCTTATCTCTCGAGGTGTTGTTGTAGTGGTGTGCTAGTCCGTTCACACGGACTGGCCTATTGTCATGACTTCTCAATCGAATTTTGTGGACAATGCGATTCAGTTAAACTTACCTGAGCAAGAAGAAATTATTGCGTTGGAGCAGCCGTTCCCAACCGGAGATTCCACCCAGGATGAAAACGCCGACATGGCGACCGATGATTCCAGGAGAAAGAGAACTTTAGAACATAAAGAATATAAAAGTTCATCTGAAGAAGCGGAAGGATGGAACTTAGTTACACGTGGAAGTAAGGCCAGAAAAGACGAGGAAGTTATTTTAGTACAAATTTGCGTAACGAGTCAAAAAGATCTACCTAAACAATTTGCACTAGCTAAAATATTGCAACAACAGCAAATAGATAGTATCACAAAAGTCAAGTACGTTAGTAATACCAAAATGATACTTACCTTCGACAAAGAGACGCGTGCAGATGAATTTGTAAAATGCATGGCTCTTGTCGAACCACAATGGAAATGCCAAAAAACTTCTGAAGTTGGTGTGTCATATGGAGTTATCAAGAATATGGACCTGGATCTAACTGAAGAAGCAGCATTGGAGGTTCTCTCCTCGCCTATACAAATCATATCAGCAAAACGACTTAATAGACGTAACTCTGAGGAAAGTGGTGCTGCATGGATAAAAAGCGAATCTATCCGCTTAGGATTTAAAGGCGCTCTGATACCAACCCACGTATTTGTACATGGCATGCGAATCAAAGTTGACACATTTGTTTTTCCAGTGACTCAATGTGGCAGGTGCTGGAAGTTTGGCCACACATCTAAGTTTTGTCCTAGCAAAAAAATTATTTGTCCAAAATGTACAAAAAAACACGAGAACTGTGAGAATACCACATTTGTCTGTGTAAACTGTCGAGGCCCGCACATGGCCATGCAAAAATCATGTCCGGTTTTTAAAAAAGAGAGACGTATACGTGAGCTTATGTCGGAATTCAACGTAACATACAGAAAAGCACAATCCATGTATGTTCCACCTACACCTATAGCAGAACGTCTAACGAGGCCTCCTGGCCAGAGTGAAGATACCGATCAAGATCCATTTGAGAATGAATACGAACAAGGATCAATGATGGTTGACGAACCCACGACGCCTGCGGCCGCTCGTTCACAGCTTCATACCAATATAGAAGTAACATTTGCCGATAAGTTAAGAGGCCGTGGAAAGCAACACAAACAGGTTAAAAAAAGACTCATCGAAAAAGATACAGGTTCGGAAGTAGAAAGTGAGCAAGACTATGTACCAGTACAACACGCGAAAGGACAAGATCAGGATATAGGTCTAGAGGTAGGAAAAGCCCGTAAGAAGCATAGGAGCCATAGATCAGTCAAGCCACATGGCAACACGAGTACTTTATCTGATTGGAACATGGAACAGTCTGATAACTCAGAAAAAAACCAGAACCAGGACAAGCTACCTATTCGCGAAGAACGAAAATACAAGAGGTCAGAAAACAATGATTCAGACATTTCATTTTCACGATTATTATTGAAGCTTAAGGATATAATTTTTGGAAACTATTCATTTGGTAAGAAGTTGGAACTAGCAGGTAAAATCTGTATTGAGTGGCTAATACCAAAAGTAATGAGCTGTATGTCTGCCGGAACTTTCTTTAGTCCGGACCTTAATTATGGTTAGTACACCTAAAAATGTTACTGTTAATCTGATACAATGGAATAGCCAAAGTTTAAAACCTAAATCTGTATCTCTAGAAACATACCTGAACCGAGAAAAAATCCATATAGCTGTAGTAAGTGAAACCTGGTTAGAGCCTGAGAGCAGCTTTAAAATAACAGATTATAACTGCTATCGCTTGGATAGGTATGACTCATACGGAGGAGTAGCTATTATTACACACAAGTCTGTAAAATCGTTAATTGGTACTAAGCAAAGTTTAAATCCTGGAATCGAATTAATACACGTTAAGATACTTAATTGTCAGCATATTGAGAACATAATTTCCATTTATTGCCCGTCAACTATCCGTACCACTCAATCTGATTGGGATAATATTTTTTCCGCGTTTAACTGTAAAACTTTGATTTTAGGTGATTTTAACGGTCATCACACCAACTGGTCATATAAAACCGATTTGAGAGGTACCTAATCAAATTGTAGAAGCAATGTTAGAATCAAATTTCAATTATCTAAATGATGGAAGTCACACAAGAATAAAGTTAGTAAATGGTACCTTACAACAATCATCACCTGATATTTCGTTTATCTCGTCTGATTTGGCCCTTATGTTTACGTGGTTAGTAACTAATGAGTCTCTTGGCAGCGACCACCTAATTATTAAAATTTCATGTACTCAAGAATTCAATCATACATTTTATAAAAAACGAAATTATAAAAAAAGCAATTGGAGTGATTATACGAAAGATTTAGAAAATTCGTTATCAGGTTTTAGTCCTCCCGATGACCTTCAATCCTTTTATGATAATTTTATCAATGTTATTCAAAATGCCGCTAATACCCACATACCCACATTTAAAGTTTATGGTAACATGGACAGAAAGTTTGTACCTAAGCCGTATTGGAACCCGGAACTGTCGAAAGCAATCGCAGAGCGTAGGCTCGCTTTAGCGAATTTGAGACGCTGCCCAAGTCCACAAAATTTAGACTTTCTCCATCTTAAAATAGCAAACGCACAAAAGCTGATTCGAGCGGCTAAGTCTAAAGCTTGGCAAGAGTTTTGTTCATCTGTAGATGAGACATCCTCTGTATCCGAAATGTGGCGCAAGATGAGGTGGGTTAAGGGCCGCTATAAACCTGGACATACTATAAATAAAGAGAGTGCAAAACAACTGCTTAACGAATTGACACCTGATTTTGTAACCACGCCCACCCCGATATACTGCTCTAATACATCTATTTTAGACAGCAACATAACAATACAAGAATTACAGAACTCACTAAAAAAGACAGATACGGCTCCGGGGTGTGACGATATATCCTTTTCCATGATAAATCACCTTCCATCAGCAGGTAAGTCATATCTCTTAGAATTTTACAACCGTTGTTATTCAGCTGGATTTGTCCCTTCGCAGTGGCGACAGATAAGAGTTGTACCTATCCCTAAACACAGTTCTCCAGCGGCCTTGCGGCCTATATCGCTTATTTCATGCATATGTAAGATCCTACATTCGATAATAAATAAGAGGCTTGAATGGTTTTTCGAAAAACATAAGCTATTTCCTGATGTTATGGTCGGGTTTCGCAAGTCGCGCTCTTGTCTAGACAATCTCACATGCTTAACCTCACACATACAATTAGGTTTTTCAAAAAAATTAGTAACAGTCGGATGTTTTATTGATATTAAAAATGCATACAACAATGTAGACGTGAATAGTCTGATAAGCGTTCTTGAACAATTTCAAGTTGGTGTTAAAATACCTCAATATCTATGGTCATATTTAAGTTTAAGAAAATTGAATATTGTTCTTGACGACTTTAAAATGTCGCGATGGACTAATCGAGGTTTATCCCAAGGGGACCCGCTCTCACCCCTACTTTTTAATATTGCAACAATTAAGATATGTAACAGTATAAGTAGGGTCGAAGTATCTCAATATGCTGACGATTTTGTCATCTTTTGTTCTAAAAAACATGTTTCTGACGCAATTTTAGAGTTGCAAACTGCTTATTACACGATAAGTGATTTGTTGGATGAGATTGGGCTAGAAATATCGCCTTCCAAAAGTAAAGTTACCATTTTTAAAAGAGGAAGAAGCATGGATAATACTCAATTCATGATTAATAATCAACCCGTAAAAATGTGTTCCACAGTTAAATATTTAGGTATGTGGCTCGACAGCGCATTAAGATGGGGCAAACACATTAATGAGACTGTTTTCAAAACGCAAAAATATATTAATGTTTTAAAGGTTTTATCTGGTTCAAGTTGGGGGGTCCATCAAAAACATCTCAGGCGATTGTTTATATCTATAATTCGTAGTAGAATAGATTATGGCAGTTTTTTGTACGACACCAGTTGTCAAACTAATTTAATTAAGTTAGATAAGATTCAAAATCAAGCTATGCGCGTTATTGGAGGTTTTATACGGTCTACACCCATACACGTAATGGAAAGCGATTTATGCCTATCGCCTCTTTTCATTCGAAGAAGATATTTAGCTGGGAAATACTGGTTAAAGTCTAAATCATTTAATAATAGCAAAGCCATTCAGTACATTGAAGATTTTACACAACAAGGTAATTCTGCCTATTGGTCTCAAGCACGACGAAAAATACCTATTCTTGTTAATGTTCATTCATGTTTAAGTTCGTTCCCTATTCATAGCAGCGATCAGCTCGGTATGTTTTCTCTGGAAACCTGGGTAAGTAATATTAATTTAGATGATGTGGTAATAGATAAAATTCCTGATGTGGAACGGCCGAAACGCACATATCAATCTAATGTTTTAAAAAATATATGTTCTGATTACATTGAGGATAAATACTTAAGCTTTTATAAGATGTACACGGACGGTTCTAAAGTAGATACAGAAGGTGGTGCCGCTTTTTTTGACGCGGTATTAGACTGTCATATTAAATTTAAAATCTCTGTTAATATTTCAATAATGCACCTTGAATTGATCGCAATATCGGAAGCCCTTTCTTACATAGACTCAATTGAATGTGACAAATTTGTTATCCTTAGTGATTCAAAGAGCGCGTTGCAGCATTTGGCTCGGTGTACCTCGTCTTTGCGAGGTTACCCGATAGCCTATACAATTTTAGAGTCTATATCAAAATTAAAGTCTAAAAATAAAACAATTACCCTACAATGGATACCGTCACATATTCAATTAGACGAAAACGATTGGGTTGATTATCTAGCCAAACAAGCCATAGTAGATGGGGTACCTTACTTATTGAAACCGTTACATACTGATTACGTTGGTTTTTTTAAAACGAACTGCAAAGACCAATGGCAGGAGTATTTTGACAAAAGATCGGTCGAGAAAGGTATTTGGTTTCGCACTATACAACCTCAAATATCGGCTTTTCCTTGGATTGATGACGCAGACTTTAAGCGGAAAGAAATAGTCACTGCTCTCAGGCTGCGCTCCGGACACATTCCATCCAACAAATTTGGATTCTTAATGAAGAAAGTCTCATCACCAAATTGTGACATCTGTGGTAGCATTGATGATGTTCATCATGTCCTAATGGAATGTGTACGAAATGCAAACGAACGACTTCGTATTTTTGGAGTAGCTAAATTATATGATGTTGGCAAATGTAACAGTATGTTGTCCAATCCATTGTCTGAAGAAGCCCGAAAACTTTACAACCTTACTTTAAGTTTTTTCTGTCGAAATTAGTTTTTAGTTTTCATTCATATAATATGTTATAAATAATGTAAATATGTACCAATTAGGCGATGTGGTCGCTCTGCGACAAAGCCTTTTGTTGTGTGGTGTAAAATAAAAAAAAAAAAAAAAAAAAAAAAAGGGAAAAACTTTATACGAAACTATTAGCGACGTCATTGCGTGGGAGGCATACCATTTTCTTTTAGAACTCTCTAGCGATTACCTCTCCAAAAATAAGTAAACGCATCAAAGTAAAAAGCAAAAGTCGACGCATTTAGGATAAAATTGAATTGGATTTTTTTAAAGAACACGTATATTCAGTTCTCACCCTTAGGTGTTCATGAATAAGGGAGTTTTGAGTTCTTCGGCTACACATTTATCAGTGTCGCTTCGGACCTGGTTAGGTATTCTGGTACCTATTATAGTTTGAAACGGAATGTCCTTTAAGAGATGAGAAAAGTCTGAAAATGGGTAACCACTTGGCATTACTGGTTTACACTAAAACATTGATTTATTCTCTTTCAAAGTACAAGATATAACTAACAATTTTACAACAAGTTTCGTTAGAAACAGGCATTGATTAATTGAAAAGGGAAGATAGGTTACGTTCTCCCAGCGCTTACTCGAAAATTGGCATGTGTTACAACTACACGCAAACACATACGCTCACAGTTATATTTCCAGTCCTGTGAAAATACAAAGAAGAACAAAGGCGGAAAGACGTATCTAAGACCGAAGTGAGACCGAGACAACAATATTTCACGACCCCGCCCGTGCCGCCGCCGGTCCGACGGTGACTGAGGTGGGAGCACACAATTTTACACAATATGAGGTTGCCATTTTCGAGAAACCAGTACCTCATCTTCCCTTTTTAATTTATCAATGGAATCAGGAGGTATCTAACAATAAACTTTAAATATTAAAAGACAACATTACAATCATATAATAGAAATATAATAAAATAAGTTAAAATTGGTAATTATTTAAAATAAGTGCGCATCTTATTCCATTTGACCCAAAACATTGGATTTCTATTGTTTTAATTCAAATAAATGACACAGTAAAACATCTAAATGGTAGGGTCAATAGACAAAATAAGTGAATATAAGGCTAGAGTTCACCGGTGGAATATATAAACAAAAAAATCTATAAACCCTGAAATTACGAATTCATATTCTTTTTTAACCCTCCAAGCGCTAGCCGTCCCGTCACGACATGCCGCTTGAGCACCGGCACGTTTTTACCGGCGAAAAGATTGACGTGACCGTCATCAGAAAAAGCAATTTTACGGGAGTATGGTATAATTATATATTTTAAATCATACATCATTGTTTTCGTCGTAAACTTTCCTAATAGCTCATGCCCTTAAAATAATTGAATAATTCTTACATGATACAGAAATTAAATTTGATTTCTGCATCATATAAGTATTAAAACGCCTTATTTAAACGCCAAAGGCATTCAAATAAACAGTACCTACCTTCCTACATAAGGTACCTTTACATCCCAGCTTTAAAACCCAAACCCTACCAAAGCGGAAATGTGCGGAGATGTCCAAAGCGCAGAAGAGAAGCGTCGTTTTTCAACTTGGGTGTCCACCGATGCTGTGCGGAGATGTTTGATGGCCAGAGCGGAATTGAGCTGCTTACGGCGAGCGTCGGATGTTTGTCGTGATGAATGCAGTAACGGTACAGCGGTGCCGCGCACTGCACGGCGCTCACATGTCTCTTGTCTCCGCTTCGTGACGTCGCCAGCTTGCCACCCACACATCTCTAATTCAATCATTATTTTTTTGCATACAAATTTAATAAATTATCGTTCGGTGGTATGCAACCCGGAATGTTTCTCAACCCGGCCGGACCCAGTTGCATGCAAAAAGACAATGATTGCCATAAAGCGTATTCCTTTGAAAATATAAACAGTTGTTTAAACCTCAAACAACAAAAAAATAATGTTTTAGATAGATCTGTACCTCGCCCACGCGGAATTCCAACCTTTGATCTTTCTGAGAGGGTTACATTTCCTTTGTTTTATCGGCCTTCCTCCAACTTTCCACGTATTTACAACTAATTTGTTTTAAGCGCCCTTTCATATAGATCTCACTTCCTACACATATCAACCCACAAGCCCATAGCACGATTTATTGGTACGGTCAGAAAGAGGCCTGCAAATAATGAAGCCAATAATATGATAATTTATATGTTAGTATATTGTAAAATATACATCCTGACTTCATTGGCTGTAGTTTTGGTGGACTGATGGTGGATTTAAGACAGATTTTGTCATGTCCTATGTATAAGCACAAAGGCATTAGACTACCAAGATATAAAGTGTTAAGCGATTCTCTTCAACTTTTATAACCAAAGAAGTGAGTCACCCATGAACCTGTTATTGTAAACTGGATTATAAATGGTATATTTTAGCTTGTTCTTCTCAAGTCAGCGTTACACTTCAAGGAAGGCGCACATCCAACAGGTCACACCTCAGGGAGAGAGGTACAATCATCGCGAACGATGTTCAAACTGTTCAACGGGACGAATTCCCCAAATTCGGAACAATTAATTAATAAGGAACAATTTGCACGAAATTCTTGGAATGTTCGTCCTTTCCTGGGACTTTCAATCCGTCACATTTTATGAAAGGGATGACGCTTGTTCATACGAAACCGACTTTTGTACTGGCGCAAGGCGATTCTTTTAATACCTTTTAGAATTAGGTACTTACGTACTCGTTATTGGATAGACGAGGCTTACTTTTTCCTAAAATTGTTCAGTTTTCTTGTATTGAATATTAATTTCATAATAAGGACTAGCTAAGCCAATAACCAATAAGTTAATTTGATAGCAAAGCCTTTGCTTTGTCAGAGGCTTTACTTTGTTATTGCCAATTTTGCATAGGTTGCACCTCCTTTATTATTTTATTACCCAAATAAGCTGATTTTCGATTCGAAGTTTGAGATTTTGATGTTAGAGTATTTATGCTGATACTTACCAAACTCCTAATTGTTTTTGTTAGCAATCGAGAAACGATTATGGTAGGTAAGGTACACAAGTTTAAGGCCCGTATTGTGAAAGCTTGCTCAGTCATACACCTATGCTTGAGTGACGTTTATGCCATAGGAAAGCGTTGCTAGATCGATGACCGAGCATGCTTTCATAATACGGGCCTAAGTGACTAGACGTAAAACGCTTGTATCGCAAAACAGAAAAAAATCAGGGGTTTCAAAAAAACACTATCCAGACATTTCTTATCCAGAACCAACTTATCCAGAACCAACTTTTCACAACATTATTTACATTGTCTTATACGTCAAGGCCTACAAATTCTAAAAAGCCGCTAAAATGCTCGTATGTCAATAACCCGTCACTGGGTCCACGGAAGTGGGTCTACCAGCTCCGTGAGCAACTCGGCCAGGATCTGAGGGGTAGTAACCTTCCTGTTGTTCGGTCTCCGGCCTGCGAGTAACTGAGAAGAGTAGCAAACGGTAACTTTTATATTTTCCACGAAATTGATAGTCTTAGCGAAATTTGTTTTGTGGGTTGAATTCCATAGGTATTTTCATATCTTATTTGGGTGTTGCTATGTTAAAATAATACATTGGTTTCTTCGTTTGTTGTTCTTAAAAGTACAAGGTAGGTAGATGTCAACTAATAGGATTGCTGTAAATTAAGATTTTGGTAAAAACCTGATCTCATATTGGGGATGAATCTGAATAAAGGTTTTTTCGGAGATTTTCTTCTAGGTTACGGTTCAGGTTTGTGTATTACAAACTAAATTCGCGTAAGGGCTTATACATTTACCGGACGGCAAGTTGCCGACTGCACGGCAATTGCACTGCAGTAGAGTCAGAGTCAGAGTCAAATCGTTTATTTCTTTAGACTTACAAAATAAGTACTTAGACAAGTCAAATTTTTACTATATAAACAGCTTGTAAAACAGTAGACGACTTGCCATCCGTATATTTAAGACGTGCCGTGCAGTCTTCGTATAAGAGCGCTAACGCTAACTTGCGAGACAGACGCCTTGTCGCAGTTTAAAGGCAACGCCGCCGTAGCCTTTTCAATAATTGCTCCTAGAAAGTTCTCAGCAATTAGCCGCCGAGTGGAGCGATTCACATAAATCGGAATCCACAATGAGGCTGAAGTTTACACTGAGGTTAATGGACGGCTTTACACTTGCCCAGGGTAAGGACGGACTTAGGGGGGAATATATTTGGGGCTAAGACTACATCTTGGGTTGCATGTGAGACAGACTTGCGAAGGACCGAGGCAAACGACGCAGTGCGCAGCGGGTTTTATGATATGTGGCTGAAGATAATATATGAAGAAAATCAATGAATAGTAGACATTATTATATGAACAGAAAGAGAAAATCCCCGGACAGTAGTGAACCCCGCAGCTCTCTACAACCTCATAATTATATTGAGCAATCCACGTCGATACGTTTAAAACCTAATTTCTCTGAGCACTTTTTTCTTCTTTACGGACTAAAACTGCTGTGAACCAATTTATTTCTATCTGTATCTTATTTCTAGGATTGTTTATGTTGGCCCTGAGATTATCAAGCACAGGCAGCACAGCTGTGTACATGGCCAGGTCAGTCGGATTTAATTATTTGACCGTCTTTGCCGTTTTTCCCTAAATCCGGCCCTGGGGCTAATCTGCAAATAGAAGTGGAAGGGCGACAACCCGCGGGCAGCTCATAGGTTTGATGGATGGACTTTTCCTTTCGCACTTTTGGCTATTAAACTAATGCTCTCCGAGTTTTATGCAAATACGTTTTTTTAGTTCTCTAATGCTTAAATTTTTTCTATAGCCCAAATTCTTCTACCAACAATTTCTTCAAATAGTACCTATTGCAAAAATTGTATTTTTTATTTTATTCGTGGAAATGCTAAGTATACTTAGGTACCTCTATTTTCTTAGTAATTGAGTTTATTATAAATTTCGGTACACTAATGCACCATGTTTAAGAAAAATCTGAAGTCATGGGCGAGTAAGGTAATTACGTTAATATCCCGTAATTATAATTATTAAATCATAGGTTGTTTTGATAATGACTATGGTTTACGTAAAGGTAACCATTCATACTATCGATACTTTTATAAAAGAGAAAAACATTTTAATTAGTAAGTACCTACCAATGGGTACATTGGTACTTACTACATTTTGAGGAAGTATTTTGAGGTTGAAATGACAATAAATGTAATTATTAACATTCATTGTGTGATTCTTTTCAACCTCAAAATGCTTTTCTCATGGCTCTTTTACACTACAGATTCCTATATTTAGGAATAGGAGACGTCATTACTCTGTTGAAGTCGCTCACGCGTTATTTTACTTATTTTATTCTAAAGGTGTAGATGTAGATCGCATTAAAATATTCCTGTCTCACACCATTCGTCAGTTTGTGAAACAGAGCCCACACTTTGTAGAGCACACCGACACAGGGATATGTAAATAAATTCGCTTCGAAATGGTACGCTAAGCATTGAAAGCTAGCAGATATTCAACTGTGTTGGCGTACTGAAATAAAACAGGATATCACGTTTACAAGGCCTATATTCCTTTTTCAACGTAAAACATTTTTATCAATAACTAGCTGTGCCCCGCGACTTCGCACGCGTTGTTCCTATGGAAACGTTTATAGGTGTTTTCCCGGCAGTTATTCGATTTTTTCTCGCTGTAAAAACCATCCTTGAACTTTAACGGACATTAAAAAACAAGAATTGGCTAAATTGGTTCAGGCGTTATTTAGTTAGGCGCTTACCAACACATTTAGCGATTCATTTTTATTAAAAGAAGATTTAACTTATCTTTTGTTTTTCGGCGGCGAATGGCGATACCAGACGTGTTGCACACTCCCTTTACACACCATTTTACTACTATACAGGGTGTGGCAAATTTTTGGCCCCTTAAGGGTAGCTACCGTTTCTTTTGTAGTTAGAAGGTTTTGTTCTGAGAAACTTTCTGTTTTATTTTGAAGAAAAAAATATTGGGATATTTAGTTTTTTGAAAAAATGTACGGTTCGCCCAAAAAATACAATAAAGTTTAAAGTTTTTTATAATTATATAGATTTGTGAAGGCAATTCCTACAAATGACGTGTTTACCTGTAAGTAACATGCGTGTCAGAACAGAACCTAATTTTAAGTCTGTTGTAAGTGATTGATATTATGTATGTGGTTATTAAACTATTTTCAATAAACATAAATAAAGGAGTTTTATACGTATCATAAACAGTTTTTCGTCATTACCCAATTTTAGCCATAGGTGCGTTTTGTTAATACCTATTAGTCAAAAATCCTTTCGTCAAAATACCATTTTTGCCAAAGGTCCAATATACTATCTCCAATATACTACCATCATCGGCCACATCGACACTTTCGGTCAGGTGAGATTGGGGTTAAGCAAAGGTCCATCTAATTTATGGGATATTATTAAATTTCTTAGAAGGTCTATCGATTGTAAAAAAGTTCACCTTTATAAGTCCAGGAAATGTCAAACCTTACGTCGTGGAACCAGTTATAATCTTGTTTACCCTTTTTTTAAGTAGTATTGATGTTAGTGAGTTTTTACAGGTTGGTTGACCCTTCCACCCATTGATTAATTAAAAAGGGAAGATAGGTTACGTTCTCCCAGCGCATACTCAAAAATTGGCATGTGTTACAACACGCAAACACATACGCTCACTGTTATATTTCCAGTCCTGTGCAATACAAAGAAGAACAAAGATGGAAAGACGTATCTAAGACCGAAGTGAGACCGAGACAACAATAGGTATTTCACGCGATTCACGACCGGCCGCACAATGGTCTGGATTTAGAGCTTCCCTTTCATAGGATTTTTTTTTTTTAATTTCTTTTTTTGCTTCATTCAAGGGTCAAATATGATTGAAATTGACATAAAACTGAATAATTTAATTGTTTTAACCTATAATACTGCTCAAAAACCATAAAAAGTGAATTTGAACATTTTCAATGTATGAAAACGAAAATGTCTTTCAAAATATCTCATTACTGTTAAGAGCTGTTGAGCTAAAACTTATTGGGTATTGTTACTGGGGCTTAAGTGATCCCATATGACCTTTGACCTTGACCCTTTGCGTCCCCCTGCAAGAGATATACGGTTCGTAAAAATTGCAATATTTGACGATTTCAATTATTTGTTTTGCTTCAGTAAAGAGTCAAATATGATTGAAATTGACATGAAACTGAATAATTGAATAGTTTTAACCTATTCTAATGCTAAAAAACCATAAAAAGTGACCTTGAACTTTTTCAAAGTATGAAAACGAAAATATATTTCAAACTATCTCACTGTTCATACCTGTCTAAAAGATACGATTTCAATTATTATACTACTACTAGGTAGTACTAAGAAACTAAGTACCTAGGTACTTAGTTTAAAAATAATACTGCATTAGGTACATCATTAAGTTACCAAACAAGTACTTTACTTTGGTGGTTTTACGCACAGATAACAGAAACTAGACCTCTGTGGGTTTTACGGCTACTTGACTACCTGACCCATAATTTTATTCATATACTTACGTGTTCATTGTTCATCTACCAGGTAGTCATAAGGTAACCTTCTACCTAGTTATTGCTAATGATTGAAAAATAGTTAAAAACAAGGTTTGGTTGATAATATTTATTAGCACAAAAATGTTATGAATACTTCTACTACACATTCATGTAGAAGGATTTATTGAGATACTACAAATATATATTAAAATTATAAATACACAGGTAATGAAATTGATAATTTGAATTAAATCAAAAGAAACACAAGAAAAAAAATCAATAATTAAAATTTCCAACCGTTAACCTACATATTTCAACAATAGTTTATTTTATAACACACATGAAATATAATTATTAAAATTTTAATAAAATTAATACAATGAAAACTGGCAATACGAAGTAAATCAACATATATACAATTAGAAAAAACCCAAAAAGCATACATTTTTTAAACCTCACAAAAAGTATACTCGAAATGTTTTTTGCGGGGCTGGAGTTTAACAGGGTTCGGTCACTTAGGGATGCTACATCTACGAATTCAACATTTTCATTATCGGCACTGGAGGTTAATGCAATTAATTCTTTTGCTTCTTCTGTTAAAGAAATCTGAGTATGTTGACTTAACTTAGGTCTAAAACTTGACAGATATGGATCAGCTGATAAAATCACAGTTTACACATAGTTTAAAAATAATACTGCATTACATTATTACGTTACAAAACAAGTACCTACTTTACTTTGGTTTTACGGCTACCTGCCAACCTAACCCATTATTCATATACCTGATCATTGTTCAATCAGGTAAATATTTTGGTTGTCCTAACTATGGTATTTATAGGTTGTTAAAAGTGCTCCCGATTAGTCATCATGGTACCTGCTACCTAGTTAATGGGAATGAGCGAAAAATAGTTTAAAAACAGAAGGGGTAAGGGTTTCGTTTCACTTATCATTATTGATTCGTATTGAAACGTTCTCATAGCGCGACTCTTAAAGTTATTCGGTATGGAAGGACTTGTGTCAAATCTAGACATTTTCGTATTTTTAAGGCAAGTGTCCTTTGAATCAAACTCATTGTTTGAAAAAGTGTTAGCTTCTGTGAGTAGTGCGTTGTCTGAAGCCGAAAAGAAGCAATTGAAATTGTTTTGTCAATCATGTGTGTGTAACATGAAGCAAAGATGGAAGACCGCGAACTACACACAGGACAGATTTTTGGAAAAAAATGCGGATTGGTTAGATTCACGTATCAAATGGCCTGAATGCATTGAAAAAAACGTTGATCAATTAGAAATGGATGAATCATCTCATAGTGGGCTAAGAACTGAAGAATCAACAGGTATGCCATCATTTGTATCAGGATCATTAAGTACATCAATGCAATTTACTGTACCTCAAAGCGTATCTGTATCGACATCAACGAAAACCTTGACTGTTCGTAAAGAGTTTGCGGACTTGAGCCCACTTCAAAAGAAAAGAAGAACTGAAGAGCTTCTATCACAAAATGATTTTGAAACTTTAGCATATGCTTTGGCCAAAAAAGCTTCTGAAAGTGAGAATAATGCAGACTTTGTTGCCATTATGAAGCATTTAATTAAACACCCTGAAGACGCATCACGGATTCGAGCAAGTATAGATAAACCTAAGCAACGGACCTGTTCTGCTGATAAAACATTAGGTCTGATAACTTCTTTGAAATTATCGAAATTTCAATATTCTACATTAATATTAAATTACATACAAACAGCATGGGATTTAAATTTTTTCCGTCATATGCTGAAGTTTTGGATGAAAAAAATAAGTGCTATGTAAATAAAGAAAACATGACAATTACAGAGAGTGAAGTGAAGTTAAAGCTTCAAGCAATACTCAATTTAACAGTACAGAGAATAGTTAAAACTGTTACAACAGAACTTCCTGATTCTGACTTAACTCTTGTTAGTAAATGGGGTTTTGATGGTGCATCTGGACACAGCAATTACAAGCAAACATGGAAGGCGATGATTCTAGCATTTTTATGTGTTCATTCGTTCCACTAAAACTTGTGAAAGATGATTCTAATGAAACCGTGTGGGAAAATCCAAAGGCGTCCTCAACATTTTACTGTCGTCCAATTTACTACAAGTTTGCAAAGGAAAATGACTTAAACATCAAAGAAGAAATGGCTACCATTGAGAGTGAGATCAACAGTTTACTGCCAACTATCGTCGGAAACACAAATGTGAGGCACAAGCTTCATATGACTATGATTGATGGCAAAATAACCTCACAGCTTTCGGATACATCAACTGCGACATGTGATATCTGTAAAGCAAAACCGAAAGAAATGAATGACATCGATAAAATATCCAAAGAAGTGTTTCAGTAGATATATATCGATTTGGCTTGTCTTCCCTTCATGCACGTATCAGATGTATGGAATGTTTGCTGCATATATCTTATAGGCTAGATTTTAAGAAATGGCAAGCTAAAGGGGATGATTTAAAGGGATTACTTGCTACCAAAAAACAAATTGTACAGAATCAGTTTAGAGATAAGATGGGGTTGCTAGTTGATATTGTAAAGCAAGGTTCAGGAACAACAAATGACGGAAACACAGCAAGAAATTTTTTTTCGAACCCTGAAGTTACTGCTGAGATCACTGGCATAAATGAAGAGCTCATTAGAAGATTTTCAGTAATTCTTCAGGTAATCTCATCTGGAGAGTATATTAATGTAGAAAGATTTCGGGAATATTGTTCCAAAACTGCTCAAAAATATGTTGAACTTTATCCTTGGTATTATATGCCATCAAGTGTTCATAAGTTACTTATGCATGGAGCAGATATTGTAGAGCATAATGACTTCATACCCATTGGTAAACTCTCTGAGGAGGCTTCAGAGGCTCGAAACAAAGATTTTAAAAATTTCCGGTGTTTTCATTCACGGAAAATTAGTAGGACTGCTACAAATGAGGATGTGATCCATAATTTGATGATTTCATCTGATCCATATTTGTCAAGTTTTAGACCTAAGTTAAGTCAACATACGCATATTGCTTTGACAGAAGAAAGAATTAATTGTATTAACCTCCAGTGCCGATAAAGAAAATGCTGAATTCGTAGATGTAGGATCCCTAAGTGACTAAGCCCTGTTAAACTCCAGCCCCGCTAAAAATATTTCGAGTATACTTTTTGTGAGGTTTAAAAAATGTATGCTTTTTGGGTTTTTTCTAATTGTCTAAATGTTGATTTACTTCGTATTGCCAGTTTTCATTGTATTAATTTTATTAAAATTTAAATAATTATATTGCATGTGTGTTATAAAATAAACTATTGTTGAAATAGGTTAACGGTTGAAAATGAATTGAATTTTTTTCTTGTGTTTCTTTTGATTTAATTCAAATTATCAATTTCATTACCTGTGTGTTTACTCAATTCTAATAATTATACTTGTACATATATATATACATAGATATAGAAAAATCGTGATTTTTCTGAAGTACCCTAAAAGTAAGATTTACGACAAATTTATGTGTGCGCTGAAAAAGTGTCTAAAACATCCTCTTCTCATGATAATTTCACTTATTTTAATTTAACTCTATCGGTTCCCATGGCAACGGACGTAATGCAACGTGTGTAAGTGAAAGCTCGATTACACTACACGGCACACCGGGCACGGTGTGAGTTAAGAACCTTAAAACGGTAGGTGTAATCGCTGTTAGGGAGTAAGGGTGCCAACACCGGGACACGGTGAGAGCCCGGCCGTCCGTGCTGGTGTACCGGCTAATGTAATCGCTGTCAGGGTGACCGGGCGCGGCGGGCGCTCAGTCGCGCGAGGCGTTCGTTGTGAGCGGACGTGCGTCAACGAGCCTTGAGTGCGAAAAATGACTTCTCATAAGAAAAATGATGTACTGGCCAATGGTTTAGAATTATATAAAGACATGCCTAGCTTGTGTTATGGGTACTAGATAACTGATATATTTAATACAATCAATACACTACATAGATTGAAATTTTTTATTATACATAGAAAACATTCAGAGCGCCCTGAACAAATGTCTGCAGATCGTACACACATTTATCCCGAGGCGGGAATCGAACCCGCAACCTCCTGCGTCGCAGAGGTCGTGATAAAAATTTCGACAGTGCAGCCATAATAAAAACGATAAAAAGAAAAATAGGGCGATTCCATTTTTTTTACATTTTGAGGGCACAGGCTCTCCTACTACGTTCGACTGCCAACTGAGTTAGGGAGGCGGCCACCGTGCAGTGTAATCAGTACGTCCCTTCCGCCGCGACGTCGTGGCCACGGTGCACCGGGCACGGCAAACCGTGAGGTGTAATAGGCTTTTGAGCATTGGGACACCCTGACTGTCCCATTACTCGCTGTGTGACACGTTACATACAGGAGAACGCGGATTTCAGCACATGGCGTAACTTTTCAATTTCGCTGCGAATGGTACGTTACGCCCAGAGTAACACCGGTCACTAACCAGCTTTAGATATTTGATTTTTTATTTGTATGTACACCCTATTACAATAATAACAAGGACTAATATGCATTGAAAGAGTATCGCTCCGCCTCCATGTTTCCATATTTTTCAGGGTTCCGTACCTCAAAAGAAAGTAATAACCCTGATAAAATCACTTATTTGTCCGTCCGCCGTTAATGCCTTTTTTTGCGTGTAGTTCTCAAGTTAAAATTAAATGAAATACTTACTCAAATCTGTACCTTTTTATAAGCCAATTTTATAAGTCGCGCAATCAAAGCCGTTTTATGCTTACATTTTTTTACATTTCCAAGGAAATCACATGCACACAAAACCTATAGGATGCTATAGGGTCCCGCGACCTAGAATCATGATATGTGAACCCTCGCAGGAAAATAATATGAACGCGCGCCGATAAGCACTGAACGGTGCCGACAAGTGCCGACAAGCTTCAACACGCGCTGGTCAGCGCTGGGCGCTGCCATCTAAAATTAATAAACAACTGCGACAACCAGTTTCCTTTGTGTAGAACGGACCAGCGCTGTAAAGCGCCGGTAAGTGCTTATAAGTTTCCAGCTTTCTTTCTGTATAGGTACGGCCTTAGAAACAAAGTCTTATAAAGCACAGCGGACATCCGAGAACCGTAAATTATTATATTTATTGTATGCTATTACGCTATTACTAATTTACGGTTCTCCGATGTCTGACAAATTTGCACAAATTTGCAGAAAGCGAGAGTAGATGTTTTGGATACAAGTTCGGAAACCTCGGTGCGTGAGTGACTCGCAATGGACATTATCATCATTTTATTAAAATTCTTGCCGTAACAATACATGCGAGCCGATAAGGTGGGAGTTAATGCCTAATCGCTTGAAAGTTAAAATTATTACACTATTTTTAGAACTAACTTCAGAATAGCATAACTTACCCGTATATCAGATAGATCGATACTATAATAATAATCTATTCTAATTTTAGTCCAATCTATACTAAGTTTGTTTGTATTGAAAAGGCTCCGAAACAACTAGACCGATTTAAAAAATTCATTCATCATTAAAAAGCTTACTTTTCAGAGGCTATATTTTATCCCGAAATTCCCACGGGAGCGGGAACTACGCGGGTGAAACCGCGAGGCGCTGCTATATAGAACAATTATAATTTTGTTGCACTATCAATACAAAAAAACAACTAAATACTAACTATACCTACCTAGTATGGTACATTTGGCGACCTTATCGCTAACAACGATCTCTTCCAGGAAACCTTTGGATGGTTTGGATCGGTACGTAATGAAGCGGACGTGTGGTGCCGGCTTAGAATTTGCACCATCCCAACTCTTCCCGCGGCTGTCGTTAGAAGCGATTAAGATAATATCCACCGGAGGAGCACAGCAGCGGCTCCTGCAGCACCATTCTGAACTGATCACCAACCTGCATGCCCAGCTGGGGATGATGGGCACTATCCCCCATGAGATAAAAGCCAATTAGACACATATCAGGGGGAGGCCTGCGTTCAGCAATGGACCAATATAGGCTGTTGAGATTCAGGTTGAGGTGAGACCACAAAAAGCATTACCTAATAGACATATTATTACATAGTATCTGTTATAGATAAGGTTAAAACGGAAAAACTAGCGTAAAATAAATAAAATTGTATCCAATTGTAAGTAACTGCGGACGTTGTATTTTTCCGGCAACGAATACATAAGACATTGAACTCTAAATTAAATTAGTTAAGTCATCAATCACCTTGAACCTTTGTTTTCTTTCAGCGAAGGCTCCGTAATTATACAAATTATGCTAAGTGCGAAATCATTACATCATTGAATGGAAGAGGTCGGTAAAGATTATTTACCGAAGGGATTGTCAACTTTTTATTTATTTTTGACACAATGAAAGGTACCTCATAAATAAAATAACTACTTATATAGCTCAATAAAACTTGAATGCGATTTTCGTAAGTTGGGTTTTTTGCAGTGAGGCACCCCCCTGGGGCATCAACCCGGACCTGTGTTTACCCCACCTGTGAATTTTATTATTTTTATGTTTAATACCAAAACAACTTTCAACCCACACGGAACACCGGCCTAACTTAAAAATAAACTTATTTATTAACTTATTATTCAATACGCCTTTGTATTACCGAATTATCTGTTGCACGAACATTATTTGTAGATTAATTGTTCATCATCATCAGCCTATATTAGTCCACTGCTGGACATAGGCCTCCCCTAATGAGCGCCATAGCGCCCTGTCTTCAGCTTGACGCATCCAGCATCTGCCTGCAGTCTTTCGCAGATCGTCATCCCACCTGGCCGGAGGGCGTCCTACACTACGTTTGCCGAGTCGCGGTCTCCACTCAAGAACTCGTTTACCCCAGCGGTTATCGGTTCTTCGCGAGATATGGCCGGCCCACTGCCACTTCAGTTTGCTAATTCTTTGAGCTATGTCGATAACTTTGGTTCTCTGTCGGATGTATTCGTTACGAATCCTATCCTTCAGAGAGACTCCGAGCATAGCTCTTTCCATAGCTCGCTGAGCGACTTTAAACTGGTGGACCAGCCCTATCGTGAGTGTCCACGTCTCAGCTCCGTAGGTCATGACGGGTAGGACGCACTGATTGAAAACTTTCGTTTTCAAGCATTGCGGTATGGATGACGAGAAGACTCGACGTAGCTTTCCAAACGCTGCCCAGCCTAGCTGAATCCTCCTCTTGGCCTCCTTCTCAAAATTGTTTTTACCCAACTGCAGAATTTGTCCAAGGTAAGTGTACTCGGAAACAATTTCGAGAGGGTGGCCATGTACGACGACCGGTCCCGGATCAATGAGGCCATTGATCATGATTTTGGTTTTATCCAAATTCATGCCGAGACCGATGCATCGTGAGGCTAAAGCTAGGCCGTCCAGCATCTGGTTTAGCTCCTCCAACGACTCCGCCATTACGACTATGTCATCAGCGAATCGAAGGTGTGAGATGTAATCGCCGTTTATGTTGATGCCCTTACCTTTCCAGTCCAGTGTCTTAAACATATCTTCCAAGGCACTCGTGAACAGTTTCGGGGATATAACATCCCCCTGCCTCACTCCTCTGCGCAGTTGGATGGGTTTGGACTGCTGGTCCTGTACTTGGACACTCATGGTCGCGGCGTCGTAGAGACATCTCAGCACCTCGATATAACGATAGTCTACTTGGCATCGCTGTAAGGATTCCAGAACAGCCCAGGTTTCGACAGAGTCAAAGGCCTTCTCATAGTCCACAAAGGCCAGACACAGGGGCTGATTATACTCTTCGGACTTCTGTATAATCTGCCTCACCGTGTGTATGTGGTCTATGGTGCCATATCCTCCGCGAAACCCGGCCTGTTCCGGTGGCTGGAACTCGTCGAGTCTCCTGGCGAGACGGTTCGTGATCACTCGTGAGAACAGCTTATAGACGTGGCTCAGGAGTGAGATGGGTCTGTAGTTTTTAAGGAGGGTTTTATCTCCCTTCTTAAAAAAGAGCACCACCAAACTCCCGCTCCACGCCTTTGGAGTTCTCCCACTGTGAAAGACGGCGTTGAAGAGTTTCTGTAGTTCCTGTATAACAGGGGCTCCTCCGGCTTTTAAAAGCTCTGATGTTATGCCGTCCTCACCGGGGGCTTTTCCATTTCTAAGCTGCCTCAGAGCTAGCACAATCTCGTCTTGACTGATGTCTGGCAGTTCGTCGGTATAGTGGCGTGTCAGGGTGGCTCTTGAATCGTGGTCGACTCGTTGGGGACGAGGGGCATGTGCAGCGTATAATCGGCCATAGAAATCCTCTATCTCGGCGGATATCTCCAGCTTCGACAAAACGGTCCTCCCATCGTGCGTTTTAAGCTTCGTCAGGTGGCTCCTGCCAAGCTGCTGAGTGAATACTTTGGACCCTCGGTTTCGCTCTATTGCCTCTTCAATGAGGCGTGTGTTGGAGCTCCGAAGGTCGCGCCGTACCATCTTCGCAATTCGCTTGTTCAGGTCTGACCTGTCTGAAGAAGTCGCTTGGGTGGTTTCCCGTCTTTTTGCCATCAGCCCGAGAGTCTCATCCGAGAGTTTGGATTTCTTGCCAGTACGCTGCTTTTGGCAGAATCTGATGCCCTCGTTCCTCAACGTTTCGACCAGATTGTGTAGGGTCTCGTCAGCGTCATCAGTGGGATCCAAGGCAATGAATCTATTCCCGAGAAGCTGCTGGAACTTCTCGGTGCCCGCCATGATCTGGATTGGATTAGGTCGGAGCGTGGACTTCATCAGACGGTTTCTTTCAAGCTTTAAGTTGATATTCAGAGAGCCTCGGAGCAGTCGGTGATCAGATCCGGTATTAAACCTGTTGATCACTGAGACATCTCTGAATATGTGCTTGCTATCCGTCATGATGAAGTCGATCTCATTTTTAGTCACAGTGTCGGGGCTTCGCCACGTCCACTTCCTCTGGGGCGGTTTCTTAAAGAAAGAGTTCATTAAGAACAGCCCCTCCTTCTCAAGGAAGTTGACAAGCATTTGCCCCCTGTGATTCCTAACTCCATAACCATGCGAGCCTATTCGGGATTCGTTGCCAGTCCGGATTCCCACCTTGCCGTTAAAGTCCCCCATAACAACGTTGAAGTGAGCCTTGGTGGTGTTATGTAAGGCTTTGGATATGTCTTCGTACATATCCTCCACTTCATCATCCGAGTGTGCCGAGGTCGGTGCGTAAACCTGAATTACCTTCAAGCTGTACCGCTTGGACAGCCGAAGGATCAGGTACGCTACCCTGGTCGACACACTGGAGATTTCCTGAACGTTGTTAGAGAGGGCCTTGTTGACGAGGAAGCCTACGCCACCCTGGGATGTTTTATCACCCTCGCGAAAGTAGAGAAGATGGCCCGAGTCTAAGGTTACGGTGTCCTCCCCCTCTCTACGGACTTCACATAACCCCAGAACATGCCATTTAATGTTCTCTAACTCCACTTCCAACTGCGCTAGATGGTGATCAAGCCTCAGAGTGCGTCCGTTAAACGTAGCCAGGGTCAAGTTTTTAAGTAATACAAATTATGCTAAGTGCGAAATCATTACATCATTGAATGGAAGAGGTCGGTAAAGATTATTTACCGAAGGGATTGTCAACTTTTTATTTATTTTTGACACAATGAAAGGTACCTCATAAATAAAATAACTACTTATATAGCTCAATAAAACTTGAATGCGATTTTCGTAAGTTGGGTTTTTTGCAGTGAGGCACCCCCCTGGGGCATCAACCCGGACCTGTGTTTACCCCACCTGTGAATTTTATTATTTTTATGTTTAATACCAAAACAACTTTCAACCCACACGGAACACCGGCCTAACTTAAAAATAAACTTATTTATTAACTTATTATTCAATACGCCTTTGTATTACCGAATTATCTGTTGCACGAACATTATTTGTAGATTAATTGTTCGGAAAAACTTTACTTCAATAGAGCTCGTCCAAGCGATAACAAGTGAGTTTAAAATGGAAACTTGCGGCTATGAAAATGTGGAGTGTAATGTCAGTTCGAAAGAAGAAAGTGGTTCGTGGAAATATTTCTTCAGGCAGGTAAATACATTCTTCCGCTAGTGTACAAAAAATCCTTTTTTGTTATTTGATATTAATTACTATTTATCAAGCTACTTATTTAGTTAAAATAAAAATAACTTCTCGAACTGCTTATTTTGTAAGTCTAAAGAAATAAACGATTTGACTCTGACTCAATATGTATAATCATAGCTGAGAAGTGCCTCGAGACAAAAAAAATATTACTGAACAATTCAAACAACATCATCTAGCCCCAAGATAGGCAGAGCTTGTGTTATTGTACCTACATAATACAAATATACATAACAATACAATACAATACAATCTGCCTGCGTCGCCGTGGACAAATATTAATATATCCCATAATAATCTGGTTGAGGTGAGGATTAAAACTTAAAATCATAGTAATATGATAAAGTGCTTATTCGAGCTTATAAGTCAGTTTTTAGTTTTTAAAAAGTATAAAATGATTTTATTGTCATGTTATCATAAACGCACCCCATGAATTAATAAATGAACACCTTATTGTACTAATAATAGTGAATATACATGAAAGTCTTATATCTAAATAATAAATAAATATACAAAAGACGCCCTTATCGCTGAGAGCGGCAACCAGGCTCCAACTCCGTGGAGTTGCATACATTTTCTTCTTCGACTTCCGACTTCGACGGAACTGAAACCAGCAACCCTCCAAGAAGAAAGAAAGAAAGAAATATATTTATATGTATATAACAACAGTAGAATGCGAAGGCAAAGAACTTTTTTGGGTTGATTTCTTACAAATTGCCCCGTGAGTTATTGTTACTACTAAAACTTTAGGTTATAATTTATTCGGGAACCAAACCGTCATATTCTTTCAAAGTTTAGTGGGGAACCAAACCGTCATTGGCTTTTAAAGACAGAAATATAATTGCACAGAAATATAATATATAATATCGCTGTGGTTTCGTGTATCAGGTACGTCAAGGTTTTGCAGAAAATCGATTTGGATTTTATAAACCCATTACGAACAGTTCACCGTTGTTTGCCCACCTGGTAATAAGTAAATCTTTTATTTCAAAACATAGATAGGTCTGTCGCCTAACCGAATATGTTTTCTAAATCAGGTTTGTTAAAAAAAACTCCTGATGATTAATCGATTGTAACCGTCACCATTGTAATTATTATAATGTATTCAAGAAGGTAACCTTAACACTGTTTTTTATCGATTTGTGTAGATAAAAACATTACATAATAAAAAAATCGCGTGCCATCAAGTATTGTGAAATCTACTGTATTTAATTTTTCAGTCGAGAGTTACGTCACCATAATATCCTGCTAAGTAGGTTAATAACCTATATTAATAGAAACTTGTAAATTCTTTTTACATTGCAAATACTTAAGGGTGGTCCGTGGCAAATTGCCTAATTCTGAGCTCACCGTTTTTTTCTCTTAAGGCGCATACAGCAGTGAAAGTGGCGCCCCCACCTATTTTATCTTATTAATACAGTAAGTTTTAAAAATTCACAGTTTGTGATATCTATTATAAGCCTCTGTTATACATATACTATATACTTAGTTTCATTTTGTAAAGCTCAGGCAGAGATACAAACATGGCGCTTTTTGGCCAATAATCTCTATTTTCGCATCTGATATACGCTGCTAATTGATACGATAAAATATTTAGTTTAAAAATATTTTGTACAGTTTTATAATAAACTAGCTGTGCCCCACGACTTCGCACGCGTTGTTCCTATGGAACCGTTTAAAGGTGTTTTCCGGGCAGTTATTCGAATTTTTCTTGCCGTAAAAACCATCCTTGAACTTCAACCAACATTCAAAAAAATAATTGGACAAATTGGTTTAGGCGTTATTGAGCTATGCGCTTACCAACACCTTTCGTGATTCATTTTTATATTATCGAAGATTACTATTGAAAATACAAAAAAATGCGCGGGGTTTTAACCCTAAGTACCTAAACAGGAAAACCCAAATAAAAAATCAATAAATTACACTATCACTTCACTATCAGATCTTTCCTTTAAACTATATACTATATATATGAATATTCATGATTATTATGAGATTTAATATAATTATATTATAACCTCAATAAACTCATATTATGTAAATAAACAGCGCCTTACGGGAAAATTGTAGCATTTTTTTTTAATGTAGCTATTAGTTTTTAAGTTAACATGTTGTACGAAACACCGGCACCAAGATTTTGCCCCACCCGGCAAAATGAGTTTTTTCCAACTTCTCACGTGGGACGTGCTCATTCCCAACGTCTCACGAAGAGTCAGAGCGTCGTGTTTACAATCTATAGGTACATTATTGATTTATTTGCCGGATTACAGCGGATTACTTTCGAAATTTTCAAGTATCATCTTTATTTTTTATGATACATATAAAACGCCCGAAGCAATTAATATCTGCAGATCGTACAAAATATTTTGTTCTGAGGAATTGAACCCGCATCTTACTAGGTACGTCGTTGTAGGCCGACCTTGCCTGTGACGTTGTTTTGAAAGATGTATGTATGAGATGAACTATTTTTAAATCTCTCGTTGAATAAATCTATGTAAAGAGCATTGTGCCTCACTCTGAAAACAAACTATTCACATATGTACATTTTTATAATTATTTTAAAAAGTACGATGTCCGAGAGTTATTCGATTGGAACAAATGTACTTATTACCAAAGATAATTACCGTATTATTTTCTTATTCATACATCCTCCAGCAGTCCAAATATTTTGATGTCAATCAACCAACGCTTGACAAAGGCTTATGTTTGTAGAAGTCACCTTCATAGTTCTTTATTATCATTTAAGATTTTCTAAATACCTCAATTTGTTTCAGCTGGTGATTTGCAGTGTTTTATGGGTGACGTTCTTTCTGTACGGAATGTGCATCGGTGCTCCTACCGTGTACATACCTCAGATCAGACGAGAGGCCAACTCTACGGAGGTCATTACGGACTCCATGGGTGCTTTACTAAGTAAGTAGCATTCAATTTAATGAATAATTATTTTTGGACAGTTTCTCTCATCGTCGTCTAATCTCAAAGTACCTAAGCAGAGTTTTAGCTATGGGTACCAGAACTACCAGATGACTTACACATTACATAATATTATATCTACTACCTACCCTCTGTCTCCTAAGGCAAGAATCGAACCCAGCCACCTCCTGTGTCTCGGCAGACTTTTGACCGCTGTGTCACCTTTGTGACGTCTGAAATAGTCTTGAAATAATCCTTTGTAATAAGAAAATTAATATTTTTTCCGACATAAATTTCCGCGCTGTTCGTCTCTAACGTGCTGTTTCTCACTTTTCAGTTGCAATCTACGGCTACAGCGGTATTCCGTGGGTCTTCATCTTACCAGCAGCAGCTACTTTCTTTGGGAGAAAGAGACCTTTCATTCTTGTGTTTATCGGCGTAGTTTTTGCGGTCATTACCTTCTACACAAGTACGACTTACACGCAGCTCCTCATAAGCCACGCAATGGAAGGCGTCTTAGGTGCAGCGATCATTACAATTTCTTCCATGGTCATGACGGAGTACACGTCACCTAAGTACAGAGGCTTTTTCTTAACATTTAAGTCAGCTACCTTTACATGGGGGATTTGGATGTCCAACGCGATTGGGATGTTCTTCCACTGGAAAACCATAGGAATGATGAAGATGATTCTATCAATTTACCCTCTGTTACTTGTTTTCTTTTGGCCGGAGTCCCCACTGTGGCTCGCAAGCAAAGGAAGACTTCAAGAATGTATGAAAACTCATCGCTGGTTGAACGGAACTAACGGAAACTCTGAACAAGTTCTTCAAAGACTGCTGAACCGAAGTAGAGCATTAGAATCAAGAGTGAAGGAGCGGGTGTCATTGAGAATTATATTGGAAAAAGATTTTTACAAAGCCACATTACTCTGCATGTGTATTTTGTGCATGCACTCGTTAAGTGGCAAAATTGCTGTCGGGTATTATTCAATCGACATTATCAAAAAAATGACTTCTAGCGAGTCAACTGCGTACAATGGAATGCTCATATTAGATGGAGTTACTGTTTTGGGTATGTACTCAGGAACTATTGTATCGAGATTTGTAAGGAGAAGAACTCTGTTTCTAGGATCATCTTATGTAGGAATAGCAGCTCTTTATGCTTTGAGCCTGTATATTTATTTAGTTAGTTTGAGTATATTACCGGAAAATAAATACATTTCTATTACTTTACTCTCGATCTACTCATTAGGTTTAGGAATAGGACCGATGATTTTATGCTCGTCTTTGTGCGCTGAACTGTTACCACTAAAGTGTAGAAGCATAGCGATATGTATGGTAGCTTTATCAGATAGGCTAGCTTTTTCAATGATTACACATTTAACCCCAACTTTTATCAAATACTTAGGATTACATTCCGCTTTCCTGTTTTTTGGACTATCATCAACGTTTTGTATTGTTATATTGTATCACTTTTTACCAGAAACAAAGGATAAATCTTTGCATGAAATAGCAGACGCTATAGCTGGGAAAAAAGTACAAGAAGAAAGAATAACTTTAGATGAAAATTCAGAGAAAATACTGAAACTCAAAATATAGAAAAGCCTTATAACGGTGTTGGTCGTAAAAATACTTAAGTCTCATAATAAAACAAGCAAAGTACATAAACCAAATCATTTTAATACATTATTTACAAAAGTACAAATCTTAAAGGTGGTTAAACATGAAACTACTGGTAAAAGCCTTTGTGAAAGGCACAAACCTAATGGCACTTATTTTAATAGATTTCTTTGGACGTAGCCAAATAAAGCTGATAAGCATAATTTTATATAATTTAAGATTTACAAGGCTTAGTCCAACATTACAATTAACATATTACAATAAAATAACATTATTAAATATACAGAACAAAGATTACACAGTATTATAATAAGGCAGTTTAAGTGAACAATTAAAATCTCCAAATTCAATTTCTAGTGAGGCTTTTCAAAACTTCCACTGCCCATAAGTTAAGTAACTTACAAGTGAGTATTTTATTTGGTACTTAAAAAAAATCTAGTTATTTAACCTATCGATATTTACAACCCATTCTTCTTCCAGTAAGTTAAAAATTTAGTTCACAACCATATAAATAAACTCAATAAACAGATTTTATAACAGTTTTGTCAACTCTAATCCTCAAGTTTGTTTATTTTAATATTATAATGGCCTAGCAAACATCAATCTATCACTTCCTTGTCTCCTCATCATGTCCACAGCTGCCGGAGTAGCCATAAACACAGCAGTCTGTCCTATATCCAAAAACTTGCCTCTTTTATGTTTTCCGCTCGCCCTTCTCTCTAATCTAGTATCAAATACATCTTCACCTTCACTATTATCATAGTCTACTACCGGCTCGTTGATCACATCTTTTCGTTTATCTTTTCTTTTGTTGTTCATGAAGTAGGATTGTGTTATGTTTGACACGTTCGGTGTAGATATCTGTCTGGTTATTCGGTTGGTTCGTTCTATTGGGTAGTGTCTATGTACGTTCTCGGAGAAGGATTGTCGTCGGACGAACTGCCGGTTGTCGAGTGGCTGGTGGGTGAATGAGGCTCGGCGGAAGCGAGGCTCGTTCTGCCTGTAAGACTTCCGTACCTCGGGGTTGTGGTTGGACTTAAGCGAGTCTTCGTAGCTGCAGCTGTGGAAGATATAATGAGACTTAATATGCATTAAAATAACTTACACAGATGATCGGAATACTATCGTCTGTTTTGGCCAATGAATTAACGTTGCTATTCATCGTGGCAATGCTGTCAGCGTTCTGGACACTGACTTCTGAGGTGTTAGGTGACGGTTTAGATTTTTGACATACAGACAGATATAGTTGTAAATATTAGTTATTCATAGTTTGACGAATTCATTATGAATGTAAGCGGGTTAACAACGGTAGGGTAGGGATGCGGTATACGCACGCGTCTAGGACTGAAGATGTCCCTCGTTAAGGGATGAAATGTTGGTGTTCTTCCAACACAAACAACGTTCGTAGTTAACCCGCTTACATTCATAATATTCATTATGAATGTTAGTTGTAATTGTTTTATTCTGTTATTGTCATTTTCTATGTGATTAATGAAGTAGTTACTGACTACTTTCATGTTTAAAATGAGAAAGACTAGTTAGGCTAAACTAGACCCAGTGATTTAGATTTACCTACAATTAAAGGTTTTATTATAAAAACTATCGTAGTTTGACGAATTCATAGAGCATTAGAGCCGGGTGTAGATACTGTTAGTTCCGCATGTACCCAGAGGACACCAACACCGGACACAGTAGATGACTCACACACCCTGCAGCATCTACAAGCGGCGCACCCCCCACCACCCCCATCCCCGGCGGGCACGTCACGCGCTCATCGCGCGCTCGCGCGCAGTGCTCGAAGGGATGCGGAACGCGCGCGTCTAGAACCGCATTCGCCCTGAAGATGTCCCTCGTTAAGGGATGAAACGTTGGTGTTCTTCCAACACAAATAAGGTTCGTAGTTAACCCGCTTACAACCGTAATGAATTAAAGGTTTTTCATTTTCTATCAAGATTTTTGTAAACCTAGATAACCTCTTACAATAAAATAATTCTTGAGGCTTCCAAACAATTTTATTACTGACATCCGTGATAAGAACTCTTGTTTTAAATACCTCACTCCTGTACTTACTATAACATGATAAAATTGAGGTGACCGGTATGTCGATACTGCTAAATGATGCGTTCAGAGATGAAATAACGATTTCTCCGAAACAGAATCAAAGATATTTTATGTCAAAGACATCAATGAAAACTTAACAAAATCTCATAACAATAACAGAAAACAACAAGATAGGAGCAAGGTTATCACTAAAAATTATAGCACTAACTTCAACAACGCATAATAATTAAGATTTCAAGATGTTTTTATTTTATGTTTTTATTTAATTGTGTTTGTTTAACTTTAATAATATGGATGAAATATGTGTATTGTATGTGTTTCGAAGCTGAAATTATCATATTGAATTGAATTGAATAATCCCACATGTACAGCGAAACATATTAAATTAAAATTCAAAAACGAAGGAGAGGTCAATTAAATGATGAATGAAAGCTTTCAAACTGATGATACCAAAATAAATATTTTTCAACAATATTACTTAGAAATCAAATACTCGTAATATCCCAAAAATAACCGTTTTGACGCGGGGTTCCCGGGAACCCCGGATTACCGCTTTATACGGAATTACACACTACGAGTATAATAACAAAAACCTTAATATTAGGTTACCTATAGGTTATATGTTGGTATAGGTTTTGTAACAGCTTTGTATACGAAAATTATCCGGGATTTTGAATTGTGGTAAAGAAGCATTTATAAAATTATTCTCAATTTCATCATTAACAACCTGACTTCACCCACTACCTACTGTATAAGTCCTCTCACTATTGTCATGGTATTTGCTACATTCTTAACAGCTTGCATGCTTACCCACTGCTCTCCTCCGAGGTATGGACGCTGGACTGTCCGCACGGGCAGCGCACCGCGTCCGCGATACCGGAGTCCTGTCCACTGGAGTTCACGGACGTGATGGACGTGTCCTGCCCCTTCCTAAACATGGGCAGTGTCGTTGCTATCAGTCTGTCCATAGCTCTATGTGTTAGGAGTGATGTTAGAAAGGCAAGAAGTGATGTTAAAGGGTTAGAAGTGTTGTTGGAAGTTATGATAGAAGTAAAGGAAATGGTGTGAGAAGTGTTATAAGGTCACGGTTGTGGTATTTGTAATAGTGTTGGGATCGGAAGAAAAATGGGTGATTTTACAGCTTGGGAGGTGAGATGTAGTGTTATTGAGTCGTGAGTGAAGAAGCAATTTTAAATTGCCACGTGAATAATATATGTCAACAAAGTTGAGTAAGGAAAATAAAAAAAGCTGGTTAGTGCATTCCGCTATAAAAACAATTGTAAAATCACAACAAAGAAACTAGATTTTATGATTCCTAATTGAAAGTGGTCCCATTTTAATTTGGTCTAGTTCAGACAACGGGACCATGAAAAACCTATATAAATGAAGTCGGTTTATAGTATTTTAAAACAAAATCAATTATATATTTACGTGATTACTTACATGTGACAGTCTCATATTTTTTAAATTTTAAGTCATTCTGATTAAAATAGCTTACCAAATTCAAGGAAGCAATCCACAACAAAGTTTTGATAGACAGCTCAGTTTGGAACTTAATTAATAGGGCTCTCAGAATTTAGGGCATCGGGTAAACAAACATCTGGATTTGATACATTTCGCCCTAGTTCGAGAACTGATTCAATCACCGTCGTTAATTTGCATTAGCCTACTTAGAAAATGTTTTTAACTTGCCTTTAACGTCTTTTACACAGAGTAAGTTAAAACGAATAACTGCTAGAGATCGAGACACGTGTGAAGCGTCAGCCAAGTTTGGAAAACAACGGATACAAGATTACCATTGAGAAATAATAACCTCTGAAAGCATTCAATATTAAGATAAATAAATAGGTGGCGTATGATTGCATACCTTTTCTGGAGAGGTCTCTGATTGAACTTGATACACATCCTCTCATGTTTCTGTCCTATACTTTCAGCCTCTCCAAAAGTATTCTTCACACATTTCTGATGCGCTTTTCCAAACTCCTCGACTGTATTCCCATGAGGACACATCTTTTTATTTCCATGGTTGATGACGTCAATATAGGAATCGGCTTCGCTGTACGACTGGTTCAGCTCCTGGCACTGATTCCCACCAGAGGGAAAGAGACCACCATATTTTGTTAGGTGCTCGGTTGAGAAAGCGTTAAGACGTTGCTGCGAATATGGTCTGTGCCGTTTTCTGTTAAAGCAAGAAGGAAGAAGGTCAGTGGGAGGTTGAGGTTATTTGCGTGTTCGTTTATACAATGTTTTGAAGCCCCGACGTTTATTCAGTTTTCAATGATTTTGAGATAATAATAAACTTTACTTCTGACGTCGAATCGAAAAAAAATAGTTCCGATTTCATAAAAGATAAATAAACGAGTATGAAAACGAAAAAAGAAATGAAAACCAAATAAATCATCACAGACACAGTTGCAGATATTTATATAAAAGCTCGACAGATTATAGTACAGATATAAAAAGATATTTAGACCATACTACCTACTAAGAACTTTATCACACGAGAAACTACGAGGATTAAAATAATAGGGCTATGTTATAACGACTAACTTTAATAAACTAAAAATATTAACAGTCTTGAAATAAATTATCTAAATGTGGAACTCAAAAGGTGCAAAAGGTATTCACGCGAAGTAGTGAATGTGTTTGTCTTGACGGCGTGGCCTGAAAATGGAATCGACAAAACACTTTTACGGTATACTTTAGATTTAAAATATTTTTATATACAAAAAATAATCTTAGGATCTATCTAAAATTACAGGGTGTTACAATGATTAATTAGGTATATAGGACTAAGAAAATATCCCTTATTAGGAAAATGATTTTTTTATGATTTTGACGTAGACATCATCCTTAAAAGTGGTAGCAAATACGACAAGCAGTGGCCCAGACTATTTGGTATGAAGTCAGATTAAGTTTAATTTTGTTATCTAGAATTATTAAAATTATGGATTTTAGATTATTGCATTTTTTTTATTATCAAAAAAATATTTGTTTTTTTTTTAATAATTCCTGGAAATAAATACGGGAGTGTTATTGTTATTATCTTACCTCCGACTCTTCTTGACGCACAGTATACAGATAGCAGTGGTGCATGCTCCGACAAAAACGATACATCCCAGTGCAACAACGCTGATCTCCATCGTGCTGAGTAGTCTGCCACTTCTGGCTTGAACCATGCTGGTGTCACCCACTTCAAGGACTTTGAACCCTGCTATGTTGTGCCTGAGTTCTAAATCTCGCTTCATGAGAGATCTAAAATCACAACAACAGGGTCATTTCTACACCTGATATTTGGTAAAGTGGGAAGGAGAAAAGCAGAAAAAGTGCGTATTAATAGTTTTAAAACGTTGGTAATGTACCGTTGAATGAGATTGTTACTTGTGTAGTTGATCAAAGTTATTGAAGAAAACATACCTATGCAATATATCCATATCAATTATAGCGTTTGATAAAGGATCCACTCCATAAATGTAAACATCAGTCCTGAAACTCAAGAATCAACGTAAAATCAACACAATTAAAATCTACAAAAGAAAATTCTTAGTGAAAGAATTAAACTCTTACGCTTGTCCATCCATGTAACCTTTCGTGTTGGCTTCTAATCTTCTCACTCTGATGTCAAAACCGGTAAGGGTAGAAAGAGATCTTGTTACGTTCTCCAGCTCTTTCTCGATTTCCATGGGTTTTGCTCCGATCACCAATACTAGTTGTTTGTTCTCATCAAGAACATACACCTTAAACGATTTTACACAATATTATTACTTTATATGAATTATATTAAATATTAAATAGAAAAGTAAAAGAAAAAATTAAAAAATAAAAAGGCGTTTATTTTGTAACCATTACATATAAGTAATTAAGACATACAAAATACATGGGTACACAAGATAAAGGTTACAAAAATAGCCAACACTCAGCAAATGCTATGGCAGGGTGTGTCCTGCAATAGCGCTGCATTTTATAAGGTACATGGAAAATACATCATCAACTTTGTCTCCTGTGCTTGCTACAATATAGCTTAGTAGGGCTGTTTCTTGCCAAACTTGGAATATTTAACTTATTTAGCAATTAAACTAAAATATTGTGTAGGTACTAATCTATACACAGCAGACTCTGACTCTCTAGATCTGAATATTTGTTAATCAATTTGCTTTATTAGCTTTAGAAATGTACTAGGACTTACAAAGACATTAGCAATAGCCGATTTTCCATCATCAGCTCCTTTCTTATCAGTAGCTTTAACGTCGAACCCAAAAACTCTTCCAGCATCTCTTGTAAGAGAAGCAACAACCCGCACAGTTCCAGTAACTGGGTCTACTGAAAACCTTGGTGCGTGTTCATTCAGTATTTGATAGCGAATATCAGAATTTATTCCAGTATCTGCATCCGTCGCCTGAAAGAAAAAAAAAAGTAATTACATTGAATAATCTGAAATTCTATAATTACTGTTAGGGGTTTAGATTTTGAATTTACCTTTAATTGAATAACTTGATATCCGAATGCAGCAGTTGTTGGAATTGCTGTAACAAGTGGTCTGCCTCCATTTGTAAACTTTGGAGCATTATCGTTTACGTCGTTTATACGTACGATTACTTTTACGTCGTACTTGCTCATTCCCTCTAAAACGTCGTCCGCTACCGGGTAAATCATGTGTGGTAGTTCTCTACTAATTTTCTGTCTTTCAGCTCTAACTATAATTTCATATATGTCTTTTGTTTCTCGATCTGGACTCCTTACAAGGTATAAAGTTCCGTTTCTAGGGTCTATAACAAAAGTTCGTTTCACATCGGTATCGTTTTCATTAAGAATGTAGTATCTCATTTTAAAATTCTCGTAATATTCGGTAAGATTCAGAGTGACTAGTTCAACTGGAGTATGTACATTTTCTTCTATTTCTAGTTCGTAATATCGAGAAATGAATACTGGCTTTTCAGACATTTCTACTTCATCAGGAACGTCGTTGACTGTCAGCATTATAATTGCTGTTGAGCTTAAACTTGGTGAACCTAAGTCAGAAGCTACAACAGTAATGTTGTGAACTGATTGATTTTCATAATCTAACTTCGCTGTGGTTGTAATAATGCCTTCTTTGGAGTCAATGGCAAAAAAGTTGACTTGGTTTTTCTTTTGAGGTAAACTGTACAGTATAAGCCCATTACCATTTCCAATAAAATCAGAATCATTAGCGTAAACTTTAGTGACCACAGTTCCAATGGGTGTATTTTCTTCTAAGGTAGCTTTGTATACTGGCAGCACCATTACTGATTCAAATTTGTGATTGGAAAGCTCATCTGCTTCTGGATGTTTCCATTCAAGTAATTCGTCATACGCGAAGAATTTAGGTGCATTATCGTTTATGTCTAAAACTTGAACTTCGACACTAACAGAAGATGACAGTTTCTTATTATATCCATTATCACTTGCTACTACTGTCACTATGTATTTGTCTTCTTTTTCTCTGTCAAGCTCTCCATTTACGCTAAATACTCCGGAATGTGGCGATACTTCAAAAGGCAAGTTTTTCCCACTTTCTTCAATGTAGTAGGTAATATTTGCATTCTGGCCAAAATCTGCATCAGTAGCGTCAACTTTACCCAAGACTCTTCTAGTATATTGCGCTTCTTCTACGTTGAAATTGTACCAAGACTTTTTGAACATTGGGAAGTGATCATTGATGTCTTTGACAAATATTCTGATTGAAATATTATCACTTAATTCTCCGCCATCAATGGCCGAGACATTCAACCTAAACTCAGATTCTGGTGGCAAGGTTCTTGCCACAATGATATGGCCATGCCGCTCGTTTATTACAAAATATCTCTTTGGCTGCAATGTGTTTGTCAATGAAGTAAAAGGCGGAATAAATACTTCCGAAATAAATTCGTACCTTACTTGACCATTAACACTACTATCTTTATCAACAGCATGCAATTTGAGGACTGCTGAACCTATTGCAATATTTTCTGGAACCTCAAATAGTGGTCCCAGTTCTTCAACTTTTAAGGCAAAGTTATTTTTTGGTTTCGCTGGAATATTAATTATGCCCGAGCTTAAGCTATTCTTTTTCTCTTGGTATATTTTAACTGAAGATTTGTCATCGGACTCTAACAATTCTATACTTTCTCCAAATGGCATAACAATTTGATTGAATTTAGGGATACTATCATTTTCATCTCCAACCGTTATAGTCAACTTTGCATCAGAACTCAAGCCTCCTCTGTCTCTTGCTACTATTTTTAGAATATACGCGTTTTTTTCTTCTCTATCGAGTTTATTTCCAATAAACGTCACCGCACCAGTGTCATCATCTATCACGAACAACTCTCTCCCTTCTCCAAAGAAAGTATACATAAATACAGCGTTCTGTCCAATATCTGCATCTTTAGCCTTAATTTTCGTTGACAATTTTACTTCTGTACCCTTTTTGGAGTTTTCTGTTATAAAGCCTTCGTACGTTGGGTATTCGAATATTGGCGGGTTATCGTTTTCATCATCTACGTAAATAGTCACTTGGTAAATGCCTGCTCCAGAAATAAGTCCCTTGTTGTACTCTGCTATTACAGTCATTCTGTAAGTATCCCTTCTTTCTCTATCAAGTGGTTTTTGCGCGAAGATTGTTCCATCTTGTCCTAAAAAAAATATTCATTTATCGAATCTTTTCAATTTTGCTTTGATTTGTTAATTGCATTTTAAAACTTACCAATTGCTATGTCATCAGTAACATCTTGTTGATTAGCGATCAAAAACTGAATGTTACTGGTATTATTTGTATAGTTGCTCATGTTGACTCTAACGATTTGCCCAATTGTAGCTCCAGCTATGTTTTCTTTGACGTGAAATACGAGCGGTGAATGTGCTCCTCTGAAATAAAAACCAGTTTAGGATTTTTAATCAATATATCGACATTATGTTACAATGGTTGTCAAAAAAAAGATTATTTACTTTAACAATACGCCTCTCTCATCGTTAACATCGACAACATGTACAGTGGCGTTCGTTAATAAAGTAATGTTTGCATTCTCCTGTAACGCGACTGCTTCAAAGTCGTAAAACGGTCTGTTGAATTTTGATAGTTCTTCTATGACTGTAATCACGCCAGATCTTTCTTCTACTGCAAAAGGCACTGTAAAGTTGTATAGGAAATATTATTAAACTATAAAAATGTCATTAAAATGTATAGTTTTATTCGGTTGTGATGTTGTGTAATGTGATTGTACCTCCATCTTCATATCCATGCAACAAATCGTAAGTGACTTCGTCTTTGTTTAGCACATCGTTAACTCTTATTTGACCAACACTGGTACCGATATCAACGTTTGATCCAACCCAAAATTCGTATGGAGATCCTAAGAAATCTGGTTTTTCAATCTTCCCTGTAAAAACAAAGCAGCCATATATATACATTTAAAAATATGGTACAAACTTGAGTATCAAAACCATGGCTTTTATTTTTTTCTGTTTTTACCTTTATTCGTTCTAATAACATCAATAGTTACGACAGCCAACGAATACCTCCTTTCACTAGGATTGGTCGGTTGATCTGAAGCTTCTACAAACAGTGCATGCCTTCCTTCAACAATAGGAGATTCGGCAACTGTTACAACACCAGTCTTAGCATCTACTAGAAACGGTGATGTAATAGTCAGGTTACTAGTTCTCTGCAAATCGTAGAAGACCATTCCATTCCTTCCTTGATCTGGGTCAACTGCTTTTAGTTTACCGATATAAGCGCCTACTTTTGCGTTCGACTTTACTGTAAACTCGTATAAGTTGCTTGGTACAAAAGTTGGATTGTTATCGTTTGCATCGAGTAGAGTTACTTCAACATTTACAAACGACATGAGCTGATCTTCAAAGTACTCGATGTTCTCGCTCCTCGGTCCCAGTTTATCTGGAAATATGTACGTCGTTTTGTCTTTCAGTAAAGATCTGGGTGTGGTTGGTGTTCGTTTCCATTTAGGCATTCGTTGTTTTTCGTAGAAAGTGCCGACGACGCTCGGGTTCTTTTCTCGAGCGTAAACTTTCATGCGTAGGGATGAATGAGCTTCTCTATCTAAAATTGTCTGCAAAAGGAAAAAAAACTTTTTGTTTCAGCGGTCTATTCCTAATGATAAAATATTATTTCTTGATATAATTTATTCTTCTTTTAGCGTAAAGGGACACATTATCATCAAATTTTATAACGAAACAAATGAACGAATAATAGAGAAGAGACGTTCTTCAGTTCACGTGTTTATATTATACCATGACTCGCCAACATATAGAAGAAATTTCTTCGCGCGAACGCTCAGGTTGTGAAATGCTATCCCTGCCGAGGTTTTCCCTCGAGATAACACAAAATAAAAGGGTTTTTCAAAAAGGGTCTTCTATGACATTTAAAGATCTGTTATTGTAGGCGTGTGGTAACCGCTTTCCATCATGCGGGCCACATTCCTCTATATATATTTTTAATGCATGTTTTATATATTTGCCTTCAAAAATAATAATCTGATTGTTACCTGATTCCGCACAGTGAGCCAGCCGGTGCGGGGGTCGATGGAGAAGGCCCCTTCGTGGTCATTGAGCTGGAAAGTGAACTCGCCGTTGTCTTCCTGGTCTTTGTCCGATGCCATCACTTGGAGGACACTGAAACCTGGAAAAATTTTTTTTAAGAATCTGTTTCGTTTTGTCGTCTCCATTTCTCCTTTTGTTTTGTTATCAACAAATTGAGTTTGATTTTTTGCAGGATTTGATGCTTTCTATGTCTACAGTTTGATTTATGAATCCGCCAACAAGTAATTGAAATAAAGAAATACCACTTACATGCAGGCAGAGACATTGGTTGAACTGGTCATATTTAATGGAATTAAGATCTTGATCTCATGACTTAACAAAAACTCAAATGAACCAATAATTGTGATATCAAGTACTTTATTTCAACAAAGCTCAAATACAAAACTAATCGAATCTAAGCCCTCATCCAAGACAAAGAGAGATTTTTTCTTCAGAAAAACCTTCAATGTAGGTATAGGTACCCATTGCCAACTTAAAGATAAAACACGAACTCACCATTAGGCAAGTTCTCCACGATGCTAATATTGTAGAAGTCCACTTCGAATTCAGGCAGGTTATCGTTCAGGTCCAGTACCTCCACCTCCACGCGCGCCAGCGCAGTCTTCAGAGGATTGTCTACCTGGGACGCTTGCACTTGCAGTACAAACGTGTTTGCTGGAACAGGGAGAAGGTGGATCATTAGGAACAGTTGGGTGTTTACTGCTAAGCATACACCTACATATCAATGTATTGTCATTTGCCTTAGACTTGCGCTGGACTGGGTCATATGCAACTTACAGTGTCAAGCATTTGTGTAACTATCTTGTTTAGGTTTTTGTGTGTTCTGTTATCTTTTTGTTCGGCTTATTATTCTGTCCAACTTTATTCAAGCCCTTTAGTAGTCACTCACAAAATCATGAATGAAACAGTTGCAAGACTAGTTCATATAGAATTTACAACAAACACGATAGAATTAAAACTAGAAGAAGCGTGGTCATAAATCTAGTGTTAAAAAATGTGAATACCCGACAGTCCCATCTCAGCATCCAGATCGATCTCCTTCTCCAGAAACAGGGTTCCGTTATAGGGGTCCAGAGCAAACAGCCTGCGTTCATTCCCGGAGATCAGCTCGTAGCGCAGCATGGCGCGCACGCCACTGTCTTGATCCACGGCCTTGATGGCGGACGGGAAGAGAAGCTCTTTATGGATGTGCTTGCCCTGGAACACGTTGGATTTATAGTTTCGAACATCATTATTATCGTGAGCCGTACTACTCCTCTGCTGGCATAAGCTTTCTCTAATAAACGCCATAGCTCACTGTTTTCAGCTTGTCGCATTCAATATCTGCCTGAAACTCTCAATATCTGAAGAACTGTTTTCCTAGGGGGCGCTGCTGCCCGTCCCCCAGTGGATATCCCTTAGTCGCCTCTTACGACACCCACGGGAAGAGATGGGGCAAGCTTATTTAAGACACATTAAATTATGAATCTACGTTTATAAAGGTCGCTGTTACATAATTTAAAAATAATTGATAGTGATTGGAAAATAACCCAATGAGGATTTCCACGGATGTAAACACTCACAATAGTGTAATAAAAGTCACTATAAATACTTACAACGCTAAGGAGCAACCTCTAGCACACTAACAAGAATATAATCTATCTATCTATCTATACAGCCGGTCGCAGCATCCCTGGCGGTCTTGTGCCAGCCGGATCCATTGATATACAAGAATACTATACTACTATAAATGAAATATAAATTATAAAAAAACTCTGATACTTACAAAAATAGGATAGAACTCAGGTATCTGCGTGCGGTAGACGTCCTGCGTGAACTTGGGCGGCAGGTCGTCGTTGTCCTGAACGATGACGTGCACGGTCGCGTTGGAGCTGCGCGGGGGGGAGCCTCGGTCCTGGAAGAAGATACCTTTGTTTAACAGTAGGTCTAAAAATCTGTATCTTGGTGTAGAAGATATTATAATAGCTCTTCTAGTTGCAAACTTAGTTAACTTATATGAGTCAGAGCCAGAGTCAGAGTCAAATCGTTTATTTCTTTAGACTTGCAAAATAAGTATGTACTTAGCTAAACTGCTTGATAAATAGTTATTACTATGAAACAAGAAATAAGGTGCAATTGACTCTAATATATCTATGTAGTATAGCAGGGCACATAGCTCTCGGGCGCGAGGCCTGGGGAAAGGCCTCCGCTCGAAGAGGAGAGGGGTTGCCGCCGTACCTGTGTCCTGGCACGACGGCACCATGAGGAAGGATGGATGTGATGACGTATGAGTGGGTTATGAAGCCATAAGGCTGAGAGATAGTGAAAGGTGACGAATGGCACGAGATACGCGGGACGCAACCTGCAGTACTCGTGCACAGGTGTGGGACACGCGGGGCAGTGATGCGCGCGCTCGCCCTAGCTAAGTGTGCGCGGCACTGTGCCCGAGTGACTAGAATAAATGAGAAATGTATGATAGAACAAGTGTGAGTGAGAGATTGAGTATGAGTGCGTGTGTAAATGTGAGACCCACACCTGGTAGTATGGGGGGAGAAATGCTCATTTGGGCACAGCAGTCGACATAAGCAATCAACTGTGTATGTCCTGTTGTTTCCCAATAAAGGGTAGAAAAGATGACGGAAGAATGGAGTCGGCGAGTGTGTGGAATGGTGGGCTCGCCGGCTAAGTATGGGAGGAAAAGGGGACGCCAGTCGGATCGCGGATGTTATATGTTCCCGTGGTTCGGCGAAAACGGCGAGTTAAGGACACCGGAGAGGTTTTTAGTGGGTATTACGCCCTTCTCAGGGCGTCGAGTCCCACATAATTCTGGTCTTCCCCAGACCAGTCTATTCGTAAACGAATTTTCCTCGCCGAAGAAAAAAAAAAAAAAAAAAAAGGGCACATAGCTCGCCAAACAGATGGTCGTTGGGGCCATAAGCTCTAGAAGAGAGTTTTTATTGAGTACCCACACAAACTGCACAAGAAACGTAACAGAAAAACAGTTACAAGTGCTGATGATTGTGACCACTGGCTGGAGGACACGTTTGCAATCCGAACGAAGAGATGACATATTTTTTTTACTTCTGACACCCAAGAAACTCCTATTTTTTGCACAATTTGCACTGCCAAACTGACCACGACAAAGATATCGACAGAGTCGAAGGAATTGATGAGGCTCGATTTGCAATTGGCACCTGACGTGACGTCATAATTAAACATTTTTGTATGGCCATGAAGTTTTGACTTTGAGTTGACATAGGGGACTCGATGATCCATGACGTCACAAAATGCAAGGGCTATGGCAGCGTTTTTATCACCCAAAACTGAGTGTAGTTTTACATTTTGTTGTTAACCTCAATAATTAATTTTTTTTTGGCTATTATATTTTTTTCCTTTATATATTAACCTAAATAATCGAAAACATCCATGCATTTACCCTATTGCGGTAACAAACACTTACCGATGCAGCAATAGTTAGCAGAAACTCCTTGTCCCCTGCATCATAATCCAGTGGCTTGACGAGGACAAGCGCCGGCTTGTGCGAGCTCTCGAGCGCGAAGTGCCCGCGCGGGTCTCCTGCGGCGATGCTGTACTGGACGTCCGAGTTGGGCGTGTTGGGCTTGTCGCGGTCAAACGCGTGGATGCTCTTGAATATCGTTAGGCCTGGAAAATAGTTGTATATTTTGTTAGGGTCATTGTAAGACATTCATTACGGATGTAAGCGGGTTAACTACGAACCTTATTTGTGTTGGAAGAACACCAACGTTTCATCAGGACATCTTTAGGGCGAGTCATTGTAAAAGTTTAATCGTTTGCCACAACACAATGCTGCCCAGAGAACCTGTTTTTTTTTTTACTTTGAGTGAAATATTTTTAAAATGATGGTAATATCTACATCTACCTACAGCCTAATTCCGGTCCTCTGTTGGACGTTGGTCTCCCTCTGATTAAAGCATTATTGGATTTTGTAATTTAGAGGATAGGTGCCCAGAATACCCCCGCTGGGCTTGCTTGGCTTACAGTTAAAACGCCGATGTCCAGAACTTCTAAAATTGCAATACCTAATGGTTGGTTGATCTAAATTCATCATGAAACTCTTTAGCGTGTGTTATGCTATATCAAAACAATAAGTATAATACCTGTCGGTGTTAGTTCATCAACGGTGACTTCGTAGGGGGTGTCGATGAAAGTGGGCACGTTGTCGTTGACGTCTTCAATATACACCGTCACTGATAAGTACGCTGATATCTGAAAACATTCACCATCTTATTACCTCTCAATCAAGATTACAGTCAAAGTGTTTATTTTAAATGGGACGAAACTTTGTGAAAGTAAGAATCTAGACACTTAGATAAATTACCATTTAGCAGCAAACATCAATGCAGTTCTCTTTCCATATTTAAATGCAAGTGAAAAGCCGCACTCCTTATTGGATTGGAACTTGGAGATGACCTCATGTTTATGGTATTGAAAGTGACAGCGGTCACCACTAGAATAACTAGACAGGTTTCACTGCGAGGTGCATGCAGGAAGTCTACACGGGGGTGGCGGATGAACAAGGAAATTGCAATTAAAAACCTCTTAGATATACACATACAACAACAGAACTGAACCGGAAGAAAACCTTGAATTTATGAATGAAACGAAATTGAAAAATGGCTCAACGTTTTTAGTAATACGAGTTGGTAATAATAGGAGTGGGACTTTTGGACTGTGTTCACTGCATAATCCCTTCGCGAGAAGTACTTTATAAGCATTTTAGAAATTTTGAGGTTCTCCGTCATGGTTGTGCTTTAAAACCTCATAGAAATCATCAAAATAGCTATATCCACGATTTTAAAGCAAAGAAAAACAAAGAAACTCGACATTGACCCAATACAATTACTTCCAACTGCAATATTGAAATGAATTTTCCAAACCGCATACAAATGAAGGTCGTTTGGTGGGTAGTAGACACAGTGGGTAGAGAATCACTGGGTATCCCGCTAAATCTTCTATCCATTCTTTCTTCGATATTTTCCCAAAAATGGCTTTTGAGTGTTGATAACATGAATGATCATCTTAACACCACGACTCGCTGATGAGTCGCGATTTTGCGTTTCTTGTCATCTTGCGGGATTTTCCATTTTAATTATGCGTGCTCTTTGAACTTCCGGCTTCAAACTTAGGTTTTTTTGTGATTTCCAGATATTTTCTAAGTCTTACGGACAAAGTGGCAATAAAATAATTAAGGAAACCCATGTAAAAGTTTGGATGACAGCAGTGACTTAAACAAAATAAAATGGCACAGATTCCGATGGAAAGCTCGTCTAGAAATATTTATGATAAGCTGTGTATTTGGGAGCAAACAGTTTCCAATGGCAACTACAAAATGATGAACAATAATGAAGCAACGAAGGTTGCCGCTGGGTCGCGGTCTCTTTTCAACTTTATTATGCAAAAACAAGTAAAATCACTAAATGTGTCACTCGTTCCACACCGACAATAGTATGTAAGAACAGTTAGACTTAGTTATGCTAAGATTGTATTAGTTGATAAGCGATAAACTTGCTAGTGGTTTCTTTTTACTTCTTCCGCTAGTGGACAAAAAATTTAAGTGAATTAGAGTCAATTGCACCTTATTTCTTGTTTGATAGTAATTACTATTCATCAAGTTGTTATATAGTAAAAATGTTACTTGTCGAAGTGCTTATTTTGTAAGTCTAAAGAAATAAACGATTTTACTCTGACTCTGAGTCTGTACCTAAGTTATCACAAAATATTCGTCTTATATTTTCTCAACGAGCTTAGACAGGGCTAACACAATGATTATAATTGCCAGAGTACATTGCGGGCTTAGATGCACAGGTATTCAACAGCAAAGCTGAACTTCACTACCTCTAAGAATGTAAATTTATGTTTACCTGAAAGATATGCCTTTGGTGCAACAACCTCTCGTGATACAACGTGGGTGGAGTTGTGAGAATTATGAGAGACTGTGACAGTGGTATTTTTGAAATAACTTTATTAAAAAAAAAAATATCAAAGATAATATGATTAGATTTTTATCAGTTCTGCAAGAACTATTTTGGAATTTATACTAATAAGATTTTTGAGAAAATCTCTTCATGCCTTGACAATTTTTTGACTCAGCGATAGCCGAATTGAATTGCCTTACATTTTTACATAAATTTTCAACTTATGTGGAAATGTAAGATATTCAAGAAAACGACGCATGAGGTAAATGATCGGTTTGCCTTAAATATTTTTTTCTAATATGTAGAGCATATAAGTGACGTCACACTAAACATAATCACACTAAACCACTGTCACCTTACATATTTACCTCCAGAATAAGAAAAACTTTATCACAATCACACTAAACCAATATCATCTAGGACCTGTATCTCTAGAATCTCACATTGACACATAGGCCCGTATTAAGAAAGCTTGCTCAGGCCTAAATCTATGCTTGCGTAATGCTATTCTATGGCATAAACTGCACTCACAGGTCACAGATCCATGACTAAGCAAGCTTTCATAATACGAGCCATAGACTCCCCAGCTCAGGTCTAAGAATAACTCACGAGATCGTCTCCGACGTCGAAGTCACATCCCAGCCGGAACTTGACGACGTTCTGCGGAGAGTCGCTGTCCACCAGGTGGTCCACGCTCTGAGCGAGCACCACGGAGACGTGGGTGCGGTTCAGGTCGCGGTACGTGAACAGGTGGGCGTCTGCCTCCTTGTCCACCGGCTGGAGGTTTAGATTTTTTCTGGAAATTAAGAGATTGAAATCATAAATATAAGGATGAAAAAATCTAGTAACTATTCCGCGAAAAAGCCTTCTGCGATAAAATCTAACAAATTATATATTTAGACAAAATGAAAGAACATTTTATCAAAGTAAGTCATCAATTAGTTTCGTTTCTCCACGAGACATCATCAGGACATCACACCAACGGATCTTGTCACTGAGAGCGCCAAACAACAACGGTAGAATCCCACCAGGGATGTTGCCACTCCAAGCTCCGCGGGCCAAATCTTTCGATATTAAAATCATACTACAATTGTCTATTACCTCTTCATGCAAATATACTTGACGCATCAGGCTGATATGCATAGAATTTAGATGGGTAAACACCATACAGGCTACGTTTCACGGAAGAAAAATGCGTTTGAAGTTGTGTACTGCGTACAAAAGCTTGTTTGTATATAAATATATCAGACAAGGACTTAAATATAAGCAAAAAATAGCAATTAGAACTATTCTTCACAATAGAGTCAGTTGAGGAACTGCACACTGCTGCAATTGCAAACATCTCTCGCAGTTGATCAATGTCACAACAATAAGAATATTTCAATTTGTTTAAAGCGCCATCTTGGTTGTACAGTACGAACTACAAACGAACAGAACTTTCTATAAATATAAACACAATATCGTCTGTGCAAATTCGTACCGGCAGTATCAGAGTGCTTTGTAAGCATTGAAGTTCGAGGAGAGATCGCTAGATGGCGGTAAATTCACACTCAAGTCATTTTAATTTCTTAGAGGTTTGTTTGTACACGCAATTAGGCTATCTTATTCGTAGGTTATCTGGCTTCAAAGGTATCAAAATCTTTCTCGTCTTAATCCCTACTGAGTCTGTACCTACATAATAGTCAGCAAAATTTGCGCCTTACCATCACTAGGTTGATTTTTCTGTGAAATGACTAGTTGCCAACCCCGGCTTGCTCGATATCTTTCGTTTTTAACGCAAAGCAAAATAGTTTTGAACTGGATAGCCATTACGTTTGGCGATGGTACCTAGCTACATATTGTAGGAATTGGCCAATAATATGCATGTAGTATTTTAATTATATTTTTTACTGAATCGATACTCATATCATAAAGAGGAAAGATTTGTACCTATGTTTGTTATGAATTATGAATTAACTCAAAAACTACTGGACCGATTTCCAAAATTCTTCACCATTAGAATGTTAAATTATCCTTGAGTACCTAATGTAGGCTACATTTTATACCTTCGTTTAAAAAATAAACTTCCACCCGCGCGAGTAGTTACTCATAAATACCCACATCACCCGTAAGATAAGACTAAACAGTATAAGGTCCAAATATAAGAAAGTACTAAGTATTTTGTTGTCTGCTGTACTGGTACTGCAGGTCACAGGGCACCATCAAACCACAAACTCTCACGTACAGTAATTACCAGCATTACAAGAAATTATCAAAAGGAACATAGAAATAAATTACGTAATGTAGCAGTAAAACACGCATGAGGGCAATTTAGTGGACGGTTCAGTTTTTATGAGGTTTATACCTAGACTCACTTGCACTTTTACGCCACTTGTGTTCGTTATACTAAGTTACTAAGAGTGTGAAATAACGCCGCTACAAGATCGATTTCGAGCGGATGACAAGATATGGTTTTCTCGCAACAAATTTTAACGGTCTTTTTGAGTCGTCGGTTTTTGGTCGTGTTTTGTGTTTGTGTCGAAAAACTAACAGAAATGGATAGTCAAAGGTATGTTCTTCAATAATTTACATACCATTCGTCGTGGTTTAATGTAGAAAACAATGCATTTGAACTTCAGCGTTGCAGCAACCGTTGGTTTCGTGGCAAAAAGTTTGATTTATCAACAGAAGCTTATCTTTTTATTATTTTTTCATGTAATCAATGCAATTTAGTAGGATGATTTATCAGGTTCAAAGGATATTAATAAAACCTAGGACTTCGCATACAAAAATTTAGAGATCATGTTTTTTTTATTTTTGAACCCTGTCAGTGTGGCAGCCTTAGTTAGGCTCAACAAGGACGCCATCTTGATTTTCCGCCGCTTTGTAAATGCCTCACTGGCGATAGGTTAAGTCACACTCATATTTATCATGGTAAATCCAAATGATATATATATTTGGATTTTATCAATATTCCGGCACCGTTGCTGGCGCCATAATTACGAAATAACTGGTGTAGGGAGTAACGACAAGTGTAGGAGTGGGAGTGTCAAAAGTAAGTCTAACGTAAGTAGGATCTCATTTACTTACTTCACAAAGTATGTCAGAACACACTACATTAGAACAGTTTGAGTCGACTCAAGGGGTCCTACTTTAGAAACTGATTATGAGATAATCGGATCTATACGATCGATACGCTCTAGCGGTCAAAAGTCGTTCCATCATTCTAATACCGCGTTGAGAAGTTTCGCACGATTATTGTTCCAATTAGTTTTTGCCGCAGATTGAGTTTACTTGTGGCAACTTTGATATAACATAACTTAGCCAGCTTTTGTTCCGCCAAAAATAAGGTGGCAAGCTGCAAGATCAGCTGATTAATAATAAAAATTCATAAATGAAATTAAATCCCAAAGTTTTTCGACTTTGACGGGATTCGTACCCGCAACCTGCCCTCAGTGCGGAGACGTGAGGGAGGGGAGGACGCGAGTTCATATCCCGTCAATGTCGACAATTTCTGGGATTTTAAATCTTATCTTAGAAATTACCCAGAGTTTGAGGGCTTATGCACTATACCTTATAACAAAAACCTTCAGAAATATAATATTAAATTCTGATTTATCTTTATCATATTTTCAGCTCACATAGGTATTTCCACTGACTAAAAATTTGCTCTCCAAGTGAAAATTTCCAAACAATGACAGTACAAAATAGTAATCCCCATCCATAGACTCCTCGAGACCGCTACAAAGACGACGATCTGACCACCAAGATGACGATGGTAGCACACACAATCCTCAACCTCAACAGCTTGTATTCGTCTACTGCTAGACGCAGGCCCCTCCTGATAAGCGACTTATTGGCATTTGTCTCATGGGGTTACTGCCCATAATCCCCACGCTGGGCATGCAGGTTGGGGATCGTAGTTCGGTGATAAATTGTTCTACGGGGGCGCTGCTGCCCGTCCCCCGATGGATATCCCTCGCCTCTTACGACACCCACCGGATGAGTTGGGGTGGTGCAGATTCTAAGCCAGCACCACACAGCTCAAACATTTCTCTAAAGCCAACTATCGTATTTTATAAATACCAGGTGAGTGATTGAAATATGAATCCACTTTGCTCGTTCTACAATAAGCTCCAACAATACTAAGTGCTAGTTCTCACGGTCCGGAACCGATCCGGAAATCCTGAAGGCTTTGCAATTACTTATGTAAACAGAAACTATTGTTTATTAATCTCAATGAATCATCTCGTCTGTAATGGACGGTGTCAAGGGTTATGCTTTAAGGTGAGGGGCAGACGAAGTATCTTAGTGATCGATGAAAACTTGGATGTTCTTGATTTACACTCTAGTTGGTCTAATCGGCTCAGAAAGTTGTTGACTACGAACTGCTTTTAATCATGCCAGGAAAGCGTTTTGCTCGTGATCAATTTATTATTCATGCAGATAAGATATTTCGTAACATCAACAATAAGGTAATTCTCCATAAATTTCTGAATAATTTCGACTGTATCATCGCCAAACATAAATGGCTGACAGGACTGGCGCGCTCAGAGTTTCGACCACCAAAAATTTTAATAGGATTTCTAAAAGGTCCAAAAACCACAAATGAAATATTTACATGGCCTTGACATAACGATAATAGCCCCAAGTATTAAAAAAGTCAAAGATAGCCACTGGTGCGGTACCAATAAATCTGTGCTCCCGCAATCTTGACGGAATAATCAGTCTTAAATGACTGGCAGCAGTTTATTAAGCTGTCATAAATATAAAGCTGTCTGTATTTTATGTTTGGTTGGTCAAAATTAATTTAAAAACAACTTTATGTAGATTAATGGACAAATAAATGTAAATGGGTAAACTGAGAACCTTGTTTGTGTCAGAAGAACACCAACAGCAACACCAACATCAAGGGACATCTTCAGTGCGAGTGTGGTCCTAGACGCGCGCGTACCTTAACCCTTCGAGCACTGGTACTGGATGCAACTTTGGTGTTCTTCCAACACAAACAAAGTTAGTAGTTAACACACTTACATTCATAATTAGGTTTTTTTGTAAAATTATTAGACAAAATACAAAAATCTAATCAAATAATCAAAATAATAGATCTACATACTGAACGTCACACCGGCAAGGCTGTGCAGTGAATGCGTTAAGAGTGCTTCAGCACCCTGACTTCAGCTTGCCACATAGGTACAGCACTAAGCTGCAGTTTGATCATCTCACCAATCCACAAAAGGCTTCTTCAAAACAACAAAAATCTCCTAGATTTTACTAACTCATATTTTCTACCCGCGACGGAACGGAGACGGTATATGCGTTTAGGGTGTGATGTTGTTCAAGCATCTTTATTTAAAAGGATTTCTTTTACCGAATAGAATGCTTTCTATGTACACTACATAGAAAGCATTCTATTCGGTCCTTTTTCATTTTGTTTATGATTTTTTTTTCATAAGGCGACTGATGGACCAATTGAATCTCCCGCCCTTTCTGCCAGAAAGAAAAAGAAGTAAAGATATCAACGATAAAAAATAGTTTCAACTTTGAATAACCCTAATTGCTGAGGTGTGTTACACATGTTAAGCCTACACGTCTGTCAGTGAGATGTAAATCAAGCAACAAGACTTTACAACACGGGGCCGATCATCTTCCGAACCCGTTTGGTTGCGCGCGCATGCGTGACCTATTGAGATTATTCTTAGAATTTGTGACAAATTAAGCTGGTTATTTTGTAAGCATTTTAATTTTTGTAGATTTTGTGATAACTTATCTGATTTCGACAAATATTTGATTGACCATCGAAGGACTTGTTACCAAAGCGTGCCTACAAAATTTGAGACTTCTTTTGGACAAAATCATCATCAATAAGTTAGCTTTACAATTATTTATAAAAAAAAAATTAACACCCCTTTGGATTCCTTCTCACCCTTTTCAATTCGAATAAAAAAAACACCTTTCCAACTAAAATCGTAGATCATTCAAGACACAAACTCAATTTAAGGAAACGTTTTCAACTCAAAATTTAAAATATCTGATACTTGTACCGTTATCATGTTTATGTAAGTAGATCTTATTGTAGATACAAGTACTCACTCACAATCACAATCAACACAAATCTCAAATCGAACCAGTTATCGTCCATCTCCCGACCTGCCATCGGTTATGTAAAGCTGTTAGCCCACATTACTGAGACAAATGAAAATGAGAGTCATTTTGCTTCGGATTCGAAGCTGTTTGTTTGGTCTTTGCAGACGGACGATACTTGTACGACTCTCCAAGTGGTTTCAAAATCTTCAGCAACTTTTTTTGATTCATATCTAACTAAAGTTTCTGGTTATTACAGGTTCACCATAAGCCTATATTAGTCTACTGTTGGACAAAGGCCTCCCCTAATGAGCGCCATAGCACTTGACGTATCCAGCACTGTGGGTAATTTCTAAGTAATTTTGAGGAGAACGCCGGTTTGAGTCGATGCCGAAATTTTTTGACATATTATTTGATTTCCAAATCTAACTGTGAGTGAGTAAAAACTAGCTGGGATTTAGTAGTTTATGCTGCTACTTTCAAACCTACTATGTGTTTTTTACAAAAGTTGATTACCGCAAAAGCAAGCTTTTATTTAGTTATTTCGTGATCATTGTAAAAAACTCAAAATACATCATGGTAAATATCCCTTTCGTGATTGAGATCGAGGACCGATTCGGTTTATTATACGTCTGGAGTCATAATAATGCTGTGTGAATTGTCCAGCATTATTTATTTATTATTATTATTATTGATATCACCTTTTCTTCCTTTTCTCTGAAAGATTCCGCTTAGAAGATGTTTGCGATGGGAAGCGGGAACAACAGCGCTGTTACTCTGGTACATGGATTTTGATTAGGTGTCGTAAATTCGGACCTGCCTGACAACTAATAGTTGAGTCTTAGTTGCTCGTTTGCCGCGCCCTACTTGCAACACTCTTCACACTACAGTGTCAATGCACCTTCACCGACAAATTACTTAACATAACAATATCTAATAATTTGGATCATGACATCGTTTGGTTTCAGTTCAAACTGTATTTGTTAGTTATATAATAAAATATCAAAATATCAAGCTTAATCATTATTTGAATTTAAGTGGGTTTCTTTTAAACTCTTTGACCGTATATCTGTAAATGGATGAAGGGAAGGGAAACCATAGACAACAGCGGGGCAATGGAGCCAGCGTCTCACGGTACGCTTCCAATCGGAACTGAAGCTTGAGCGACCAGTTCATTGTTTGCAATAATCTACAGTTAGCTCAATTGTTTTATTTGTAATTACTAGTTCTCATTTATTTGCAATTGTAAGTTTTCTTTTTCAAGTAAAACTTTTAAGTTAAACTCAATAATTTTATAGCATTGCCACAAGTAACGCAGTAGTAAACAAACTCAATAAACAGGAAAACTAAAATCTTTATGTCGGTATCTACCCACTGAAAACAAAATCAACTAAGATATGCAAAACGATAAGAGTAGTGGAAAGCAGTAATTTCCGAAGCAAATCGCAGGTTCGAGCCGAACCGGCGGTGTTAGGTAACTCTTATCTGTGTATCGGCTAACGTAGAATACACGGTGTGCAGGTTCCGTCCAACGATTTCACACCAAAACCTTGTAAAAACAAAAATTTGTAAAAATATCCCTAAATAAATTCAAAAAAATTGGCAAGACCTTACCGTGCAAAAAGGCATACTATAAAATATGAGATTATCTAGAGGATAAATAAGCTTAAGACGGGTTTGCTCCAACTCGAAAACTAACAATTAACAGGCTTTCTACGTCACTTCGTTTATCTACGTACCAAAGTGACTAAAATTTATATACATACACTTTATATCCTTAATCGTTAATTTTATAATTTGACCTATTTAAGTGTACATTTATTGTATTTATGGAAATAAAGAATGTTTAATTTTGATTTTGACTTAGGGTAATTGAATAAGAACAAGGATCGGACCCTTGGTCCAACTTAGGTAACTTAATCGATCAAGACAAGGGTGAATAGGTATCTTCTAGACCTTCGTGATACACCGTCGGCCGCATCTTCGCTTTCCATCAGGTGAGATTGCGGCCAAACAAAGGACTATTTACCGTAAAAAAAAAAACGAATCTATCATGCCCCGTGATATAATTAGTCTCAGTGGTTCAAGCATACCAAGACTATGGAAATCATTTACTGTGTGAATTGTCCAGAATTATTTATTTATTTATTGAATCCTGGTTGGTTATGATGTGTCAGAAGGTAAAGTTTTATTCAAAACTGTACATCAGCACTTATTTTTGACGGAGTCCTCGCTAAAGTATGAAATTAAGAGTCATCGATGGCAGCCGGAAGTTATACCAAAAAATAATGGCATGATTCTACTTACATTTTGATCTCAACGGCCTACATTGGTCCACAGTTGGACTTGGCTTTTATCCCATTGATTATCTACATCAATACTTACATCTACCAGGACTAAATTGAACATCTACATACATATCTCCATTCAACAGAACACATGTCTGACTAGTGACACTATATTTTTAAAATGTTAGTTTCAAAGATGGCAAGGTAACTCCAACCATGTATTATACATTATACTATTTTGGTCAACGAAAGCGAATCATGTATGAAAACGGTTATTTAATTAGGAAATGATCCAACATTATTGATTCCTTATTAATTAGTTTGTTTTGTAACGGAAAAGCGAATCATTAGTAGTTTTCCGATTGATTGGTAATTGATGCTCCAGTTGTTTTTATAAATTGAATATTTTAGCTAGTTTGTCGGTTTTCATGGTTTTTTCAACGATTGATTACTCGATTGTTATCAGAGCGTTAATTAGTGGTTTTGTTTTAGCACCTACTACTTACCTATTAAAAAAGACGACAACATTACGGTTGTCTCCAAATCGTTATGTCTGGTACACTAAATAGTAAATTAAACAATCTTAAAACTAAAAAATTATAAATCTATACAACGGACAAATAATTATGGAATGTAAAGTAAAATATATCTACTTAAATTAAAAAGTAAAATATATACATACTATATAATTATATAAATATTTGCATGATAGTAGAAAGGTATCTATAAATTAGTGAACATGCTGTGGATTTTTCATAGACAAAGTTTTAATTTTTCATAAGAAAATTTTTGATTAACAATTTTAAGTTTAGATTGCAACAGTTTTTCATCACTTTTTCGAAACAACAATGTATCTTCTGTATTTTCATAAGAATTTGACTCTTGTTTTCTATACTAGTATAAAGAGAAAAGATTAGATTGTTTCTTTGTTTATATTGAATAGGCTACGAAACTACTGGTCCGATTAAAAAAATTCTATCATCATTAAAAAGCTTACTTTCAACGAGTGATATAGGTTATATTCTACGGTTCCAGGAATTTCAACGGGAACGGAAACTACGCGGTTAAAACCGCGAGGCACTGCTACTTTGAAATAAAGAGATCCCAACATAATGAAAAATGAAAGCCAAATTCCAATCAATTGAAACATCCATACTGCACGACTCTTAGTAGCATTTAAATGATTTAAAAGGCCTATAATTACACTCTCGCGGTACTTTCTTCATTAAATTCGTATGTAAACAGGTTTGTCCGAGTGATTGATTGCTTTTCACTTGAGTATCCAAATTTATGATTGCTGTGGACGGGGTAAACGACTGTAGGTCATGAGAAGGTTTATCATGGTTAGATAAACATGCAGGATAGAAAAAGTTCCATTCCATTAAGTCACCGATATGAGAGGCGACTTTTGAAGAAGAAAACAATTGTCGGGACTTAAAGAGTGAACATTGTGGTAGTTTGCCATCCTTATCTATTGCCCTACACTTTGTGCAAATTAAAGCAGGAAATGAATAGGTGACAATCAAATGTTAAAAAAAGGCCCATACAGCAGTGAAAGTGGAGACCCCAACAATTTTAACTAATTGTTATGGTAAACACAGGAAGTTTTAAAAATCCATTGTTACGTTTGTGGTATCTATTATAAGTTATTTATTAATGCCTCTGTAATAGTTTCAGTTTGTTTCTTCTTCTTTCTTTCTTCTTCCTAAACTATACAAGATAAAACTATTACAGATTTATTAAAAAATAGGATAAACTGTACGATGGAAAACGAAATTTCCTATGTGACTCGAATAATAATAATTATTTATTTTATTATTACCTATAGGTACAGGATGACTTATACTTGTGTAGTAGGTCCCCTCGGAGTCCAGAATCACCCCCTTCCGGCTTAGTACACATGCTATAGGCAACTTATTTATACAGGTTGATAAAAAAATATAGACTCACATTTTAGTACATACTACCATATTGTGGTGATACTTGGGTGATACTACATATGTGAAATGACAAGCGTTATAAATAAGCCCACATTACTGTGAAGGTAGTATGAAGGTAGCTCACCTGGGATGTACTTCGACCCTGAGGACCTCGTCTCCCACCTTCAGGTCCTCAGGGATCCGCACGAACTTCAGGTACTCTCCCGCGGGGTAGAAGTTGCAGCCTGGAAGACATAATGGACAAATTAATGGAGAAATAATGGATAACAAGGACACATTTCACCCTACTTATCATAAAACGCGAAAGTTTGTAAACATGCATGAATGTTTGTTGCTCTTTCACGCAAAAACTACTAAACGAATCGGGCTGAAATTTTGCATACAGCTAGTCCTAGGCTTTTTTATACTATAAATCAGTTTCTGTGGGATAGGCGTGCGAAGCCGCGGGGCGCAGCTAGTTTTTTTAAAGTGCGATACCTTAATATGACATTAGTATTTAAAGGGATACGATTAGCTTGAGATTAAAAATGTTTTTTTTGGTAGATTGTGTAGTGACGGTTTAGAATTACTACCTATACTACCCGACACTGGATGTCGAACAATAACTCTACTCATAGTAATTATAATGATCAATCCCTATTAACTCACACAATCTAATGCGAGATAGAACAATATCCATTATGTCGCCTAAACCCAACAATGCGAGAGCAAGAACCAATGCTTTGTTCCGAAAAGTCTCACATTTTGAGCTGACGGTTGGCTTTATGACACTTTGTTTGTATCTATCTACGATCTATTGAACAACCTTTAAAAATACCTTGAAAATAAAACTGACTTTCAGACTGAAAAGACTTACTGACATAGTTTTGTTTTAACACTAACCCCCTTATTCATACTAATGTTAAATTTTCATAAATAAATAAATGTTTATGTTTTATGTTTAAATGGTCTGCTCCATAAAACGCAACATAAAACAGCTGCTAAGTAGTGTTATTTCTGTCTGACTTGTGTCTATAGACGAACACAGAGCGAGATTTGGCAGTGTGCTAAGTTAGCAGACTATTATGATAGGGGGGTTAGGAGATAAGTTTTATGCTACATCAGCATTCTGAGTCTGTACTACCATACCTATTACTACAAAGTTTGCGTTACTCTATTTTTAACCGACATCAAAAAGGAGGAAGTTATCAATAAGACGATAACTTTTTTTTATGTTTGTTACCTTAGATTTCTTGGCTGGGTGGTCCGACTGTCATGGTTTTTTTTATATGAAAGCTGGTGCTTCCCGTGTGGTCCCATTTTAATTTTGTTTAGTTCTAGACAACGGGATCCATGAAAATTCATGAAAAACTATAAAAAATGAAGTCGGTTTATAGTTTTTTAAAACAAAATTCAAAATCTATGGAAATGTCAAAGTTATGTGAACTTGCGAGCGCTGTCACGTTTAGATAGAAAAAAGAGAAACGCAGACTTTGTAGTAAGCAGTATGGCAGTACACACTCGCCTACTGCACTAATCTTGCAGTAGAGAGGTTAAATTGAATCTTTTATCTAAATTTATGACTTAAATTTATAGCAATCGCAATCCATTAAAAACAAACTAAAGAACTGGCTTATCCAGCACGCCTTCTATAGAGTTGTTGAATTTTTGATGGAAATGATTTTACGGTGTTTATTTTAAATTTTAATTATTATTTTTATAATAACATTAAATTGATTTAACAATGAACCGGTTGACGGTTTTTTATTTTTACAATTTGTGAAATGTAAGCAGCGTTATTAATAAATAATCTGAATCTAAATCTTTGGACTAAGGTCGTCTTTGCTCACTTACTTCGCAATTTTGGCAAACATTCTAATAAATTAGAAGTAGATTTCAATAGTACCAAAGCAAGGCTCTCTGACATCTTCATATCTAAAAACCTACTATACATAAATTAAAAGATCTTTCAATAATTAGCCAATTGGAATTAGCTTTAGTCTTAATGCGATATTCATTTCTTGTAATGCAAACTATGTAAATCGTTTCACATTAACCATCTTGCCAAATTATTTGGTAAAGAATTAAGCGAAACTGCATAATTTGGGAAATTTCATCGTCGTTGGGCGTTGGGCAAGTGGCCGGGTCCATCAGTTTCTTCATTACAATGCAGATTAGAGATTGATTTCAGCGAGGCTAATCTTACTAATCGCTGGAGATGCAAGACAGCCATAGACCGCTGCCATAGGCTATTCGTAGATTTTCCTACATTTTTGAAATTTTGCTACATTTTTCTTTCATAATATGAGTTCTGTTCTGTACTAAATAAGTACGAAAGTACGACCATCAACTTCATCATCCAAAACCTTTTGAACGTAAATAAATATTTGTCTGAATACTAGATATAGATATCTACTTACTCAAAAAACTCACGCTATTTGAACGTTTTCTCCTATTTTATCTAATAATTTAATTTATCGCGGGTTATCGTTTATTTATACCAATATATATATTATAATAAATATAACTCGGCTTCGACTTTTGTGATGTTATTCAATTTCTTAGAAATGATTGTGAGTGTGAGGGGTTACATCCTAACATAACAAAAAACCTAACATTCATTAAATTTGATTTTAAAATAACTAAGTAACATGAAAGACAAAAACTGGCTTGCACACCAAAAATGCATAGAACCAAATTCCACAAACTCCATTTCAAAAATAATTGCCCTGTGGTTTCTACCACCACAAATGACCAGATTGGCCGTCGTCCAGACCCTCACCCCTGTCCCCGCTCCCCCATGGTTTCCCATCATAGTTTCACAATGGATCGCTGGATCACCAAGATTGTGGGAAGAGATAGGAAAATGTTTTGAAATGGATCGACCCGATCTTCTCATTTGCATATAGATTTAATATTCGTAATTTTACGATCAATTAATTTGCGTAATTAAAAATTATTGACCTTTTCTGTTGGAAATGTGAATGTCACTAAAATAAGTTTATAACCCTTCATAATATAAATACCTAGCTGTGCCCCGCGGCTTTGCACGCCTATCCCACGGGAAGTGATTTATGGGATAAAAGGTAGCCTATGTGTTCCAGGCCTAGAACGTCCTGTATGACGAAATTTCAGCCCGATCTATTTAGTAGTTTTTGCGTGAAAGAGAAATAAAAATACATGTATGTTTGTTGCTCTTTACACGCAACTTTAACATACATACATGCACGTATACAAACTTTCGCGTTTATAATATTAGTAGGATAAAGTAAGTCGCATGTTAATAAATCGCGATTGAAATAATCGTAATAAGTTGTTGAGGATTTAATGTAAAATATCTTAAGAATCGAAGCACATGGTGGACGACGCCGTGGGTAGCTCTTTTGAATTCACGTTTTTAGTAAACCTAGAGCCTAAACAATTTCTCTTCTAATTAGGGTACACACGTCGCGACGTTAGAATTAATATGTCTATTTATTTATTTATTTATTGAAAAAAGGTTTACCAACCACATACATATCATTAAACTTAAAATTAAATTCTCTTCTGATACGCATGTTACTCACCGGTACACACGACATTTGTAGGAATTACCTTCACAAATCAAAGTCAAAGTCAAAGTCAAATCGTTTATTTCTTTAGACTTACAAAATAAGTACTTAGACAAGTCAAATTTTTACTATATAAACAGCTTGATAAATAGTTATTACTATCAACAAGAAATAAGGTGCAATTGACTTCAATTCACTTCAATTTTTTGTCCACTAGCGGAAGAAGTGAAAAAGAAACCACTAGCAAGTCCATCGCTTATCAACTAATACAATCTTAGGATAACTAAGTCTAACTGGTCTTACATACTATTTGTCTGTATGGAACTGGGCGACATCCGGCCAAGCATTAATATCATTTACGTAGTCATCTACGGAGTAATAGGCTTTCTTGATAAGATTTCGTTTTATGTACAGTTTAAATTTACGAATAGGGAGCTCAGTTGCTTCAGATGGAAGCTTATTATAGAATCTTACGCAATTGCCCACAAATGATTTCCCTACCTTTCGTAATCTATATGATGGGATGTGTAATTTGTTCTTGTTTCTTGTATTTTTATTGTGAACATCACACCTTTTCATAAAGTTATCTCTGTTTTTGTGTGTATACATTAGATTTTCATAGATGTATTGCGATATTACTGTTAAAATATTTATTTCTTTAAATAATTCCCTCAACGAGTCACGTGGATTTAATTTATAAATAGCGCGTACCGCCCTTTTCTGAAGAACAAAGATAGTCTGGATGTCAGCTGCCTGTCCCCAAAGCAAAATACCATAAGACATAACACTATGGAAGTAACTGAAGTAAACTAACCTAGCTGTATCTTCATCGGTAATGTATCTAATTGTTCGAACCGCATACGCTGCTGAACTAAGTCTGTTTGCGAGAGCATCAATTTGCGGTCTCCATTGAAGAGAGGAATCAATATGTAACCCTAGGAAAACAGTTGAGTCTACAAGGTGAACAATCTCATCCTTTAGCATTATCTTAGTTGGGAGCTCTCTTACATTTGGTAACATGAATTTTATGCATTTGGTTTTTGAAGCATTGAGTAAGAGGTTATTGGCGGTGAACCAATCTAGTATTTGTGAAAGAGAATTATTTACATCGTCATAATTATGTTTATTTCTGTCAACTTTAAAAATCAATGAAGTATCATCAGCAAATAAGACTATATCACAGAGATCTTTTGCTAGAAATGGGAGATCATTTACATATACTAAAAATAGAAAAGGACCCAATATTGATCCTTGCGGGACTCCTAAATCGATTTTTGATCCCCTAGATCTTTCTTTACCAATATCTACTTTTTGGACTCTATCCGATAAATATGATTGCATAAGGTCCAGTGCCTTGTTTTGAATTCCATAATGTCTTAGTTTGTTTATTAATGTACCATGATCAACGCAATCAAAAGCTTTAGAAAGGTCACAAAATACACCAATAGCGTTTTTCGCTTTATCCCATGCATCCAATATGTGCTTTAATAGAACTGTACCAGCATCAGTTGTCGATCTACCCTTGGTGAAGCCAAATTGATTTTTATGTAACAACCTATTGAGGTTGAAGTGAGAGGACAACTGTGTGAGAATAATTTTTTCAAAAACTTTACTCATTGCAGGAAGTATTGAAATTGGCCTGTAATTGGCCGGATCAGTGTGGCTTCCAGATTTATAAAGAGGAACCAGTTTACTATATTTCATGAGATCAGGGAAAACTCCTGCATCAACACAACTATTGAAAATGTAAGCCAAGTATGGAGCAACTTCCTTAATAATAGAACTCAGTACTTTGGTTGAAATACCCCAAAGATCCTCAGTATTTTTGATGTTAATAGACTTAAATGTTTTCACAATATAATTAGCGTTTACATGACTAAATATAAAAACCTCGGTACATTTATCTACAGATGATTCTAATAATTTAACCGCGATTGAAGGTGAGGAGTTTAGAGACCGGGTAACAACTTTAGGAATATCAGAAAAGAATGAATCAAAAGCATCGGCAATATCTTTATCGTGTATAAGTATTGAATTATTAATTTTTAACCTTATTTCTCTTTTTCGTGACTTAGATTTACCAGTTTCGTTATTCTATCTATCAGTTTCGTTATAAATCTATTTATAATTATGTTTTTTTTTAATATTATCTATAAAGGATACAAATAAAAAAATATATGTCCAGTAGTTTCAGAGCCTATTCCATACAAAAAAACAAATCTTTCTTATTTAAAATATTAGTATAGATCACAAATCGAAGATGAACATCTTAACCGCAGACATTTTAAATCTAATCTAGTATTCTAGAATGCGGACTTCGCTCCACAAAATCCAAGGCCAAATACATCATAAATCTCAAATCTACGATACTGGAACAATAAACCAATTAATTTTATTGTTACGCTTTTATTGGTCCACCTGTCCTCTCGCCACTTTGTAAGTTACATCACTAATGTAACGTAGTTTAGTTACATTACAGAGTAACATTTAGTTTAAGTAAGGTGTAAGTCTATGCTCATTCCTCCTTTCACGGCTATTAAGACTAATTCTGTCTCGTTATCAAAATTGGTTCGATTTTATTGGAAATCTTGGTTTCTAGCAAATTATGAGCTAATAGGTCATGATTTAGAAATGCATGCATTTATATTCGAAGCGTATTGAAACTACTTAAGGCGCATACCCGAGCCAATATCACAGCGCCACCTATTATACCATATTATTACGTTTAACACAGGAAATTTTAGAGATCCATCGTACTGTTTGTGATATCTATTAGGCTATTTTTTATTATCTCATAATCGTTTTATCTTGTATAGTTTAGGCAGAGATGTGAAAATAGAGTTTGGTGACCCAAAAAGGCAACTTCGTATGTCTGCCTATGCTTTACAAAATAAAACTTTTACAGAGGCATTAATAAATAACTTATAATAAATACCACAAACTGTAGGATGGATTATATAAATTTCCTATGTGAAACGTAATAATAAGATAAAATAGCTGGCGGCGCCACTTTCATTCGTGTCATCATCATCAGCCTATACTAGTCCACCGCTGGACATAGGCCTCCCCTAATGAGCGCCATAGCGCCCGTCTTCAGCTTGACGCATCCAGCATCTGCCTGCAGTCTTTTGCATATCGTCATCCCACCTGGCCGGAGGGCGTCCTACACTACGTTTGCCGAGTCGCGGTCTCTACTCAAGAACTCGTTTATCCCAGCGGTTATCGGTTCTTCGCGAAATATGGCCGGCCCACTGCCACTTTAGCTTGCTCATTCTTTGAGCTATGTCGATTTCACTCGTGTATGCGCCAGTCAAGAGGGCATTTTTTGAATAGATTTGATACGAGTGATGATATTTATGTGCATCGATATAAATTAATGGGTCAGGTAAAATAATTCAGAAATACATATCACAAGGGTATTTAAAGATTATAATGTATTGATTAAGGTAAAATATTGTCCATTTAATGTGATAATTTGTTGTATCTACTTATAAAAAAAGACGTGTGGCACTCGGGGACTGCCGCGGTAAAGCTATTGCATAGCATTTTGTATCAACTTATGCAATTATAATTTTACTTTTTTATTTTTTTCATGCAGTATTGCTTTTTCTTTGATATTAATTCAAGTTACACTTTTTGAGCCGAGCGTGGTGACCGATAAGAAAACAAATTTAAAATCAGCAATGTATTTAAAACACTGCCAACCTCTCACTCGAAAGCTAGTACACGTGCACTCGCTGTCCACAGCTGTAATCCGCCGCGGTCGTTCACCCGCCCGACACGTAAAACTCCCGCCGCCGCGCCGCCGCCCGCGCCCGTGCGAGACTAGGTACCTAACCTACCTACCTACAAACTTATCATTCCATAAATTGACCTAACTACTACCTAACCTACCTACGATTAAATTTCCGGCCATGGCCTTGAGCATGCCTATCATTGATTAGAAATAAAAAAAAACACATTTAATTATGTCTAAAATACCCTCGGACACCCGCAGGCTATACCCCATAGCCTACGATACGAGAGTATTTTAGACAAAATTTAATGTGTTTTTTTGGTAGGGCCACAGCCACAACAGCACAGCTGAAATCCGTGGTTGTTCTCCCGCCCGACACGTAAACTCCCGCCCGAGCGAAACAAGGTACCTACAAACTTATCTTTGCATAAATAATTACCTAGTAGGTAGGTACCTAACCTACTATTTAATCAGCGGCCATGGCCTTGAAAGCATGCCCATAATTGATGATAACTTAAAAATGTAAAACACATTTAATTCACATTCACATTTTGCCTTAAATAAGTACCTACCTACCCACTAGTAGGTACCCACTCGTACACCCACAGCCACAGCTGAATTCTGCGGTCATTCACCCGCCCGACACGTAAAGAGGAGCGAGCGTTTATTAGGTAGGTATGTCCGCGCTACCCTGCGGCCACAGGCGCCGAAGTCATCGCATTTTCGAATAATTCATCATAAAATAATAGGTAGGTACATAGGCAACCCCGCGCAAATATCCGCACCGCCGCATTTTACTCAAATCCTTTAGACTCACGGATTCCGGCGGAAGCGGCTCGGAAGGATGCGCCCTGATGCGCTTTAACAGCAGTCGGCGACAACAGCCGACTGCAGGTGACGGCAGCCGACTGCAAAGGTCGACAGCCGACGACCGTTCGGCCAGGTGGGATGATGATCAGATAAAGACTGCAGCTGCCTGCAATCTTTAGAAGATCGTCTGCATGCTGGATACATCAAGCTGAAGACAGAGCGCTATGGCGCTCATTAGGGAGGCCGACCTATGTGCATCTGTGGATTAGTTATAGGCTGATGATGGTGATGATGCCTTTCCGTTAATTCTGGAGGGCAGGAACACATGCCCTACGATAGTCCTCTGATGGATCCCTACCTACCCAGATGTTTACCAAACATCTCACTTGATGCCCGCAGTTTATCGATAGCTACCTAGGTAATCATTTGTCCATACCTACTCCCTCGCACTAAACATAATGTAATCATGATAAAAAAAACACTAACCTTATTAAATGCCTCCTCTAAGGATAACTATTATCTAACAAACTCACAATAATAAAACACACAACACCAATAATTAATAGGTATAGGTACACACATGATCTGCCTAGCCAACGCGCTGCGGCCAACGGCAAACATAAACTTATCTGCCTAGCCAACTAATAATTAACAAAAGAAAATCACGAAACATAAACATACTAACCATGTTTATGCACCGCGCAACTGTTCAGACTGAATAACGAACACGTAGGTACTAGGTACTATACTAACTAAAATGGTTTTTCGGTAAAAGTCAAAGAGTTTACACGCGCGTATGCGGCCTTTGCTTAGCCCGCCCGCCCCGCCGCGCCACGCCATGCCCCAAACGTACAAACGTAGGTTATAGGTATGTGTGTATGTACAAACGTAGGTAGTTACTTATTGTAGACAAAGTAAAATGTGTTTAAAATCATGGACCTAGCAAAATTCACGGACGGAGTCTCATTAAGAAATAAAATGAAGCACTCGATAGTCTGTCCACCCTCAGTACGTACACGAACACACTCACACATTGATATCATAGTCTGTCCATCGACTGCCAGCCATTACGGCTTTAGACGTCAACAGATGTACAGCGTTGTAAACAAATGTAAATAACGAAAAATGCATTCTTGTCTTCTTGTCGTGAAATGTCGCGGAAACCACAGTCGTTTCGTCAACATAAAACACGGGATCACATCCACAAATAAATTTATTGGTTCATCAACATATTACTTTGATGTGACACAAAATTATTATCAACAGAAAAATCAAAACAAAAACAAAAACTGTCTTCACTTTTGAATCTGTAGGATTCCGTCCGTAAATTTATCTACGTCCATGTTTAAAACATTGATTAATTAAAAAGGGAAGATAGGTTACGTTCTCCCAGCGCTTACTCAAAAATTGGCATGTGTTAGAACTACACGCAAACACATACGCTCACAGTTATATTTCCAGCCCTGTGCAATACAAAGAAGAACAAAGACGGAAAGACGTATCTAAGTCCGAAGTGAGACCGAGACAACAATATTTCACGCGAATCACGACCGCCCGTGCCGCCGCCGCCGCCGCCGGTCAGACGGTGACTAAGGTTGGAGCACACAATTTTACACAATATGAGGTTGCCATTTTTGAGAAACTAGTACCTCATCTTCCCTTTTTAATTAATCAATGGTTTAAAATGTTAAAGTTTCTAATGAATTATTGGCATACTTCAAGGTCATGGCTGCAAATTAAAGTACGTATGGTTTATCCATATTGAATGAAGCATGTTAGTTAACAAAATACGACACAAATAACAAAATCTCACTTGCTTGGCGTCGAGTTTCAGATATAATTGTAAGCAATTTTTATTGAAGGCAGGATCTAAAATCGACAAGTAATGTAAATTACGTATGCGTATACGGACGCGCCAACGTATGTTTACGTTTATGCCCCATTCAAAATGGACACGGTATAGGTAGGTACAAATCACACTAATATTATAAATGTGAAAGTTTCTATGTACCTATGTATGTATGTTACTTCTTCAAGCCAAAACTACTGGACGGATCTGACTGAAATTTTGCATACAGATAATTCTAATCCTGGAATCAAACATAGTCTACTTTTTATTCCATAAATCAGTCCCGTGGGATAAAAATCACCTTTTAACGTTTCCACAGGAACAACGCGTGCAAAGCCGCGGGGTGCAGCTAGTTATTTACGAAAAGATAAGTTTGTAGTCTCGTCTCGGGAGTTCTAGGGCATTTACACGGACTACAAGTTGACACGGACTGCAAGTTGTACACGCATCGACTGCGGTCGACGGCTTCCATTGGCTGCAGTCGACTGCAGGCGAGGCGTCGCCTGCAGTCGACTGCAGTGCAACCAATGGAAGCAGCCAATGAAGTGCCGTCGCGACGGCACTACCCGGCACGGGCCCCGGCCCATGCCGCGTGCCCGTGCCGCACGGCGGTGCGCCGCCGCCGGGGCGCGCGCAAGGGCGTGGCGCGGGCGCGGGCGGCGGGGCTACCCGAAGGCCTTACGCGCGCGCGTCTTTGATTTTTACCGACAAAATTTAAAAAAAGGAAACTTGAGTCTTATGATTATTACTTTAGAACTCATAGGAGATATGACAGCGCGATTTCGGTCGGCGGCTACTCAAAGAAATATTCGGCTTTTATAAAGGGATATAAATAATTTTACCTAATTTCACGAATGTTTTTATTATTTTGTTTTAGTACGTGATCTGATCACTAACTGGTCTGAATAGTCGCGCGCGGTGTTAACGTAGGTACTGACCGTTTCGTGTATTTTTTGATAATTATTAGAAGCAGTTTAGTTTATTAAGTTTTCAGTATTTTATTGAGTTAGTGTTATTTTTATTTATTATTGTTAGGAAGGTACCTACCTACCTACATTATGTTTAGTGCGAGGGAGTATGGACAAATGCTTATGTGCTACGGTGAAGCTAGAGGAAATGCGTCACAAGCCTTGCGAATTTACCGGGATAGGTACCCAAACCGGCAACATCCGGTTGATGCTAGAGTCATCACGGCGGCCTATCAGAGGGTTCTGAGTGATGACCGGATTACTCCTCAAAGGCGCGGGGATGGCAGAGAGGTAGGAGTTCAGGTGCAAGAACGGGTCTTGGACCTTGTCAGGAGAAACCCTCGTGTAGGAACGCGGACTGCAGCAAATCTGCTTAGAGGTCGTGGAACCGTAGTATCCCACCCGACTGTGGTGACAGGATCTTAAATAAAATGTATGTATATAGAGTACCTACTCACTCATTTTCTTTCACTATTTTTTCGTGACTTTCTTCATTAATAATAATTGCACTTTGTTCATTCATATTCAAAACACTTTATACACAAATTTTACAAGTACAGCTATTCACTGTTGTACATAAATACCTATACACCTATATACTTTCTCATAAACAGCTGCATAAGTATTCGTCCGATTATATTATACGACGCACACAACCCGTGCCGAAGACTGCCGAACTGAAACGACGTTAGACGATGCGATGCACGGCGTTCAAGCCACACCTCCTTGCCCGGCGGAGTGGGGGGACCTCAGGTTTTTGCGTTACGGAATTTCTGGATTCGGTCCCCGCGCTCAAGGCCCGCGATAGAAGCTATGCAATAGCTTAAAAACAACACGTGATTTTGGATAGAGGGGAGGTAATTTTAACCTCACTACAATATCATCAAGAAAAGGGGGGCTAAAAAACTGCTAAAAAACATCACGTAATTAATGGGGCTTATTCATCTGACGCCTTATTCATTTGCCCTGCTATAAGCTTGATCAAAGATAAGACGCACACCGAATTTGTCGACAAGAGTTAAAAAAATGCCCCAATCTGCAGTTAGCTCAATAGTTTCATCATTTCATCCGGCCACGACCTCTGTGGCGCGGTGGGCGAAGGTCTGCCTGCGACGCATGAGGTTGCGGGTTCGATTCCCGCCTCGGGACAAATTTGTGTACGATTTGCAGAAATTTGTTCAGGGCGTTCTGGATGTTTTTCTATGTATAATAAAAAATATCTATCTATGTAATGTATTGTATTATGTATATCAGTTATCTAGTACCCATAACACAAGCTCTGCTTAGCTTGGGGCTAGATAATGCTGTGTGAATTGTCCAGCATTATTATTATTTTTATTATTATTATTATTATAACTATATATCAAGCTATTTATATAGTAAAATTTTGACTTGTCTTAGTGCTTATTTTGTAAGTCTAAAAAATTAACGATTTTACTTTGACTATTTCAATTGTAAATCCTAGTTTTAATTTTATTTCTATTATTTGATCGTAATTTACGTTTTCAGTTGAAACCCCTTCATTTTGCATTAATTATGGACAGCCCTTTATCCGCGCCAGTGGGGTTAGTGTTTAGATACGGTTTAGATTGCGATTAGATCCGTCCTAAGTGTCTGGAGCCGGTTTAAGTTTAATAAAGGCCTCAAGCGAGAGGTTCTCATAACACAGACTTGTCCGATGCTAGATAAAATACCGTATGCATTCTACATAGCGTCTTTACCTGTACGTATAAAATGTTATAAATCCCGCGAGTAGCAAATACCCGGTTGTGATCCAGGAGGTAACGAGTTCAATTCCCGACGCGACACAACATTTTCCGCGAGTTCCGTAATAATATCATTGGTTGAGTATAATAATTTCATAGTGCCAAACTAAGTTGACAATGCGTTAAAAAAAAGACTAATGTAGGGTTATCCATTTTTTCATTTAAAATAAGTTGGCAATTAACCTGTAAAAATCACAACGTATCATTATTTTTTATCATAATTTAATGATTCGTGAAGCGTTTAAGTGTGGCCCAGTGACCACGATCGCTGTAATGCGGTAGAAACGTAGGGGAAATAAAAACAAAGGTACGCGATAAATACCCGATAAATAATCATTAAATTATGTTAACAAATCGCGAAAGTTTAAAAAGTTTTATTATTTTTATCCTTTTTTGGAAGACCCGGGAATCTTACATTGAAACTAAATTATCTTAGCCAGTCAAAGCTCCACTACGCCACAGACGTGGTGTGACTAACTGCGCTCGCACGCTATGGGAACACTCAAGGCTGCATCTATAACAAGATCTGAACACCCTGTATTGTTTACGTCCGTTTAAGCTAACGGTCGGTTATTAGTGACAGTAAACTTGCCCGTGGGAACTATTGATTCTTAGAAAGATATCTCATTGGATTCTTACATCATTTTCTAGGTTTAGGATTAAGAAGACTAGAAGATAAAAGAGTGGGGATTATGGGCACTACCCTCCATTAAATAAACGCCAACAAGGCCAATATAGGCTGTTCAAGTAGATATTGAGGTAAAAGAGAAAATTAACAAATACCTAGTGGATAAAAATCAAGCTGTCTCGTAAGCAGTCGCGATTTAAAGATAGAGCGAAGTTCCTTTTTGTCTTTGTTCTAGCAAAAGTAAATGTGCCGTAAAATAACAATTAAGAGATGAACAGTTTCATAAGTTCCTGAGCAGCGCCATTAGAAGATGGTATCTGCTGAACAATACATCTAATCAATCAACATTACGAAGGAGATAAAACTAAAAGAGATAAAACTACAGTTGGGATGTGGCTAAACTGGTAAAGCAAGTTCTTAACTAAACTTAACAGATATAGCTTCTAGCCAGGTCAGGTGAGATGACGATCTGCGGAAGACTGCTGGCAGATGCTGGATGCTTCAAGCTGAAGACAGGGCACTATGGTGCTCATTAGGGAAGCCCTTTGTCCAGCAGTGGTTCACAGAAAGCAAAGCATAAGAAAGCAAAAGCAGTGGTGGTAAACTAATATAGATTGATAATAATGATGATGAGTAGCTAGCTGGGAAGATAAGTTGCTGTAATCTATGGTCCCATAACAAAAAAATTTAAACGGTAGGAGGCAACTACTGTCAATTTTTAGGATTCTGTACCCAAAGGGTAAAACGGGACCCTAGCTATTAGTAAGCCTCCGCTGTCCGTCTGTCTGTTACTCTGTGTTTCATGACCTTGTATCCGTGATAGTTAGATAGTTGAAATTTTCACAGATGATATATATCTGTTCTCGCTATAACAACAAATAATAAAAGTTAATAAGATAATTTTTACATAATTTTATGATAATTTTTAACCAACCAAACAAAGGAGGAGGTTCTCGGACAATTCATTAAAGGGATGCAACGTCCTTATCACCTTGAGAACCGATCACGGAGGTTAAGCAACGTCGGGCGTCAGTACTTGAATGGGTGACCGCGTCACGTTGACTTTTTGTTTTTTAGGAAGAAAGATTTGTATTTCTTGATTTTTATAGATAATGGCACGGAACCCTTCGTGCGCGAGTCCGACTCGCACTTGGCCGGTTTTTTTTCTCACATCTCTCGCTCAGCTCATACAAAGGCCCTACAGTCTACGGTATAACTGCGCAAACAAACGGTTTCCATTTCTATTCAACAGAGGTACAGCCTTATAATAGTAATCAGTAGTTTATCAGCGGACCTTGGATCTTTGATTGCGAATAGTGAGGGGGCATCAGAGCGTCTCCAAGTGTCTGTACACTATATAGTGAGGGGGTTTACCTTACTTATTAGATTGTTTTGTTCGTTTTTCAGTGAGTTTTATTTTGTTTATTAGTTACTACTCTATAGTGACGGGGTGTTTACTTTAGTTTTTGAGTTGTTTTGTTCGTTTTAGGTAAGTGTTATTAGAAACTAGGTTAATTTTATGAGTGGTGTTAATTAATTGGCACACAGCTAGGTAAACCCAAAGGCAAAAATTTCAGTGCCTATTATAATAATTGTAAACGTTGTTATTTTATACGAGACCTGCAGGGGTATTTTAACCTGCAGAGTTATATATGTAATTAACATAAAAGTTTTACATGCTTAGATTAACTTAACGCTAACAATTAACAAACGTTCCTTAACCTTATCAACCAGATAATCACAATTTAATTTTAAGAGCCTTTTTGTTGTTTTGATGGTTATTGTGAAACGAAACGCAACGATAGAAATGAAAATGCGCTTTATTTAAAAAAAAAGCTTCGACCCGTAAAATGCAAATGCCCGAAGATGCTTTTCAAGCCATACTCAAGCGTGGTCCAGACCAGGCTTGAGTAAAGCTGAGTTATCAACGAATCACTAGGCAGAGATTTGAAGGTTGGAAATGGTTCTAAAATAGGCACAACTACTCAAGTAGTGCTTGGTAACCTTTCAATAATGCGTAACAAAGCACGTGGTAAGAACGCATCGTTACTTGAGGATTACATGAGTGAGTGTAGATTTGGACATGAGTTCTCAAGAATTGTTTTAAAATCAATCTTTACTCAAAACTATACTTAAGCATCACTCAAGCATATGTACTCAGCATGCTTTCATAGTACGCGCCATAGAATCTTTAAAATAATGACATGAACCTGATAAAACCACGGTTAACCATATCCCATCCCTAGCCACAACGCTATAATCATTTAAACTGAAGGGTAGAGCAATAATTTAGGTCGATCTAACGGCGATAGCTTTCTTACTGCAGGGCTGCTTTCTACAACACCGGCGGTCATCAGACGTCGAATATTGCACCTTTGGAACCAGACACCTAGCTAGAGCAACCATTTACACAAATAATTATTTCATATTTTAAGAATTAGGCTTATGTGAATAGAATTTTTTGATTTTTGATCGATTATTTAGGTTAGTAAATTATCGAAAAAAATTATTGAAGTAAAAATAAAAAACTAAAATTGCACTCAGTTTCGGATGATAAAAACGCTGCTTTGTTGGCCCCTGCATTTTGTAATTTCACGGATCACGCATCACAATTGTCAACTCAATCTCAAAACTACATGACGACAATACAAAAATGTACGAGTGTGACGTCTCAGTTCGCCTGCCAATTTTGCGGTTGAGATATAAAAAAATCACAAGAAAAACATAAAAACATACAAAAAATAAATATACAGATTTATATCTATATCAATAGAGAATAGGTAATAATGCATAAATTCTACTCTACAGCTGATTGTTTGTTAGTTCTTTTAGTTTTATGTATCACTGTTTGGTAAACGTAGGTAATACCAGGACATACGTATATAGGCTTATGCTTAAAAAAGCTCTCTGCTCGCTGGATCATCTGCTTCTATAATACTTTGCATGACATTATGTGAAAATATAGTAAACTAGCTGCGCCCCGTTGCTCTGCAAATTTATAAAAAAATCATGCTGCTATTAACATAAGTCTTTCGAATGAAACATGCAGTCTTGCCTGCCGAAGGTAATGGTATCGTAATGGTCTTCAAGTTAATGTGATGACAGACGGTGAGCAGTTACTAACTGTACTCACCATCCGTTTGCCTATCGTGAATAAGCTAGACACAATCATTATAAACTACTTTAACAGAAATAAAAGCTTGAAAAGGCAACATTTTATTTTCCCCGTTAAAGATTCATAGTCAAAGTTAAATCGTTTATTTCTTTTTACTTACAAAATAAGCACTTAGGCAAGTTAATTTGTTTACTATAACAGCTTGATAAATAGTTATTACTATCAAACTATATAACACACTTATCTAAACTCTTCATAGAGCAAAAGTTAAAACATGGGAAGGTAAGGTATGTAAGTAAGTACATACATAGCAATAAAATAAGTATTCTTGATTTATTTATTGAAAAAGGAAATACGAAAGTACACAAACTTGTTTTATAGAAAAATTAAGTACCTATAGTACCTAAGTGGCGGAAAAGCTTTCAATAACGAGAAAACTAAAACGTCGAAAATCACTTTCCTTCCTCCAAAAGATTATACAATTTATAAGTTATTTAAATTGAATGATGCAAGTGTTAGGTAAATAAATGCAAATGAATCTAACAGATAATATCGATTTCCAAAGAAAGCTTCGAAAGCGCGCGATGGATGAATCCAGCCGAGTTCAAGTTTCTTTGTTTGATCGTAATAAAAGAAAAGTAGTCATTTGGTTTGGATTTGCGTCGATAAATATGCCTTTTAAACACACGGTAAAATTAGTTTTTTATGATTAAACTAAGCACGAACAAAATCCCAGGCCAAATTTGTATTATGTATTTTTGCTTTGAAAGGGGATTTTATTTATATACTTGTATACTTGTTCTGAACTGAACCGAGAGCGGACCTCGACTCGTCGAGTGTTTTCAATGTTTAGCATTAGATGACATTATTAGAGAAGTAAAGTTCACTTTTGACATTCAAAATAATGACCAAATGACACGCAATACAACTTATACCGTCCGGGACATCCTTGAAAATATTGTGACTGCATAAAATACTGGCTTAGTCACGATTAAATCGAGATTAACTAATTATAAAACGAAACCGTCAAAACCAGTTCTCAAAAACTCCTGATTTGTGGTCATATTTTATTTACCTAAGTTTAAATTTTACTCAACTCAAACAGTCGCATATTTTTTTTCGTAAGATTTAGTTTTTCAAGTCAGCCAAAACAATTTTCTAAGGCTTTTCTAATTCAGATCTTCCGTAGATGCTTATAATCAACTAAGCAAGGCCGAGTCGACTTATAATGTAATCTGCTTTAATCTGCGGCAGAGGTTCCTGACCTACGCAGGTTTCGATTTCTACAGCATCTTCCGTTAGGCATGGCAGGTCCAGTTCTGATACCCACTTCCGACAATAATTATGACAAGTGGAATTAAAGTTAAAAGTCTTGAAGATATTCAATTCTATAGCGAACTAAATACTTCGAGAAACAGAAAGGTTAGTTCTGAGAAGAACTGGTTTAATTGTTTTGTGTGAGCAAAACAATAGAAGCAGGCTAGCTACCTGCGCAAGCGAGGGCGAGGCGGACAATGGCCGGGTTGGAGCTACGGGGAGCTCTAACGGACGGACGGTACGTGTTGCCCGCGCGAACGCGAGTGAACGAATGTTACTGTTTAAAAAATTCATGCAGCAATCCTACTTATATTTATAGCGTGCGTGCAGTGAGAACCGTGAAGGCCAGCACAGCTGGTGACACCAAACTCATTCAGTGGAATGAGTTTGGTGTCACCAGCTGTGCTTTAGACCAGTTTGTACTTAGACCAGCTGCTTTTTTAGACGAGATGATACTAACCCAGAATTACTACGTACCAAGCATTTTCTGCTATCAAATGATTACTTATTCACTGTTCATAATGTCGATGTTTATTAAAAACCAACTTTACTTCTGGATTTATTCGTGTTATTAAGGACTGAAGTTAGTCAATGTTTTTGTCTAAAATAATTTGAAACAGTTTCCATTATTTGTGATTCTTGCACACAAACACATCTCGATAAATATACGCAATAGGTTATCTAGGTGCGCTAAATTCAAAAAGTTGTTAAAATGAACAAAACTGTATTCTTTTTTTATCAGTGAATCTTCCAGTCAAGTATTATGCAACAGTAGAGGCTATTGAAAAAGCGGATGCGCTCATTTCTCGTAATTACAGAACCAGTCGTAGAAAAAATCGAAAGTGGTCACACCGCGCGACCCACCCACTGCATCCATTTGAATACGATCAGGAAATAGTTACCTTTAGCCCTTATTTATATCTACTCGTATACTCAGCCCGAGCGACCACTGCTGAGCCTTTAGGATCATTAAGTTGATGGATTCTTCGAATGTTGAATTCCCTGATGCTCGCCTCAGTGGAGCATAGGATGGCGAATTCGCATAGGCTCACTCACGTGCTGTGACCAGCTGTTTATAACCAACTACCGGAACATGTAGTCACTGCACCTAGCTTGTTTTCTTTCAAAAACAAACTTAAGGTGTGGCTTATAGCGAGGGTAAAATACTTTAAGGTTAAGGATTTTATTAACAAATAACTGTGATGTGACAAATTCTTATTTTTCAAATTATACGTGATTTAGGCAAATGTGGCTCTTGCATGTCTCACAGATACATTGTGCTGTGCGATCTTTTTTGTTGGACCTACGTGGCATCTCCGCTTTACATCGGAAGCAGATTTTTTAGCTGGTTGTTCATCCTGGAGTCCAATACGACTGGCGATTCTATTCCAAAGACTCGAAGAAAGACGAGTGTTCGTTTCTTGATTGTAGCGAAATGAAATTTTGCATACAGGTAATTCTAATCCTGGAATCAAACATAGGCTACTTTTTATCCCATAAATCAGTTCCCGTGGGATAGAAATCATCTTTAAACGTTTCCGTGTGCGAAGCCGCGGGGCGCAGCTAGCTTAGTCACGTCAATCTCTCAAAAACCAAATTTAATAATATTTGACGGGAAACATTATCAAACCTTATTTCAAACCACTAGTAACGTTATTCAGGTGTGTAATGAAGTGATATACTTACATTATTAGTCATGCAAAAGTTTTTACATATTATTTTGTGCATTGGCATGGAACATGACGCAAGGAACCATAGATAGAGGGTTCGCTCAAGAACCAACAAGTGCTATATTATTCCATTGCTTACAGAATTGTAATCACACGCAACTGTATTCGAATTGTTAACAGTATTACTGATACTGTTAATTAATTAACTTCAAAATTAATGGTTGATGTAACTCGTAAATAGTGTTTTAAAGACTTAAGGTAGTCTCGGATTTACTTTATGAGTTTATTGTCTATGGTTTGGAGAGAGGCGACTCAGGGCCACTTTCTGTGACGTCGTATGGGGGCTTTTGTCCAGCTGTCGTCGTGTGTACGCCGATAGTAATAAATGATGAATGTGAACCGATAAAATTTTTCTTAAAAGCAATGTTCCCAATTTGTTTTACCGCAGTTCCTTAATACTTAAAAATACTAATACTTAATAATTCTTAGTACTTAATAGAAACTATCGTTAACCAATATTGTATCTATCACAGATATTAAGTGATCCAGTGGAGAACACACGCAGTCACCCTCATGAAGTTGGTATTCTTACAATACAAATAAGGTTTGTAGTTAACTCGCTTACCTCAACCTCAACCTCAACAGCCTGTATTGGTCCACTGCTAGACGCAGGCCTCCTGATAAGCGCTTTATTGGCGTTTATCTCATGGAGGGTAATGCCCATAATCCCCACGCAGACTGGGCATGCGGGTTGGGGATGTATAATTGTTCTGCGGGGGCGCTGCTACCCGCCCCCCAGTGGATATCCCTTAGTCGCCTCTTACGACACCCACGGGAAGAGTTGGGGTAGTACAATTCTAAGCCAGCACCACACAGCTCGCTTACATCCGTTGTAAATTCGTCAATCTACGGTACTTTTTATAGAATTTGTAATCACCATTGATATTAAGCAACCAACCAGCAATACAAGCTTTTCTTAAAGGAACATTAGTTCTTCTAATATTGTCTTGTATTTATACTTCCCTAGTTTTGTTGAACAATGCAGAGAAGTGGAACCATTTCTCTGTTTCCATAAGCGGAATGCGGACGCGTTCTATGGAATCTTCGATTTTTTTCGCGATAACAATGTTCGTGTCGAATCTTCCCATACTTACGCCGTGGCACATTGCTGTAGGGATGGGACTATGAGACTCAAGTCTTGCAGTCTTGTTATAGTGCTTACTATCGAGGCGAGGACTCTCGAAGTTGTTATTAAGTTAGTACCTATCTTGCAATCTGTCTTGTCATGTTATTTTGAAATTTTAGGTGCATAAAATTTGCAATCATGTTATTTTGCAAGTTTTTCGTTGCAAAAACAGAGACATGGAAAATAATTGCCCGACTGAGTTATAAATCAAGTTTACAGTCTAGTGGATATTTTAATGTTGTAATTAATTGTTAAAAATGTTGTAGGTACGTAAGTGACGTCTAGCAAAAAGAAGAAAATGCTGAGATTTATTTGATCTCTGCTTTGAATATTAATGTCTCATTGCTAGGCGATGCTTACAACCGCATTAAATTACAGTGACATTGTTGACAAAGTTACCATAAATTCTTGAAAATTACGATTATTATTCTAATGACTGAAGGAGTAAGATGGAGGCCTTTGCCCAACAGCCAGGAGGGGTTGATTAGACGAAGATTAAATTTGTACTCTACTACAAAAAACCAGTATTGTAATCTAAACAATCATGAATACTATAAATACAGTCTCAATAAATATCTCCGGTTTCTACCAAGACTGTGAACTTAGTGGTGGTAAGATGTGAAATAAGGACCAGTCTCTTAAAGTACTAGTTGTCATAGGACTAGTCTTGTAAAATCCGCTGTTCCCCTCCCTACCTCCACGTGTACGCACCGGGAGTGTTCCTGTGTTTTTGCCGGAGCCGTCGACCCAAACGAGGAAATGAGCATGTTCGTAGCATGTTCAGACTGCCTCCCGACGTCGTCGCGCCTCAATGCCTTACTGTTAGTCGGGCTTCATCTCGTGGACAGAGCTTGCGTGATTCTTATTATAGTAGGTTCATATTGGTGTCGATTCTGTTGTTTTAGGATTATTAACCTAAATTTTACGATTTTTAAATTTTCTTTGCTAGGTTGAGCTAAAAATGATGATATTGGTGTCGATTCTGTTGTTTTAGGATTCCTAACCAAAATTTTACGTTTTCTAAATTTTCTTTGCTAGGTTGAGCTAAAAATGATGATATTCTTTACACAGATCCTAAAAATACCTATATTGGAGCATTTTTGAAAATCGTAAAACCTCTCTGAGTTGAGTAGCTAGGTATTGCTGTGAGCAAAATATGTTTTTTATTCTAAAATGTTTTTTCAAAATATTTCTGAGTAAAAATATATGAGTCAAACAGTTCATCCATTTGCATGAGAAATCGTTTAGAAATTCAATTCGATACCAGTTTAAAATCGATAAGCAGCAGCGGCCCCTGCAGAACTAATCTTCCGCCGAACTGATTCATCCCCAACCCGCATGTAGTGCGTGGGGATTATGGGATTACCCCCATTAGATAAACGCCAACAAGGCGCCTATCAGGGGGAGGCCTGCGTCCAGCAGTGGACCGATACAGGCCGTTGAGGTTGAATATACAAAAATATTATGTCAGATTTTTTGTGAACAGGCACGTTGTCCAGACAAGAAATAAAAATAACGTTAAATTTGTCCTTACTAAATTGCGAACTTAATTCATTATACGTATATCAGTTTCATCTGACAAAGAGAGACAAAGCCTAGAAAACATTATTTAATTATTTTACGAGAAAAGATTTCAATAAGGGAGAAATATGTACATTATATTCAAATTAATTAACGAATAGACACAAAATGCAAACTTGTATTACAACTGGAACAGTTTAACCAACTGCAGATTGTTACAAACAATCTAGAGGTAGCTCATCTAACGAGGTAAACAATTATCCACCTGCAACATCCAGTTCTATAAAATTGGTTATAATCTAAATGTTAGTAGAGCGTACTTCAGTTCGGTTGCATTTCAAAACTGCATTGCAGTTACACGATCAAATTGCGGTATTTATCAGCGGCTATTAAATTCTAGTTTGAAAATATAGTTTACAACATTCATATCGCGGTGATAATTTGTCTATTTTGCAACTGAACTAAAATTGATGAGTTGGGGCAACTCGTATTGTATTTTTATCGGTAGGCAGACCTATAAGATTGCTAAAGTGTCTTCGAAAACAATGTTTAAAAGTTCATAATCATCTTAATAACCTAACTAGCTGCGCCCCGCGGCTTCGCACGCGTTGTTCCTACGGAAAAGTTTAAAGGTGATTTTATCCCATTTTATCCCACGGGAACTGATTTATGGGAAAAAAAGTAGCCTATGTTTGATTCTGGGATTAGAATTACCTGTATGCAAATTTCAGCCCGATCCGTTCAGTAGTTTTAGCGTGAAGAGCTAACAAACATCCATCCATCCATACATCCATACAAACTTTCGCATTTATATTAATAGTAACTGCAGGGTCCTGTGACTGTTCTAGTTTTTGGTCTAGGCAGAATAACAGCGCCTTCTGTACACAACAGTTGGCATTATGCTGAGTCTAGGACATTTTGCTACTGCAGCACACATTGGTCACTTATTTATTTTGTTAATTCCTTTTGAGTATATTGTTCCTATATTCTAATTTGGTAACTATGTATTTAATGTTCATTTATATTGTGTGTATTGTGGTGGCAAATAAATGATATGTCTATGTCTATGTCTATGTCTAATAGTGTGAAATAATAATATTATTAACTTGTCTTTAGGGAAACTCATGTAGTATGTTTGCAACACTAACTAATCATAAATCATGTTATGTTTACATTTAGGGCTACAATCTAGATAAAACTTGTAATTTCCATATTTCAGATGTAAAATGATTGTTATCTGCTTTGTAAACTTATCACAATAAAATAAATTATCACCATTAGAACTTAGTCACTGCTTGAGACTGTTTTTCCGGTCTATTAAAACTTTGATGATGATGTCCTAGCCGACTTTCGTCCACGGCGTCCAGTCTCATCGGAGACTAACCAGGTGCTCAGGACAAATCATAGTGCACAAGTGTGTGCGTAAGCACAGGTGCCCTCCCTATATAGTGAGGGAATAATCCCTTTCTGTCATTATCCGATGGGACGACAGACCAACGCATATTTATTGACGTTTGTTAAAACCTTAATATCATCAAGATAAGTGGGATACATCGTGGGCCACATCCCCACTGCCAATCAGGTGAAATTGTGGTCCACAGCCGGACATAATATGCCACCAATGAGCGCCATAGCACCATGTCTACAACTTGCTGCAATAGGTCAGTGTCCTAAAAATATCTAATAAGTCCGTAAGATAAATAATAAGAAGATCATATTGAGCACGTATTTTTTCTTTTGTCGATTAGATGAAAAATTATAAAGATATAGATACTTTTTAGCAAGGTGTGACGTCACTAGCCCCCACTCCCAAACTTTGCCGCGCTTCTTTTATGTAATTTTTGTGCGATGGACAAAAGAAAGGCTTTTGATATTCTAACTGACAGACTAATTATAATAAGTAATATTTTATACCTACGACTCTGCCCTATTGCCATTTTCTTAATATCAAGCGTAAAGTAGGTTGGTTCTTTGCCGTTCAACCTCAACCTCAATGGCCTTTATTCGTCCACTGCTGGACGCAGGTTTTTTCCCGATTATTGGCTTTTATCTCATGGGGGCTTTTGATTTCCACGCTGGGTTGGGGATCGCAGTTTGGTGGTAGTAGAATTGTTCGGTAGGAGACGCTTCTGCCAACCCCCCGGTGGATATCTCTCAGTCACCTCTTATGACCCCGCGGGAAGACTTGGGGTGGTGCCAATTCTACGGCACCGCACGGCAAATGAGTCATTCAAAAGGTCACAAAGACAAATTTAAAAAGCTTATAGCTTCTTTCTATCAACCAACAGTTTGTAAAATAGCTAAAGTTTATGGTTCGATTAACACAAACCTTTTTGCAATTTAACAATCAGTCATGGTCATCAAACTGAGTTCAAATTCTTGCAAACATAAACAGAGCTCCATAGATTTCACTTGCCCGAGAAATTAATTAGCCGAGAAAAAACTCGGCGTGTCATCGCCTTTACAGAAGTGGGCTAAGATTTTACTAACGTCTAGCTGAGGGAGTTGCAACTCTATTTGAAGGGAGATAAGGTGAAGTGATTGTTGGGATTACCTCGCACTGAAGCGTGAGAGGTGTTTTACTTACTGGTGCAAACAATGAGACGCATTTACACATGAAGCTGGGCAAACATGCATACTTTTTGTAATTATAAAATTTGTTTCATTATGGTATTACGTGTGGAGTGGCACAAAAGTTTGGAGGCCTATACCCAGCTGTGGGTAAAGTCGGGCTGCGGTTGATGATGAAGGTATTCTTAAAGTAGCTTGATGATAAACAACTCTGTATTATTATAGAACTCAATAAATGATTTAGTTACATATAAGTATTTATTGTGACTTTAACTATAGGAAATTTGTATGATATTTATTTGTATTTATTAATTTATGATTAATTATTTATTACTTGACAAGAAATCGATCGCATTTTAGCAACTAGGTAATGTTTGTATTAGTGATGTTCTTTTTTAATAAAGGATTTCATTCCATTTAAAAAAACGGGTTAACGTATTATTGAGTGGAAACCGCGACTCGGCAAACGTAGTGTAGGCCGCTTCAGCCAGGTGCATTCAAGACCTGCGATAGTCCGCAGGCATGTTCTGGATGCAGAGAGCTGAAAACAAGTTCAGAGGCACGGAAATATTTCTTTGGCCAGAAGCCTTTGTCCAGCGGTGAACTGATAAAGGTTGATCATGATGATTAAAACATTTTTTCAATAGAATTTGACGACTTCTGTCGCGCAACGGGCGCAGGTCCGCCTGTGACAGGAGGTTGCATGGGTTCAATTCCCACCTCGGGACAAATGTTTGTACGATCTGCAGATATTTTGTTCAGAGTGTTCGGGATGTTTTCTTATAATAAAATATAAATAAGTATCTATGTACTGTATTGTATATTAAGTATATCAGTATCTAGTACCCATAACACAAGCTCTGCTTAGCTTGGGGCTAGATAATGCTGTGTGAATTATCCAGCATTATTTTATATTTCTAATTTTAATTTTTATGTTGTAGATTGTAATAAGAAGCTCTCTGAGTTTTCGTGACAAGATCGGAATAGGCAACGTCTCACGTCAGACGTTGGATACCTATACTTTTCGTGAGGCATTGGGAATAGGAACGTCTCACGTGAATTCAATTCAATTCAATTCAATACTTTTATTTGCTGAAATGTAGGTACGTTGTGAATAACCGCTTACAGTGTGAATGCTGCACAAAGAAATGCACTGAACCTATTGCTATTGTACTCTCATGTGTTGTTCAGATATTAATGTTTGTTTATTGCATTGTCATCTCGGAAGCATTCTTCCAATCTTCTCATAATACCTACTAATTCTAGGACGCTTTTACTGGCTATTAGCGATGAAAGTTCCGAAACTATTCATAGAAACTGAGTATAATACTTTCATTGAAATATATTCAGTCAACTAGGAGTACTTCAGTAAAGACCGCGACCTGGCAAATGTAGTGTAGGACACCCTCAGGTGTCATCCAAAAAAAGGTGAGATGACCTCCTGCGAAAGACTGGATGCGGCAAGCTGAAGACAAGGCGCTGTGGCGCTTATTAGGGGAGGCCTAGGGTTTGTCCAGCTGTGGACTAACATAGGCTGTGATGTTGAGAGACAGATTAAAGAAAAGTCACTGAAAATTTTGAAATTATTTATAATACTCTCAACGATCAATTTTATTTCAGCATTTCGTAGCGAAAGGAAAAGACAGATTGGGAAATAGCAGTTTACTAACATAACAGTTTACTACTAAGTCGGTATTTAAATTCTTAAATTCTTTATTGCACACCATACATAAAAGTTAACAAATACTGGACAATGACATGTACAAATTGTATAAAAGCGAGCTAAATCCTAAAAGAGTTTTTAATTTGTGAATGAAGTTTAGTAATTACGACCACTTGACTGGCGGATCACGAATACATTCATAATTCACATTACAAATACGTGAAACTTGCGCTCACGAAATTCGGCGACCGCCACAAGTCGTGCTCACGTCGCGCGATCAACCCGCGGATTACAGACACACTCATGTCGCAGCGATTTCACCTCACGTGGCCGTGTTTGGGAACAAAGGGGAAATCCGTGCTTAGTGCCTTAGTGCCGTACATTGTTGCCATTTTCCGCAATTAGCAGCAACGTTATTTTCCGCCTAAAGAAAGGGACGTTGTCAAAAATTCTATCACATGCATGGTTCAAGTGATAATCGCTTATCAATCGCGTGTTAATGATACCTACACTTTTTACTAGATACGGTTTGTGAATATTATACATAGTTTGCTAAAGTCTGTTAATAAAAATGTAAAAATTTGTATGGAAGCATGTATGCTTTCCTCACACCAAGGGTGCAGAACGGATCGGACTGTTAATTTTTTTATTTAAGTTCTACATATCTATGTAGTGGCTTACATCTGTAATCCTGAAAAAATACCAGGGCTATTTTTTATCTCAGTGGGTACTCAGTTCTCTTAGGATATAGATAACCTTTTCATAGAAACAACGCGTACGTAAGTATAAGGATGTAAATATTTAGTAACAATTCCGCGAAAAACCATTCTGCGATAAAATCTAACCAATTATACATTTATACAAAATGAAAGAACATTTATCAAAGTAAGTCATCACCTAGTTTCGTCTCTCCACGAGACATCATCAGGACACCACACCACTCGATCTTGACACTGAGAGCGCCAAACAACAACGGCAGAGTCCCACCAGAGATGTTGCCACTCCGAGCTCCGTGCGACAAGTCGTCGAGCAGAAACTAGGTTGTTGTACGAGTGGCTAAATATACTAAAGATATAAGATGTGTAGGAAATATGCATAGCTTTTTACTTTGATTGATTGGCAGGTACGCTAATAATGAGAATCTTAGGCCGCATGTTTTATTTAAATATTAGCAACGCTTCGCATTGTCACCCGCGTAGTTCTCGTGGGATTTCTATGATAAAATATAGCCTATGTCACTTCCTGAGAAGTAAGCTTTTTAATAATGAAAGATTTTTTTTAATCGGTCTTGTAGCTTCAGAGCCTATTCAATACAAACAAACAAACAAAATTTCCTCTTTATAATATTATTATAGAAAACGCATGTGAAGCCAGGTGCTACGCTAATGCAAAGTAAATGTAGTTGAAGATGTGTTTGCTTTTCTCTACTGAATACAAACATTAGTTTTATTTACATAAACACCTAAAAGGTTTACCAATGCTAATTTTTGAATAAGTTGCTTGTTTAGTTAAGCCTTATAAAGTTGTACTAATACTGTTAAGTTGTGTTACATTATACATGTACATCTTTAAATAAGAAAACCTTTTTTTGAATTAAGGATGTACAATGAAAACTCAATTCAAAAACACGGTAGAACCTTGTTGGGTACAAGATACTAGAGGTACTAGAGGTACTATGCTTGTTGGGTACTAGATAATTATACATTACACAGAGAAAATTAATTTACATACTTAGGAAATACCCAGGATACCTGAAACAAATATTTCTAGGTCGTAACATTTGTTCCAAGGCGGGAATCGAATAGAGTCAGAGTCAAATCGTTTATTTCTTTAGACTTACAAAATACGCATTCGACTCAATAGACAAGTCAATTATTTACTTTAAAAACACCAACAACCCTCGTCCTGCGTTCATTCCCCTCGTTTGACGATCTTTATATCTTTCTAGTATCTAGGAAGTTTTGTTAGTTGTCCTTGAAAGAGTCAACAAACAACAAGTCGCCGTCGGTTGCGTGCGCGCACGCACAGCTGACCCGCTCGATCTATTACCGATTCATCCGCAAAACTCATCCGAATTATTTTAGTTCCCGATTCATCCGAAAAAATATTCCCGATTCATCCGAAATCCAAATTATAATTATATAATTACCAATTCATCCGAAAAAATATTCCCTTTTCATCCGGCATGAAAATATCCTTAAATAAGACAAGAAAAAGTATAGATAGCAGAAAAAATATTTTAAAATATATTAACTCATATTTTTAATATACTGTATTAGGTATTACAAATTATATGTATGTATAAATACAAGTACTCACTTTTTTACAATATTTTTTCAAAATAATTTAAAAAAAAACTGACTTCTAAAAGGTAAAAATAATAAACCTTCCCGACTTCTCAGAATTGAATATACCTGTCCGACTTCTAAGTACGTGTTAGAAGTCGGGAAGGTTTATTATTTTTACCTTTTGGAAGTCCTTTTAAGGTTTTTTTTAGATACCATATTTTTATAATACCTTTTCCCTTCTTCCATTATATATTAACAAAAAAATGTTAATAAGTGTGCCTAACCAATTGTTCTTATTACGAGAATTTTGCAGTCGGCAACCGAACAAAAGGGCTACGGAGCGTCAGGTAGGTATTTAAAAATACGAGCTCTATATTGCATAAAAGGGGTTTTATGATGGGATAGATAACACTGGTGAGAGTTTTCGGAATGGATGATGTAAAAGTTTTTAACTTTGCTTTTGTCGGCATCATAACGCAAAACCACCCTTCTTTTTAAAAATTATGTCACATATTTTGCATAAATGAAAATTTAGTTGACTTTTCGCTCGCGATCAGGAAACATCTCTACTATCACTTACTGTAATCACTTTCTGAACATTTGACCCTTGCTCGTGATCGGATTTGTTGTTATGCCTACGATTTGGATTAGTTTATCATGGATTCTACTTGTGAACCTAGTAGTTCCAGTCAGACTCAATTAGTTTTTGAGCAATCAGAACGAGGAGGACTTCTTTTATTGCGTGGTGGCTATCAGCATAACAAAAAACGCGAAAACAAAAACGGTACAACTGTTTGGTGTTGTGTGAAGTGGCAAACTCTGAAATGTCGTGGACGTGTAGTCACAAAAAACAATCTAGTTGTGAGTGATGATCCTCATACATGCCAACCAAATTTTGCTGCCAACATAATAAAGACACAACTGAACCAATGCCGAAAATTAGCTGCAACGAAATCAGACCCAATACCAACGTTATTCAACAATGAGATGTCTTCGCTCGCTGATTTTGGCCTCGACCTAGTAGCAACAATACCGAAGTTTACATCAATAAAGAACAGTTTATACCATTCCAGAAATAAAGCACTGGGAGTGAAAAGAACCACATTTCAAACTGCTTCTGCCGTTGAAATCCCAGATGCATATAAAGACAAAATATTGCTGGCTGACTATACAGACCAAAGGAACAGAATCATAGTATTTGGAACACATAATGCGAAGCACTTACTAGCAACAGTTGAACATATTTTTGCAGATGGTACGTTTAAAATATGTCCTAAGCCCTTCTACCAACTTTACACAATCCATGGAGATTTGGGTAGTTCCGAAGAAACATCTAACGTTGTCCCGCTGGTATACGCGTTATTATTAAATAAGAAACAGGCTACTTATGAAATCCTTTTTCAAATAATAAAGTCGCAAGTGCCGGATTGGAATCCAAAAAAATTTCAATCTGATTACGAGGCAGCAGCTATGAACGCAATGCAAAAAATAATGCCTAATTGTAAAATTGTAGGTTGTTATTTTCATTTTAAAAGTGCTCTAAGAAAAAAAGCAAAAGAATTAAAATTAAATAAAAATCCCGTACATAAAGTTCACGTTGCAATCTGTGGCGCTTTATCACTTCTGCCACAACACTTAATCAGTGATGGTTATTTATATATAATGGAAGATTGTTCCAATAACGGGCAAATATTAGCTTTTAATGACTACTTTGTGAACGCCTGGATTGAATCTAGTTTTTTCGGAAAATGGTCATTCTACGGTGAAAGATTCAGGACCACAAATCATTTAGAAGGGTGGCATTCAAAGTTAAATAAAGGAATATCGAATGCAAAACCGTCATTTATTAAATTTTTAGATCTCCTATTGAAAAATATAAAAGAATTTGATCTCAAAATAAAACAATTTGAACAGGGTATTCCAATTTCATATAGAAACAAAAATGTCATAGATTTTGATAAACGCCTCGCTCATATAATTACGCAGCATCAAAACTGTGAAATTACCTTGGGTCATTGCTTAGAAAAAATTTGCAACTTAACGTAGTTATTAATATTAAAGTCTGAAATTTATACATCATAGGCTTTCGATTTATATGTATCAAACCTATACAGGAAGAATAATAGATAAGTCCTAAAGTTGATTTTTGTGTGTATTACTTAAAAAATATTATTATCCAAATCTGTATGTATCAAACCTATACAAAAAGGGTAATAGGCATTAAAGTTGATTTTGTAACACTTTATTACTAATGTAGTAATTTAAATATTGTATTTGTTACTGTTTACAGCTTAAAAAAGAATTAACAAATAGTTGTATATCCAGATTTATACGTATCAAACCTATACAGGAAGAATAATAGATAAGTCCTAAAGTTGATTTTTATGGTACTGTATTACTGGTGTTATATTATATGTTACATCTTACTATTTAAAGTTTTACAAAGAAATAATATATATTTACATAATTAAAATATTTGTTTTATTTGTCAACCCTCCATCACTTTTTTTATTAATAACTATCTTTAAAACTCTCGGATGAATCGGACATACCATTTACTCTTCGGATGAATGGGGAAAATATCATAGGTATTTCAATATTTAATCAAATTTATCCGGATGAATCGGGAATAGATCACCCGCTCGCAGCCAGTTCTGATGATGATCAGCATTTCACGAGTCATCAAATTGAAGGCATTCCACGCTCTGATTCAGTTTAGTTTTTTTTTTGATACGCGGAAGAGGCCGAATAGTTTACCATTTATATTTGTTTCGGTAGAATAACGGTATGATGTTTGACCATTATTTTAAACAGTCTATAATAATATAAAGTTAATATATTGATAGATAACGTTTATTGTTAAAAGTATGTTTTTTTTATTATATATCCAACTTCAAAAAAAGAGGAGGTTCTCAATTAGACTGTTGTGTTTTTTTAACCGGTCAAGGCTTCCTTTTCAAAACCTAGAACATCCTTCAAGGATCATGGCGGGGAGGGGCAGACGAAATATATTTGACTGGGTGATCTCATTCTAATCAATCAATTATTTTTTGGTAAGTAAAGTACTAAATTTAAATTATGTTTATCTAGACCCTACATGATCTTCTCTAAGATTCCTAAAGTTTAAACATAACACATAACACCGGACGGGGAGGCTGTAAGAAGGCCTATGCCCAGCTGTGGTGATTTGGCTGGTGATAAAGATGATGGTAATAATCCTAGCTAATTAAATTTATTAGACTAAAATAATCTCAAAGATCTTTACTACGCATCAGATTAAGAAGGGACCCAAAATATTCCTATTATTGTGATAGACCTTTTTAAGTAAACAATCTCAATAATCTTCTAAAAGGCCCTCGTCATTGTCGTCTGACATCCAAGTGCTTATCAAATCACTTTATTAAATAAGATATCTCTTACAAAGTATGTCAAGTTTCTCCACGATAATACTCTCACATTATCTTCTCATTCACTTAAGAAATAAAAGACGTTTATCTTCTAAACAAATCGTAAACTAAACTCTTTTAAAAGTTTAGAATAGCAAATTACTGAAGGTACAGTCACCTTTGGGCTGGGTATAAATTTTAAGTTACGAGCGAAAAGCAATCGCTCATCATAACTCATACGTGTTTCGTGATAATTTTCTTATTTTTCTCCCAGATTTATGAACTGGTAAATTAATTTAGACATTAAATCGTTTCTAATTTTCTTTGAACAGTCGCATATTTGACGGTAACTTGTATTTCAACCTCAACCTCAACAGCCTGTATTGGTCCACTGCTGGACGCAGGCCTCCCCCTGATTAGCGCTTTATGGGCGTTTATTTAATGGTAAGTAATGCCCACAATCCCGACGCTCAGCATGCGGGTTGGGGATCGCAGTTCGGTGGTAGATTTGTTCTGCGGGTTGCGCTGCTGCCCGCCCCCCGATAGATATCCCTTAGTCGCCTCTTACGACACCCACGGGAAGAGTTGGAGTGGTGCAAATTCTAAGCCAGCACAGAGCTTGTACGTTTTAACATAAATGTATAAATGTATTTTGAAAAGGTCTAATCAGCTTGCCATCCCTGGCTGGATGACTTTCTGTAGCCGCGAGCTACTAAAGTATCAATGGATGAAAAGTTTGAGCACGAAATTTAAAACAATATGCAAGAAGCGTGTATTTCTTTAGCGACTGTACCTCGAACGGTATCATCAACAATCATATTTTGAGTCAAATCGTCGGGGAAAGTAAAGAAAGCGGTATTCCACAGTGATCTCTTGAACCGGCGTAATTACTCGAAATATTATCCATCATACCGGATAATTACACGAATAAAAGCGCAATAAAACGTCTGTTTAGGGTCAAAATACGGCATGTTACGTTGTTATGACTGTTTAGAATAAATAGTTATTATTTCATTTGTATTCATTGTTGGCATTTTGCTTTGAACGATGATTCAATTTTAAGCAAATTAGTGTTGTTTGTTCATTTGAATTGAGTTATTCTGCCCTAATGTTACGGTTTTAATATTATGTTTACGCAACGTTACGGATTACGTAACGAGAATACGAATTTTCATTTCGACGTGATCTCGAATTTAGTATTGCGACCAACCCAACGATTATTTAATTTTTAATTATAAAAAAGACTCACCCAAAGAACTCCTTGCCACCGTCGTCAAAAACAACACAATCACAAGTCGCGCTGAATACATTTTGATGATAATTTGATCAGCTCACGTGCACATAACTTGTCAGTTGCATTTTTGTCACTTTGTCTCAGCTCTAAGGTTTTTTGTCATTATCTTAAGTATCTGTAACAAAAACATATCAAATGAAAAACCGACAAAATAAAGAAGGAAAACTTTTTGTTTTGCAGAGGGCATTTTGTAGATTTCAGAAGTGATCATCTCTCTATGTCATTCAATAAATTCATGGCATAATTCAATATTGAGAGATGGTCAGACTACCTCTCTTATCAACCTCAAACTCAACAGCCTGTATTGGTCCACTTCTAGACGCAGGCCTCCCGCTGATGAGCGCGTTGGCTTTTAACTCATGGGGGGTAATAAAGTTCTGCAAGAGGCACTGCTGACCGGCCCTCGGTGGCTCTTACACCCACGGGAAGAGTTGGGGTGGTGCAAATTCTAAGCCAGCACCACACAGCTCATAATCCTCGCCTCTCTCATAATTTGCGTAAAATGTATTTAATTGTTAAAAGTTCAAACCAATACGTAACATTGTTGGCGTACTTTTCATTTCGTTTATTATTTATAAATCAGCTAACATGTGGCGGAATCGGTATGATTGTTTAACTCAATGGTATAGAAGGATCATAGGGCTTCCAGACTATAATTAGACTTTAGCCTTTCTTCGGCTCCTTGTTTTGAATTTTTTATTTATCCCGCAATTTCACAATAGTTTTTACCAAAACCAGAAGGCAGGTGAGTGAATGTTGTTTCATAATACTCTAATAAACAAAAATTATGTTATCAAAAAGCACCGTTGGAATCTTATTATGCTAACATTATAACAAAGTATAATATTACTCTAGTTTACTAAGTGTCATTATAATATTCTTTGGAGTGTAATTTCTGTCGCATTCATTCGAAATTTACTCGAGGAGTAGGTTACGTTGGTTTGTAAACCTAGCGTAAATGATTGGTCGAAGTAAAACAAAAGAAAAACAATGTTCTGTAGACATGAATATTGAAGAAATGCAGAATCATGTTGAATTATCAAATTTTACTGTAACAGTTAGTTTTAATAATTGGATGACTATGAGAATGATGTTGTTAGTTTATGTAATTGAATATCAAAGTGATTTAAGTTTCGGGCCAAATTTTATAAGTAAATCATTTATTTACGGTACTGCAACAGACAAAAAAATCCTGAACGCTTTGTTAATAAAAGAAATAATTTACCCCCACAAAACTATTATACGGTTTAATATTCAAGAAAATGATAAATCAAATCTTTATTGTATGTTTTTTTAGTATTATTGAATTAGTTTCAGATGCTATCTTTTCTTATAATTTAAATAAGAACCATAAGAAACTTTTGCTTACAACTTTCCACAGCCTGTAATGGTATATTGCGCTGTACTAAGGTTCCCCCTGATAAGCGCCTTATTGGCTTTTATCTCATGGAGGAAAGTGCCTATAATCCCCACGCTGGGCATGCGGGTTGGTGATCGCAATTCAATGAAAGAATTGCTATGCAGAAGACGCTGCTGCCTGTCTCCCGGTACATATCTCTTAGTCGCCTCTTATGACGCTCGCAGGAAGGGTTGGGAATAATAGTACATTTCTTAGATTTCAAACTAACACTTTTGAAGCACAAATAAATGTTCACAAACTTTCGCCAACATAATATCATTAGGATTATCAAATATATGAATAATGTTATACGCATTATTTACAAAAACATCGTAAACCTAGATAGGCGTCATAATTTTCTCGTCACTTCGAAATCTTGATATTAAAAAATCATTTAGGATCATTTAAATCTTCTTATGATGTGTTAAACTTGACCGTATTTACATTTTCGGTCTTACATAATATATTACATAGTGGAATGTCCAAGAACTGGATCACGTATTTTATTACAAACATCTTCAGTTTCAATCTAGTTGATGTTTTGATTGATAAACATGTCGAATTTGTTAGTGATGTTGGGTTTATTATGTATAAAAAAAAAATATAAATTTTCCCTTGTTTACTCTATCTTATACTTTATCGTATATGATTGAAGATAATCAAACAGTCCGGCAGTTACGTCCATCTTATATTTGAGGATATAGGTTAAAATTTTGACTTTCTCTAAATTAAATTTTACATTTCCATGTGCGTATACAATGCGCGTAATTTGACAAAACACGCAGTGGACGCCACTATTTCTACAGAGTAATAATGGCGTCCACATGATCACAGGATCATGACGTCAGTTGGCTGTGTAATCAAATGCGCTGCCTGTATTTAAAATTATATGACACAGCCATGTTATTACGTCATATGGCTGTGTAAAAAACACAGGCGTATGACGTAATAACATGGCTGCTACTATTTCATAGTGTTAGAATACAGATTAAAAACACAGAAAACTGAATTGAATCTTACAATTAAGGAAAAATAATATTTTCCGACTGCTTTTTGCGTAAGCTATCTCAATAATATATTTTTAGATTTTTCTCGGTTGGTGTAAAATACCCTATTCACGGATCTTGTTATAAAATGAATACTTATCAGGGTGAGGAAAAATGTTGGCCCCTTAAATGATATTTTATTTTGTGTAAAATACCCTATTCACGGATCTTGTTATAAAATGAATACTTATCAGGGTGAGGAAAAATGTTGGCCCCTTAAATGATATTTTATTTTGTGTAAAATACCCTATTCACGGATCTTGTTATAAAATGAATACTTATCAGGGTGAGGAAAAATGTTGGCCCCTTAAATGATATTTTATTTTGTTGTTAGATGGTTTTGTTCTTAGGAACTTCCTATTTAATTTTGAAGCTATTTTAAACTTTTTTTAAAGCACGGTTCGCCTAAAAAATTACATATGTCAAAAATTACAACTTGGTCTTAATCGACTTTATTTCCAACCAGAAACACTTTTCCCAAAGTAACATACCAAATCGTAAGTTTTGGCAATAATTAAAAAAACCGTTCCAGGTTCGGGAGACAAATTTGCCCCACCCTGTATATTATTAGGATATTATAACAATTTGGACTATACTTATTCTGTTTCTGATAATGAAATCTCCATCATTGGTACGTATCTGGTTACTTCCGCGCTCGGCAACGATCGACTGAGATCGGCTAACGGTGTCCGTTACCGCGCATGCGTCCCGCGGGCGCCTTGCATCTGTACACCTACTGTTGTATGCATGAAACATAATAATAATCATATTTCGTGAGGAATCTACGAGTTTATAGAAAACCTAAGTAATTTATAGTATACTCTCCAACTTAGTCTGCCGATGGTATACCCTGTCTAAAAGAGTCCAAACTTCTCATACATTTTTCAACGCAACGAAGGCATAAATGTCTCAAAAGTCAGGTTGTAATATTTGCGTGGCGATGTTGGCGCACCTAGACTTATCAAATTCATCATCATGACATTCATGAGCTGTGTGGTGCTGGCTTAGAATTTGGTAAGAGGCCCCCGGAACAAATTCTACCACCGAACTGCGATCCCCAACCCACATGCCCAGCGTGGGGATTATAGGCATTTCCGTCACTAGATAAACGCCAACAAGGCGCTTAGCACGGGGAGGCCTGCGTCCAGCAGTGGACCAATACAGGCTATTGAAGCTGAAGCTGTCAGAGAGAAGCTGTAGGTATCAATGAGTGATATTGATCAGCCCACGGAGGGTCAACAACCCCACTGCCGGCTGGAATGCGCTAGACCACTGACTGCAACTGGTAATGACTTTCTCAGTGGCTATGGCTATGGCTATGGCTATAAACGTCTGCACTCTCCGGCCATTGATGCGGCGTATTGTGAACAAGTGAACATTTCATATGCAGTGTATTGTTCATTGGTTTCTCTGATACACTTCTCATGTTCATAAAATTAATTATGGTTTTTCGCAGGATTGTTTTTTTTAATACAGATGATAAATTACGGAAAACAGTGCGCAAAAGGCATTTAACTCTTTAGGATGCTTCCGTGTGGTATTGATATGGATCAGTTGCGCTACCTTTAGATTGTTTGTTGTCGTTTATGTTTAATTGACATGCTTATTTAAATTAATCAATGATACTACTTACTTATTGTATTTTTTTAATTGACTTGAATTTTAAAACTTTTATAATATATGTATATCTTTATGGCGATAATTGTTTTTATTAAACTGACATTGTGACTGACATACGAAACTGACATGTTTATGTGATTTTAATTCATCTTGATTTTAATTAATTTTTACTTATCTTTTGAATTTAATCATGTTATATATGTAATTTGATTAGTGTATTATGAATAAGAATTTCTGTACTAGTTCAAAAAACAAAAAAAGACGTGTGGCACTCGGGGACTGCCGCGGTAAAGCTATTGCAATGCCATCTAGAGGCGAGTTGCTGAACTAAAGTGACAAACGTCAAGGTTTTTTCGTTACGGAATTTCTGGATTCGGTCCCCGCGCTCAAGGCCCGCGATAGAAGCTATGCAATAGCTTAAAAAATACAACGGCTGCAGTAAGCTCAATTATTTAAATTGTAATACGAGTTCTAATTTATTAGTTATTTTAGTTATTATATAAGATTTTTACAACTTTTGATACGAGTCAAATAAAACCAAAGACTAATTTTCATCAGTGATCGAAATAAAAAGGATGTCATGATCAGTATTTTTACATTGCCACCTATGCGGTAAATTTTGTAAGTAAAGTCATTTGTTATCGCGTATAAGTGTCACAGTAAAGTCCATCTGCTGTAATAATCTAGCTTTCGCTGACCACAGGACATGTTTGATACTCTATTATTATTGTGAATCAAGGAACTCATAAAAAGCTTTTAATTCATACCATCAGCGCGTTCAGAACATCTTATTTAAAGATATATCGTGTAAGCTCGGAGTTTTGTTTTAATTAAGTTATGCAGTGCATCAGCATTGCCATACAGTGGAGCAATGCAGCCAGCGTCTTGGGTACGCTTCCGAATGGTATTGATATGGATCAGTTGAGCTACTTGTACCTGTAGATTGTTTGCAACAGTCTGCTGTTAGCTCAATTGATTTAATTGTAAATACTGAATTAAATTTATTTTTATTATTTGATTTTAATTTTCTTTTTTATATTTATTTTATTATTGATGTTTCAAGGCAGTTTTAAACTTACAAAGCATAACAATGCGCAGTAACTCAAATAAGTTTAACGCGGTAACGCCTCAAAAGCTGAGGAACAGTTTTTCTGTATGGTTTTTAATGTTTGTCTTCACTGTGATATATTTTTAAGTGATCTATTATTTGTATTATATGTGACAAAAAAACAAACGGCTCTCATAATCATAAGTTAATTTTGTGTATACATGCTTGATTTATCTTTTTTTGTTTAATCTCCAAATTGGCGTCTGTAACATTGTTGCTTTATATTTAAAATAATCACATCACATCGCACTATCACACTTATATTATAAATGCGAAAGTTTGTATGGATGTATGGATGGATGGATGGATGGATGGATGGATGTTTGTTACCTATTCACGCAAAAACTACTGGACGGATCTGGCTGGAATTTTGCATACATGTAATTCGAATACTGGAATAAAACATAGGCTAGGGTATATTTATTTTTCGTTGAATCAAGGACGAGCAGTTTAACATGATGCTACTTATACAAACACTAGCTGCGCCCCGCGGCTTCGCACGCGTTTTTCCTATGGAAACGTTTAAAGGTGATTTTGATCCCACGGGAACAGATTTACGGGATAAAAAGTATACCCGCCTATGTTTGATTCCAGGATTTGAATTACCCGTATACAAAATTTCAGCCCGATCCGTTCAGTAGTTATGGCGTAAAGAGGTAACAAACAACGATACATCCATACAAACTTTCGCATTTAAATAATAAATAAATAAATATATAATGCTGGACAATTCACACAGCATTATCTAGCCCCAAGCTAAGCAGAGCTTGTGTTATGGGTACTAGATAACTGATATACATAATTGTATACCATAACTAAAAAATATCCATCTATGTAGTGTATTGTACTAACAATACACTACATAGATGGATATTTTTTATTATACATAGAAAAACATCCAGAACACCCTGAACAAATTTCTGCAGATCGTACACAAATTTGTCCCGATGCGGGAATCGAACCCGCAACCTCCTGCGTCGCAGGCAGACCTTCGCCCACCGCGCCACAGAGGTATATTAGTGTGATTTAGTTCCTGGTTCACAGGAAGTAAAGAGGAATAGACAGTCCATAATGCAACGAGACACGTGTGAGGCACGTTCTGTACTGTGAGTAGATAGGCACTTCCTCGGATGGCGCGTGGTAATGATGCTATTAGCTGACTATTTTCTTTAAGGACGTGAGCTTAGAGCTTACAGCTTACAGACACATTTATGAAGAGTAATACCTATGTCTAAAAGATACCGTTTCGTCTCGAGACAACGGTTTATTGATATCTAAAGTGTGTTGATTTATAATTTAGTTTCATTAATTAAATTTAAAATTATTCAGCAATAATATCTTAATTCTCATTCTAAACTATAAACAAATTACTATTTTATACAATGTTAATTTTTACTCAACAATAGAATGTTTAATATTGTATTGTATTGGGGTTGTCATCAAAGTGTTTCCTCTGTAGAGATACATAACGAGAAAAAATACAAGTTTTGACTCAATTTTGTAGTAAAGTGAAATTGAAGAGTTATTCATGGCAGTTATTAAATAACTTGATGTCAAATTGACATGTTTATTTGACTACGATGATTTTTATAACTTCAACTTTATCATAGCTGCGCCCCGTGGCTTCGCACGCGTTGATCCAATGAACTGATTTATGGGATAAAAAGTGGCTTGCGTTTGATTCCAGGTATAGGATTACCTGTATGCAAAATTTCAGCTTGATATGATCAGTAGTTTTGGCGGGAAGATATTACGAACATACATCCATCCATCCATACACCCAGACAAACTTTCAGATTTATAATATTAGTGTGATTATTTTCAATGTGGCTTCGCCACACCTTATCTCCGAGTACCAACTAATAACCCTCGTCTGTTGATAGTCAGGTAAAAAGAGACATTATTTTATTTCATTCTTAGATCTAAATCACGAAGTAATTCAATAACTCCCGTGAATACCTCTTTACTTTCACTATTAATACCAAAATCGAGTTTAAACTCGTATTTTCACATAACGCTTCATTAACCCATCATTCACATGTTAATCATATTACCTAATATTAACTCACATTCGTTAAGATTGCCCAACTTCTCCAATCCCAAATGCATTAACATTAGATGAAATGATGAAGTCATTATTCTGGCATCAGGGTGGGACAAAAACTCGGGTTTGCTAATATGCAAAATTACTCAATTTGTCTGATTGTTGCTATTTTGTTCGATAATTTGATTATTTCGATGTGAAATTATAGTAATTTAGTCATCGTTGAGATAATTTAGGCATTTTACGTTTACTGTTTCGTTTGTACCCTCGTCCCGACGTCCACTGCTGGACATGCTTCCCCGAAACAAGGAGGTTTGCCAAAATCATCACGCTTGGGAGATGGTTTAGTGCGAAGGTAGATGTAAGTAAACAGGTAAGATGATGGTAATAAAAACATATAAATAAACAGATTGGTTATTAAAGAACTTTTGTTTTAAAGTCAATAGACATTGTTTGAGCACAATCTCACCTGATGGTAAGCGACAACGTGGCCGAAGATGTACCAGAGAAGAATATTATATAGGTATCACGAAGATCTACAAGACTCCAGATATTCAACACATACGAGTACCTTTATATCTCTATGATACTCTTTATATCTATAAGAACGAATATTTCACGTTTTTGTAGAAACATACACAAAACAAATAATTTTTTTTTACGCTTTAGATTCTCTTACTACTTCCAACAAGCCTCCTGATTACCGTATGTTTTTGTGTGAAATGGTATTTCTAGACAACATTGCTTGCTTGTGAGGCTCGCGTTGCATCTTTTTTCAAAAAGACTGCTCTTTCTATATTTCTTTTAAACTAGACTTGCTTAAATTGGGTTTTTGCCTAAGGGTTAAGAATTACTAAAACAAACTTTAACTTCAGTAACAAAAACTAATAATTTTATTTAAATTATCGAGTTTGATACTAACTGGTGTGTAGCAAGGCAACCTTATTTTTACACAATAAATGAATTTCTACAACGGAAGTTAATTCATTAATTTTATGTAGGATTCAGAAATAGAAAGTAAGTTATTATTTTTTACATACGTAAACGTTTCATGCTAAATATTTATTACGAAATATGCCGAATAAGATTTACATAATTTTGTTTTAAAAACTCATTTTGAGATGAGACTTACTTAATATTAAATTTAATTAGTTTTGCTCCTATTATTTGTTTTGTCCTTAAAATATTAAAGTTTTCTCTTCTCACCAGATGTGAAATTTCAGATAGTGAAATCTCAAACCACTTTTTTATATATTCATTCATGTGGAAAATAATCAGCTTTAAAAAAACTTAAATGTGTAGAAACAGTAATGGTATAGTTTAATTATTTTAGCAAGATGATTTCGGTATCTTTAACTACTACTTAAATTTTTGATACGCTTATTAGAATATTTTGCATAAGTTTAAATTAGCAGGTAAGTCACACTATTGGTACTGAAACATCTCTTAATAATTTTATGTCAATCATAAATTACCGATCAAAACTTATTGTTATAATTTTTCTTAAATTACTCAAAACTAAATGATCTTACCAAATATAAACACCAAAACCGTATATCCAAAAGAATCACAACACTAGAGTCACAAACGCAGTTTGATCAAGTTTCCCGCCGAGCGTCAAGCGTCATGCGTCAAGCCGCTTCAAGCACGAGCGCAGCCCGCGTGTATCGGAACGCAACTGACTGATCTTCCATCGTGGCCGGTGCACGCGGGGACATTATGCGCATTCACACAGAAAGCGTTTATACTACCCGAATGATAGCGCGTTTAAATTTCATGACAGATTGTTTTAAATGTAGAGGGTATGTTTTCTAAAATAATTATTAGAGATTTGAAGCTGATTATGAAAATGTTTTTGTTATAGGGATTATGTTGCTATAATCTGTTATCTGAATATCAATAAATCACTGACTCAAAGAGGCTCAAAGATTTGGCTTCGAGTATTTGTGGAAAATCACCTGATCCATTTATTGACAGTGTGTATGCAATCCTGTAAAATCAAATACAATAAAGTATATTTCAGAATATAACAGTAATTAATAATTCAAACTTTATCATTTTAAATTTTACGTCTTCTTCATCGTTTTCTGCTGTTTTATTTTCTCATTGCAGTTTTATATTGTCTGTTTTCTATGTAAGAATCACCAACTCATGCTTGATCACTGATGTAACACATTAACACTAATGGCTTTGGATAGTGAACTTTAGTTTTTTATGTAACGGCACATCTAGGAAGCTATCTCTGCACTTTTTGCATTCCTTCAATCGAGGAATTGACTACTGATTAATAATTTATGACAACAGGAAGTCAGAAGGGCACTAGAATGGCTATTTGTCACCTGGACAACGTCTTCTACGTTACTTCTAAAACTTCCTTTTGGAGTATTGTGTGAATATTGTGTGAACTGTGATGATTGTGTAGGTATGTCATGTCACTTTATCTGGTCAAACTATATCGTATCCATTTTGAATGGAGCATAAACGTAAACAAACCGCCCATACTTAACCTAAAATTCACTTTGTTGGAGCGTCCTTTTATACGTAGTTTACATTCCTTGTCGATTTTAGATCCTTCTTTCAATAAAAATTGCTTACAATTATATCTGAAACTCGACGCTAAGCAAGTGAGATTTTGTTATTTGTGTCGTACTTTGTTTACTAACATGCTTCATTCAAAATGGATAAACCATAGGTAGACATGTTAAAGCAGGTACCTACCTACTTAACTATGTTAGTAGGTGACTTTTACTTAAATTTATGTTTTGTCGTAAGAAATTATATTATTTTTTATTTTTTGTTAAAAAATTCGTTCTATCATCATAATACTAAAGACATAACCTCTAGTAAAAAAAGAAAAAAAAGTCCAACATACCTCTCCATCAGAGATTTCAGCCAATTCATATTTAATGGGTTAATTATACAATATCTTCTTTTACTATTATTCCATAATTCAATAGAAATACCATACTTTCTGCCAATTATCGGCAACGCACATTAGCCAAAACTTTCGTACCTTTGTAAACGGTAGAAAGTGTTGGTCTCTCTCGATCCAGTGACTCCAGCACAGATTGCATGCTCTGGTTCTTATCTTAAGAATCACCCTGTATTGCGGATTCTATTCTATTTGTTAAGTCATATTCGGTAATAACCAAATGCACATATTTTACCGATCAACTTTACGTAGTTAAACCAACTCAAAAGGTATATTAAAATCTGACGGGTTCGTACATTGCTGGTCAATTATTTTATGTCAAATATTTTAGAACAAGTAGAACCCATAACAGCTGGGGTAAACGTATTCTAGAGTGGAAACCGCGACTCGGCGAACGCAATGTAGTACACCCTCCAGCCAGTTGGATGACGATGACGTTCTGCGAAAGACTCCAAGCAGATGCTCGATGCAAGCTGTGGACAGGGTACTCATTAGGGAAGGTCTTTGTCCAGCAGTGAATTAACAAACTGATGATGGTGAGAGACAGATTAAGTTCTGAAACTATTTATAGAAATAGATACGACTACTTTCAATTAAATAGTTTTTGATTATGATAGATAATCTTCAAATAGGAAAACTGGAATATTGTTTTTTAAATTTCACTTTTCATCTTAAAGGGATAAAAAAGAATAGCCCATTTTTATTGCAATAATAGTACCTACATTGCAGCTTTTTTTGATTAGTTAATCCATTTCCTTATTTTTATGATTTTTTATGTATGTTTTCTTGCATTTAATTGAACTACACATAGCTCCGTATTATATTAGTATTTTGTACAGATAAAAGTTATTAACATGATACTGCCGATCTACATTTTTATAGCACCAGCGCGTTTTACAAATCGTGTTAGCCGACTATAAATCCCGTAGCTACGGTACATACCGAGCTGAATAAAAGTGAGCCAGTCAAGGTCTTTGCATTTACTTTCGAAGGAGAGCATAACATCGCTCAGTTTCATGTTATCAGAGAATCAACCTCCTTGCGGACTTGTTTGCAGCTTACTGCAGCCTCAGCGATGTCATGGCACCGGGTCTCTTGCTGATGATCGTAGCTGAGTAACTGTCAAAAATTGTATTAGGTTTTTAAGAGATAAACTTGCAAGTGGTTTCTTTTTCACTTCTTCCACTAGTGGACAGAGAATTAAAGTGAATTAGAGTCAATTGAACCTTATTTCTTATTTGATAGTAATTACTATTTATCAAGCTGTAATAGTAAACATTTTAGTTGTCTATATGTATCTATAAAGTCCTTATTTTGTAAGTCTAAAGAAATAAACGAAATAAAAAGTTTTACATTATGATATACCATACTGGATTCTACGAGGTACAACTTAAATACGGCCTTCAATACAAATGACATCCAAAAATTATATTTGATGGGAACTTCAAACGAAATTACCAAGACCAAGCTGCCCCGGTTTATTTCATCACATCAACAGCGTTTGCAGTTTCCTGCTAGACTTATGCTTCCCAGTGGTGTCAATTCTAAAATTAGTATTCACAAATGTCAAATAAACGATAGCTTTTCAAATTAAATAGTTTTTTTGGCATCAAATCTAGGTAAAATAAGGATTTAGGAAACGAATAAGGAATCGAAATGTGTTGTTTAACATTCCTAAATCCTAATCTTGTCGTAAATCCTAATCAGTGCCTACCTTATTGACGGGAGCTATTTCTGCCAAAGATCGGTAAGACAATCTTACAAAAAATTTACTGTAACAGCCTTACCTTCAACCTTCATATTATGATATTTTTAGTAGGCATTTTATAAAGTGCCTATTAAAAATAACATAACGTTTTTCTTACTGTCTCTTTGCTCAACTTTTTGGCATTTTTATAGGAAATCGTTCATTTTAGTTCACAAGAGACCCGGCCTTACTAGTACAAGTTCGAAGTGGAGTAACCAGGGATGTGCCACTTCGATGTCAAGATACAGCTCGCCTCACAGCAGATAACGGTGGGGCAGGATTATAGAAATTATGTTATTACTCGATTCAATAGCCTTGTAGTTTATAATAAGTCGTGGTATCTGGACTGTGGTTGCGCGTCTTATACAAAAGCCTTGGTAGACATACAAAAAATTCAAATGGTAAGTTTGAGCCGTTTGAGTTTTTTTTGTTTACCAATTACGAGGTGAAAAAGATTTTTGATCAAGTGATTTTTGTTGGTCACTTAGAAAATAGTATTGAAAATTCTGCTTGCAAGCTTTTCGCCATTTTGATTGACGATGCATTATGAAGACATATCGTTTACTTTTTTTTATGATTATGACACTTAATAATGTTTGTTTATAAAGGAAATGTCTATCAAAAATATAAATTTTGATGATTTTTCATTTAAAACGGTACGAATAAAAAGCTACAAATGAAATTATTTTCTTTTATGCTTAAGGTTTAGCCCACACTGCGTAATCTCACTGCGTGTTTCTTTCCGCAGGATTCTGCAACTTATGCTAATTGTACGAAGCACGCATTTGCAGAAAAAAGCCGCATAATTTACGATTCGTACGCGATTATAATCCGCGAGAAAAAAATTGCTATGCGCCTTAAGGTTGACGGGAATGAATCACACTCATAAATTTTCCAAAATTATGTGAGTTTTGTAGAAAACTTGTAGTTATCTGTTAGGAAATTATATAACGATTATATTTGCCTACATTTAAGTAAACCCAGCGACAGTCGAATAAGTTAATTTATGTGATATATCTGCGCCACATCTTTTATTTCCGGTTTGCTTTCACTTTCAATAAAACTTAAATAGTATTACGTTGGCAATAACTATGATTATTTTATTCTTTGTGGTTTTAATTTTGTGAGAGGGTATCATTATGATTGGTTTCTAAGTAGGCCTTCTATTGAGATTATTTGATTCTTGTTCTAGAATATTTCTCAATCGTAACTTGTTTTAAAGATGAGACTTAGCCTTGTAATTATGAAATCTTATGATCCAAACATATTATATGTTAATATTAATCTAAATTGTTAATTAATTCGATTGAAACTTGTTCAGATCTTCAAATCACTTGTTTTTTGGTGTCGATGTTTTTGGTTCATGTTTATGTAACGTGTGCGAATCATAGAAATTGAAGAATATTAGAAAAACTAAATTTAGGTGGTATTAAAAAAACTACTTGGATAATTAGTGCAGTTTCGTTGGTGAACTTTACTTTGGGTAAGTATAATGTATGAAAACTTCTGTTTATGATGGCCATCAAATTGTTAAATTGCCTTAATTGATTAAATATTTATCCAACACTTTCTTAGCCTATGAAGCACAGTTCATCTGCAGTCCTTTTCAGCATCTGGGCAGTGAATGTGTTAATTTGAAGACCACCAAAGTTGTTTTCTAATAAAATATTCATATTAAATAAAGGCCTACATCAAAGAGTGAGATAGCATGTACTGATTTATGTATTTAATAATGTATAATTTAATGTAAAAAAAGTACGTACTTATAATTCAACTAAGTAGATAGATACAAAATTCTTTATTGCACACGTATTGAAAGAAATGATACAATAGAATAGCTTAACCTAAACTAAAAAAAAAGGTTTCTGTTAGGATAGTTACTTTTATTACAAAGTATGTTACGAGCCTTTTCGTAATAGTTGGGCTGACTGATAGCCTGATATAATTAACTCATTACTTTGATGTTGTATAAAATACTAAAGAAGTCTGAAAAAGAAGGTTACATTAGTTGGAATAGATAACTGAATATCTTGTAACATAGTGGCTCCACCTAGTTATTGCGTGCGGAGTTCGTTGTTTTATAATAGTGATAATGCCCAGATCGATCGACCAAGGAGACTTTTTTCTTCACTTATCAATCTTACAACATGCTTTATAACTTTCTTACGCTTATCATTGCTTTTTTACAATTAAGAAGTTTTGTATAACAAGAAATTACATACAGATCAACGCTCTTACGACCACTGCATCCCACGCATTCACTGCCCAGTCTGCGCGGCGCGCCCCTCTGCGTCATACATAGCCCATGCAGGTATTAGTTTAGTTTAGTATAACGCCCTCACTGCCCAGTCCGTTACACGGTGACGTAGTGGGACATCTGCGTCATGAGCCATGAAGGTGTTAGTTTAGTATAATATTTTAAACAAGGTGGTTTTGCCATTTTCAACTCGCAGTTTGGAGATTGCACTAGATTTGTTAAAAGTACACAGAAGGAGCTGCTGGCCTTCCTATGGCCTTCTGGTAGGTTCTTTTAGTCCTTCCATCCTTAAAGGATATCCAGAGCTGAGCCGAAACTTACCGACGACGGCGGCGTGGGCGGAAGGATCTTTTGCTAGTAGTATTTTTGTTCGGATGGATCTTTTGCTGATAGTATTCGGAGACATTTTAGCTTTTTCTGTGTTAAACACTCTTTGTCTTCTTCAGTGCAGATGACAGGTATTCGCCTATGAAACAAAAAGTTACCAGCTTGATTCTCGGCTGACGGTTTAGTATAATCTACCAACTAGTTCGTTCCAAGTGAGGCTGTTTTTTTATCTTTACTAGTGTTAAAATTACCTAAGTTCAGTAGAATATTAAAACAAGTAGGTATTTATAACTGAAACAATTGAGCTAATTGCAGACTGTTGCAAACAATCTACAGGTAGCTTAACTGATCCATATGAATCGAAAGCGTACCCAAGACACTGGCTACATTGCCCCGCTCTGTATGGCAATATTGATGCGCAATGCTAATGAGTAGGTAATAATGATCTCTGATGTTGGGTTATTGTAATGTTATGCAAAAACCCAACATTATTTATTAATTCTGAGCTCAACATCGATTTCCTGTTCCGGGATGCTGCGCGCCGCTATGGCTGGTCATGTAGACCATCTGAGCCAACATCTCCGCGGTCTGCGGTCCACCACACCATTCCAACGGTTCTCCAGCTCAACACTTTAATCTTCCATTGATTTTGCATAATTTACTTTCTATTTGTCATTTTTATAACAGTTTTTATAACTCGGAAGTGCTTTGCGGTGAACATTGTGTGCGATTGTTTTTGACACGAAATTAATCTTTTCTGAATCTATTTGGTTACGCAGCTGCTGAGTAATTTGTTTGCTGTTGATGTTTTGCTGTCCAAAACACTATTGTTTATATAACTGTCTAGTATTGTCTCTATAAATAATAGAATAAATGGTTTGGTATGACAACTCAGATGATCACACATTCAATCTATCAATCAAATTGTTTATTTGAGAAAGTATGGAAGTATAATGTGCACAAAGTAGACCTTTAAAGTTTTTCATCCTTTAACATTAATTAAGGTTAGTAGGTTAAATACATGCAAATATTTTAATGGTTGATATAAAATACATAACAAGCGGCATTTCGACAAGTGTTTAAGTAGCGTTTGATTAAAATTTTTCAAGAATATGAAACAGGTGAATTTATCCCTCTCCCCCTTTTTTACCTCCTGCGGTAGAAGTTGACTTAATAACATGCCTTTTTTTATTTGGCGAGGAAATTCGTTCACGGATAAACTGGTATAAGTGATCAGTATTATGTGGGATAACTAGTGGTTTCTTTTTCACTTCTGTCGCTAGCGGACAAAAAAATTGAAGTGAATTAGAAACAATTGCACCTTATTGCTTATTCGATAGTAATTACTATTTTATGAAGCTGTTTAAATAAAAAAAAAATTACTTGTCTAAGTGCTTATTTAGTAAGTCTAAAGAAATAAACGATTTGACTCTGACTCACGACGAAGTCCTGAAAACGGTACTCTCTCGCTATTTCCGCTGAGCCACGGGAACATTTAAATACTACTAACATGTCTTCCGTGCCTACACTATTATCACTATAATACAGTAAAAACTCTTGTAGATTTCCTGCTTCCCACATACATAACCTAGCTCTACATAAGCTTGTGACAGACAGACAGACGGGGCCATTAGAAAGCCGTCGATCATCAGGAAAGGGAAGAGTGCGAACAATGCCGAACCACATGAGGTTACGTGCCTGGTGTCTGGGGTCCCTCTGGCTGGGCTTGATGCGCTGCATACATACAGAGCTGATGCAACGATATTCTAAAATAGTTTTATAACTTAACTCAAGTAAACATTTCAGTATGCTGAGTTTGAACTGTCATCGACTGCCATACTGTTTACTACAAAGTTTGCATTACTCTATTTTCTATGACAACAAGGACAACAACAACGAATGTAACAACGCTCCAAGCGGGAACTTTACATACCCATCTGGCTTAGTACACATTATGTATCATGTGGCACCTTGTAACTACTTAGTAGAATAGAATAGATTATAATTTTATTTGTAACTTTATCAACAAAAACCAACATGATTTCAAACAAAAAACAAAGCGTCTGTCGATTAGAGTCACGAGACGGTATCCGTCTTAGCATAAGCTAGCTGCAAACACTTTACAACCAACGCTGGTCTTACGACACGCTGTTCGGTGACGTCACGAAAAATAACATAAACTACGATACAAAACAATAAAAATTTAAATCCAAATCACACAAAAGCATCTCTGTCACACTCCTACAACTGTAGAAAATACTTTGTCGCATAAACGCATACCGTTCAAATAAGAATATTGCCACACGTCGTTTGGACGAGCCGAGCCGTGAAATTAGAATGAATTGGGTATTGCTTCCTTCTATCACAATACTAGGATTATAGTACATATGTACATCATACAAACACATACATACATACATCATACATCATGTCTGAACGTTGCGATAGAGACATTAAAGTCGAAATTGGTTGCGATGATTTAGGTATGGATATGCAATGCGGACGGTTGGATGACTGGTTTTCTATTTTCCATAGTGGTTGGTACTCTCTGAAGGATAGGATTCTAGAATTCACGAATAAATTCGACAGAAAAACAAAATTATCGACAGAGCTCAAAAAATTTGCAGCTGAAGTGGCAGTGGGCTCGCGAAGAATCGACGAGTTTTTGAGTGGAGACTCGGCAAACGTAGCGTAGGACGCCTTCCAGCCAAGTGGGATGACGGTCTGCGATAGACTGAAGACAAACGTTGGATGCGTCAAGCCGAAGACAGGGAGCTATGTCGCTCATTATGGAGGCCTATATCCAGCAGTGGAAGAATTTAGGTTGACGATGATAGAGATATTGGATTATTGCTGAAATCCTCCAAGGTCGTTCCCCACGTGGGGGATTTCCTGTATATATATTGTACATACACATATTTCCATAATGTGTATGTACAAATACTTACATAGAGTTTTTTGACTCAAAAGTTTGCTACGGCAAATCTTTCACCGAATATTTTGTACAAAATCCTTCTTTCTACTACAGAACTGATGATATTTCTACATCAGTAGCTACTAAGTTGGAACTTGGTCCTCCAATCACTATTCCGGTTAAATGCGTTACTCAGAAGTCTTCATAATCTACAATTCATCAGTTTAATTTGCGTAACAATTAGTGAGGCTTTCTATCGAGGAATTTGCGCCGATGAGCCTCCGGGCTCTGCGGCCTCTTCCACTAGTTTGTTACTCGTGAGAGAATTACACAATCAATATTGTGCGATTTAAAAAAATATTGCTTACTTTTCAGGGAGTGACATAGGCTGTATTTTATCCCGGAATTCCCACGGGAATGGGAACTACGCGGGTGAAACCGCGAGGCACTGCTAGTATCACACACACTAATATTATAAATGCGAAAGTTTGTATGGATGTACGGATGTATGGATGGATGGATGGATGTTTGTTACATCTTCACGCCAAAACTACTAAACGGATCGGGCTAAAGTTTTGCGTACAGATCCTATCCTAATCCTGGAATCAAACATAGGCTTCTTTTATAAATCAGTTCCCCTGAGATATGAATCACCTTTAAACGTTTCCATAGAATCACCGCGTGCGAAGCCGCGGGGCGCAGCTAGTAGTTAATATAAGAGTACCACATTAAAAAAAATGTTTACTGATAAATGGATACATAATTTAGGTGCAAACAACAAAATTGATAATAAGAGAGTTTTTAAGACAGAGACATAAGTAAAAGATAGAGATATTAATTAAAAACTAGTTAATTCAGTATTAGGATAATATCTATAGGCTATTTTGGTGCTGGTGTCTTTGTGTATGTCCGTGAGAGGGTTCCATGTTAAGCGATTGTCTGGTATATGTGTGTGTATGTGTGTTTTTGTGTGTGTTGTGAGAAATAGTGTGTTAGGAGGAACTTCCGAGGACACCGGTCTCTCTGTAGTCCGGGTCAGAAATGTTCCAATGTCCACACCCCACCCCCAGCTAGGCCAGAGTTAATTTGATGCCTAATTTATTCACGTAACGTAACATAATGCCACCGTGAATTTGTTTTTAATTCTAAATGAGGTTACGTTATGCAAGTGGAAATCTATAACAAGTTGGTCCGGAGCGAAATTCGAGAATTATCTACGCTGAATGAAATATTTGTTAGATTAGTAAAGGTGACAGCCCAATGTTCTACTTGTCGTTTTTATAATGATCTGTGCTACATTCTATGGGAAGAGCTCAATACGAATAACTCTAAATAAGTGTAGCTGTGTGGTGCTGGCTTAGAATTTGCACCACCCCATCTCTTCCCGTGGGTGTCGTAATAGGCGACTAAGGGATATCCACCGGGGGGCGGGCAGCAGCGCCTTCTACAGAAAACTTCTACCACTGAACTGCGATCCCCAACCCGCATGCCCAGCGTGGGCATTACGGGCACTACCCCCCATGAGATACGCCAACAAGGCGTTCTTCAGGGGGGGGGCTGGCGTCTAGCAGTGGACCAATATAGGCTTGTTGAGGTTGAGGTTCATGTGTATAAATGTTGCTGTCCCTTTTTGACGGTAGAAAAGGAAATGCTTCAATTTTATTCAATTAAGATTTGGTGCCAAAATAACCAAAGTACTTATCACTTACCCAAATAACCAAAGTACTTATCACTTAACCAAAGTACTTATCACATACGTATCACGTACCTTATAGTGGTCAAATCCTGCAGCGCTCTTAAAAATACAAATGGAGGTTTGTTAAGGATTGTTATAGATGTAAAATTCTGTAAATAATAATATATGGAAATACAGAAATATTTGTTACAAGTACACGCAATGACTCGCTTTTTCCATTCTTTTCCAATATGAACCGAAGAATGATGAGTAACCGAGACAACAATAAGGACACGAAAAACGACAGCCAGTGGCGCCGTTCCGTCTATGACTGAGGTGGGAGGACACAATTGGACACAATTTGAGGCTGCCCATTTTGCCCAGTGCCTCATCTCCCTTTTTAACCGACTTCAAAAAAGGAGGAGGTTATCAATTCGACTGTTTTTTTATATTTGTCACCTCAGAACCTTGACTGGGTGGTCCGATTCTCATGATTCTTATTTTGTATGAAAGCTGGTGCTTCCTGTGTGGTCCCATTTTAATTTTGTTCAGTTCTAACAAAGGAATCCATGAAAATTCATGAAATAACTATAAAAATTGAAGTCGGTTTATAGTTTTTAAACACAAAATTAATTATTTTACATCGATGATAACGAACAACAATTAATATTAGTACAATACACAACAATTTATATTATATTAGGCCGAGAAGTTTGGAAGGAAAAAAGGTCGGCTTTTGTCCACTAAAGGGGAAAAACCTCCCTAGGTTTTTCCCCTTTAGTGGGCAAAATTATCACTTTTTTAATGTGAGTATGATGATAATAGTTATGACAGATATAAGGGAATACCTGTTACAATCATCATGTTCATTATAAATGTAAGCGGGTTAACTACGAACCTTGTTTGTGTTATCCTTGTTCGTCTAGAACCGCATTCGCCCTGAAGATGTCCCGTTAAGAGATGAAACGTTGGTGTTCTTCCAACACAAACTAGGTTCGTAGTTAACCCGCCTACATTCATAATGAATTCGTCAAACTACGAAAGTTTCTATAGGAAAAATCATCATGTTCATACATCGAGATTGTTCATAGCCTTATGGTTGGATACAGGTATCATTTAAGATTACATTGTTTTTCTCACCTGACATTATACACACCCGCTGCATTTCATTCCAGCGTGCGGGAGGGAAGTAGAATTTAATGCACAATGATAATTTACTGGTAAAACAGCACGAAGGTCATAAAAGAAGTATTGAGTTCTCTCTTCAAAATAAATTTATTTTAATTTTTTCATAAATAAACTATGTCGGTAGGGTTTGATTATAGAATTGTCTTTCTCCGTATGTTACTTATTTTCGCAATTAGGTAAAAATTCGTGTACAAATACAAAAGTTTAGAAGCTTGTATTTTTCAAATGTATATTTTTTTACGGTTTTGGTAAGATAGTGACGATAGGAATAAATATCAATGAACCTTAGTTTTGGATGGTTAACATCTAGCAGCGTAGTACCTTCCACGTTTGTTTTAATATGTGTTGGTCAAATTACTTAAATCACATCACACTAATATTATAAATGCGACAGTTTGTATGGATGTATGGATGTATGGATGGATGTTTGTTACTTCTTCACGCCAAAACTACTGGACGGATCTAGCTGAAATTTAAAACAGACATAGTTCTAGACATGGAATTAAACATAGGCTACTTTTTGTCCCATAAATCAGTTCCCATGGGATGAAAATCACCTTTTAACGTTTCCATAGGAACAACGCGTGAGAAGCCACAGGGCGCAGCTAGTTACTTATAAATAGTTTATTGTTGGACAACCGATGTGGAGGAGGTTGCGGGTTCGATTCCCGTCTCGGGACAAATGTCGTACGACCTGCAGATATTTGTTCAGGGTGTTCTGGTCGTTTCCTATGTATAATAAAAAATATCTATCTATGTTATGTATTGTAATAAGTGTATCAGTTATCTACTACCCATAACACAAGCTCTGCTTATCTTGGGGCTAGATGATGCTGTGTGAATTGTCCATCTTTTTATTATTTTTATTTATAAAGCTGTGTGGTTCTGGCTTAGAATTTGCACCACCCCAACTCTTACCGTGGATGTCATAAGAGGCGACTAAGGGATATTCACCGGGGGGCGGAAAGCAGCGCCCCCTGCATAACAATTATACTACCAAACTGCGATCCCCAACTCAGCGTGGGGATTGTGGGCAATATCCTCCATGGGATAAACGCCATTAAGCCGCGTATCAGGAGGAGGCTTGCGACCAGCAGTGGACCAATACAGCCTGTTGAGGTTGAGGCTATTCTTTATTATAGTTGATCATCACGACTGCATGAAAATAAACTTAAGTATTTCGTCAGTTATATTTCCCAGCAGTTAAAACCTAGTTAAAACATAAAGGGTAATTGGATATAATAACAGTACATAATGAGGGTCATCAGGAGGATGTGTTCACGGTCAAGTTTGTCATTTGACAGCAGGTGGCTCAACATCCGATGGACCTGTCATTTCCCAATCTTACTTACCTTTATCAAAGTACTGTATTTAACCTTTGTAGGTATTTATGGTCGCTCCCGCGCGAAATTTTTAATGTGAACAAAATCCAGGCTAGAATCTAGTTATTTTTGTGTTTCACGTATTTTGGCTAGTACTTACATAGGATTGAGTACAACGCATCTAGCACACGAACTTGGAACTACGCAATTTCAAAACAGACGTCTAGAATTGGGACCATTTTTATATGGGATTTGGTACAGAGCCATGCTTAGGACTGTGAATTGACTTATTTATCATTAGAACTTATCTGGCGTTAAAACTTACTTAGGCCTTGGAACTACGCCATCACGCATTCATAAATAAATGCGAAAGTTTGGATGGATGGAAGTTTGTTACCTCTCCACACCAAATCTATTGAACGACCTCTGTGGCGCGGTGGGCAAAGGTCCGCCTGCTACGCAGGAGGTTGCGGGTTCGATTCCCGCCTCGGGACAAATGTGTGTACGATCTGCAGATATTTGTTCAGGGCGTTCTGGATGTTTTCTATGTATAATAAAAAATATCGATCTATGTAGTGTATTGTATTATGTATATCAGTTATCTAGTACCCATAACACAAGCTCTGCTTAGCTTGGGGCTAGATAATGCTGTGTGAATTTGTCCAGCATTATTTATTTATTTATTATTTATTGAACGGATCGGGTTGAAATTTTCCGCACAGGTATTCCTGAAATCAACAATTATTTTACATCCCTTAAATTAGTAGGATATAAGTCATCTTTGTACGTTTCTATAGAAATAATGAATCACATGCAAAACCGCGGGCACGAAGTAGTCCCACATAAAGATGTCTCGCTACCATCGAGTAACCAATAAATGTTAGAATGAGTAAATGTTATGAAAATATTACAAAACGGATTTTTGACAGAAAACCTAAATTTGATTATTACTTTTATTTATAACTGAAACAGACATTAGCCCGTCAAGCGCCAAGCGTGCTCATAAGAAAAAAGTGCCCCGAGCGGCTTATGTGTATATGGTGCTCCTAAGGCGCTCGGCGCCATTGTTTGGCTCTTTACCATAAATGTCGGAATGATGGACTTCCATTGACTGGACTAATGTCAAGCTTCATTCAATACGAAACGAAATACAGCCAATAAAATCAAATTGAGACCGGAAATTGTTACCATTTGAGCAAAATTGCCAAGCACCCCGCGAACGGCTCAGTTGGCCGCCATCTTTTAAAAATTTGCGCAACAGCAAAAATTTTTAAAAATTTCTCAAGAACGACTCATTGAATATTCCTCGTTGGTTATTCTTTGTATTTACTGGGAAGATACTGTAGATTATGTGTAAATTTATAGAATCACCAAAAACGGTAAAATTTTAATGAAAAAACGTGACTAACTTTTGCATCGTGCATTTTTGAAAATCCAAGTTCCATGTCCACTTTGTTTATGAATGATTTTCTTTAGAATTATGGGGTTTAATGGTTCTTTATGTTCATGAATAAGCTAGGTAATTTATCAAGGAATATTTAGATACCAAGAAGTAAGTACCTGCTTATAGCAAAAGCAGGTAGAAATCATTTTGCGTAAAGTTTGTCAACCCACAACGGCGGGACAAACAAAGGGCGCCCGGCCGTTGTATGAAGTTTTGCAAGGTGATTCATCAGTGACGCGCGCGCGCTGTACGCGGCGCACGCCTAAAATGGCGTCCGTGTTTTGTTTTAGTTTGTGAACAGTATTGTGGTGTAATTATTGTGTTATAAAGTGATGTGAATACATATAGTTATGCGTAAATACCTATGCTACCTACTAAAAGTGTTAGGTTTGGTAAATATCTATTGTGAAGTGAAATATGATGCAAATTGTGTCACGATTTTGACTCGAAATCACGAACTTGGAAAGAAATTAAATAATTTCTGTATCATGTAAGTATTATTAAATTATTTTAAGGGCATGAGCTATTAGGAAAGTTTACGACGAAAACAATGATGTATGATTTATAATATATAATTACACCATACTCCCGTAAACTTGCTTTTTCTGATGACGTCACGTAAAAATTATCGCCGTTAAAAAAGGGCTGGCGCTCGATATCGTAGGGTGGCAAAAAAGGCCGTCGTTTCGACGGGTTAGTTTGATTTTGATAGCCATTTGGATTTTTGTATTCTTCATCGACTAACTGTATCCAGACCTATATGATAAAATAATCTTGATGAGTTGAAACGATTAATAATTTAAAAATAATAACTAGAATGTAAATAACTAACAATACAATTTTAGTGCCCAACAGGGTGTATGTACCAACCTTAGCAATGATTAGATCATAAGCTGGGTTGGTAAACCTATGTACATATTATATTGGCAATTAAATCAAATAAATGAAACGAAAATAAAGTGAAATAAACCAAACCCAGAGCTCGCTCTGCATAAACAACACACGCAGCGTATCCGCGAAATATAATTTCTCAATATCGAGACTGCCTTTTATAGTGCTTGTATTAGAATTAATTGAATCGAACTCTATCCGGGAAGTTCCACAATAGTACGCCGCGCCGGTGTCGCCACATCCTGTGTGCAGACCGGCCGAAGAAAGGACTTGTACTTTACTCACTAAATAGCTTGTTTCTCTATTACATCTATTCTACTTACGCTGGTCCACCAGTACAAAGTCGCTCAGCGAGCTATGGAAAGGGCTATGCTCGGAGTTTCTCTGAAGGATAGGATTCCTAACGAACACATCCAACATATCTGTCGGATGTATTCGTTACTATACCAAAGTTACACATAGCTCAGAGAATTACTCGTAGCAAGTTGAAGTGACAGTGGGCCGGCCATATCTCGCAAACAACCGACAACCGCTGCTGCGGTAAACGAGTTCTTGAGTGCAAACGTGGTGTAGGACGCCCTCTAGCCAGGTGGGATGGCAATCTGTGACTGCAGGCAAATGCTGGAAGCGTCTAGCTGAAGACAGGGTGCTATGGCACGCGCTCATTAGGGAAGGCAATGTCGAGCAGTGGACTATTTATTAAGCTATTGCATAGCTTCTATCGCGGGCCTTGAGCGCGGGGACCGAATCCAGAAATTCCGTAACGAAAAAACCTTGACGTTTGTCTCTTTAGTTCAGCAACTCGCCTCTAGATGGCATTGCAATAGCTTTACCGCGGCAGTCCCCGAGTGCCACACGTCTTTTTTTTATTTTAAACTTAGACTAGGCTGATGATGATATGAATGCTGTGTGAATCGTCCAGCATTATTATTATTTTTATTTATTTCGGTTTAGCTGATTGGTCCTACAGACAGGGCTCTCACTATCTCTGAGTCTAGACTAGCATGAGATGATGATGGCTGTCTCGTGGCAGGAATTGAACCTGAAACCTGACTCAAGCGACCCGATAAATGATAATTAATTGTTTATGTTACCAAGTTATAAGTATTTAATAACCACACAACATTTTATATTTACGATCAATTCCGATTACACAACGAAATAAATAATTAGAGGCAGAGAACCGGTTGAACGATACATTATGCACGTGTTATTGATACTTAGGTTTTACTTTCTCTGGTCTCGGAGTTAGGAGGAGAGGAACATGCGTGTCGGATGCGGCATCTTAGAATAGTACATGTAATAATAAATTTAAAAAAAACAACTGGTTGCGAAGTGCACTCTTGCGATGCACTACGGCACTACAAGTGGCGATTTTGTTATTTTCGATATAAAATACTTTGAACGGCGCCATCTGTTAGCCTGCGGCGACACTTTTTTACTATTATGTAAGGTCATCTCAACTGACGCTGTGGGTTCTGTGTTGCTCCCGGAACTAGCGACATCTTTCAACTTAGTTAACTATTTACACAGGTAGCTATAACTTTTGAATGCTCATCTAAGTAGGCTGCTAGCTTACAATGTAGTACCAATTTAAACCTACAGTAATGCAAGCGGGTTACGTCACCACGGTCACATAAGGCTGATCTTGCATGTTAGATCAGCATCACGTGACCCTGACGCGAGTCTACCAATTATTACCCATTATTATTGCCGCTAAACAAAGGACAATTCACACAGCACCATCTTGCTCCAAGCTAAGCAGAGCTTGTGTTATTGCTATTTAACTTACTAGATAACTCATAGATATATTCATTAATAAAACATCATAGGAAACATCTAGAATACCGGGAAGCAATATTTGTGGATATATCTGCATTAGTACAAACATTTGTCCCGAGGCAGGAATCGAACCCGCAACGGGAACAAACTGGTGTCTTCCCAAAAAAAGTAAGATTCGTAGCTTACATCCTAATGCGTTTTAAAAAGGTATACATTGAATAGCAATGTATATTTATTCACATAGAAGTAGTGTTAGTATAGTACTAACACTAACACAGTAGTCGTCATCAAAATTTAAATAAATTACATTATTTAAAACCGCTTTCGCCTTCCTGCGATTCTTTGAAATAATTTGCATAGGTAGTGGATAGATAATGATGACATTGATAAGTTTTTATCTTCTGGGGGGCAGGAACAAATCTTCCACCAAACTGCGATCCCCAACCCGCATGCCCAGCGTGGGGATTATGGGCATTACCCCCCATGAGTTAAACGCCAATAAGGCGTTTATCAGGGGGAGGCCTGCGTCCAGCTGTGGACTGATACAGGCTGTGGATGGATGGATGGATGGATAAGTTTTTCGGAGATTTTAAACAATTAAAATTGGTAGAAACCGAAATAAGGTATTATAACTACCTAGCTATTCGTGTTGAATTGGTTTATATTCCTCGATATTATTATTTAATCATGTATTATTTTATTATATATCAACTTCTATTAAAAAATAAATAAATATTACTTTGAAACTCCATTGAAATCAATACTGTCCCAAAAAAAATCGACGGGACTTCAACCCGAGTTCTTCCCTCAGTACGGGAATGTGTTGGCCAAGTACCTAAATAGACTTCTTAGAAATAACCGATAGTGTTATCTTTAAAACAAAAACTGTAATTATAATATACGCCTACACGTAATTTAAAGTAACCTCAATAGTCTAACATCGCCATCTGTCGCATTCCACGTAAACTATGATACATGCTAGTATTCTAAGCCCAGTGAGTGTTGTACAAGAAGTTGTTTCTCGTTGCATGAAACAGTTCCAACATCGTTGTGTAGATGGCGTCGTATTCGTTAAACTACTGTTTCATAATTATGAGCCGACTTCAAAAAAGGAGAAAGTTCTCTATTCGGATGATTTCTTTTTTAGGGTTCCGTACCCAAAGGGTAAAATGTGACCCTATTACTAAGCCTCCGTTGTCCGTCTGTCCGTCTGTCTGTCTGTCACCAGGCTGTATCTCATGAACCGTGATAGACTAGACTAGACTAGACAGTTAAAATTTTCACAGAAGATGTATTTTTGTTGCCGCTATAAAATATAAATAATTTTAATAATTAAGGGGGCAACGTCCTTATCGCCTTGATAACCGATCACCAAGGTTAAGCAACGTATGCCTCCATGGGAGTCATGCAAAGAGCCATTTAGGAAGCTAGGCATACTCACGGTGCCCAGCCTTTACATATTGTTATTGCTAACGGATATTATCAAAAATAGACACAAATATGAAACCCTTGAGCAAATGGATGTTCGACTTAAAACCAGAAGGAAGGACTTAGAGGTGCCTTTCTGTCCTAGATTAAATATCGCTAGACACTGTAGTAGATATCAGGCTATCAGGTTATTCAATTCTTTACCAAACGAAATGAAAGCATCTGAGAGGTTAAACCAATTTAAAAGTGAACTTACCCAACTCCTGCTGAAAGGGTGTTTCTACACGGTCAACGAGTTCCTTAACCGTAGCAATTAAATAAAACTATATTGACTTTATGTAATTTAAGTTAGCTCATTAGACAAGTGTAATTTTTTATAACTAAGAATTTGACATTATTTTCTTCACATTGCATGATATTTTGATGTACTACTGTTCAAACACAATTGTATGGTTGTTTCTGAATAAATGATTTATTTATTTATTTATTTTATTATTTACGTGGGGCGCGGTCAGTACTTGGATGGGATGATGACCGCGTCACGTTGACTTTTTGTTTTTTTACGACGAAAGATTTGTATTTTTTGATTTTTATAGATAATGGTACGGAACCCTTCGTACGCGACTCGACTTGAACTTGGCCTATTTTATTTAACAATAACGTTGGATAGATTCAATACATCGAACGCGAAAAATGCATGAAGAATGATACCGATTCGTCCTCATCAGCAACATAACGTCCACTGCCTAAAGCAATGGACATACCTCTCTCAAACAAAAGAGGTTCGTCATAAGTGGGTACTTAATGGTATTAAGTCTTTTTGATTTATGAATCTAGTCCCAAAAAGTTTTTTCTACTCAATGAACTAAACGTACGATATCATTTCATTCAGAATTTTTCGCTTAAGGCCCATACAGCAGCGAAAGTGGCGCCCCCAATTAGTTTATCTTATTATTACGTTAAACGCAGTTATTTTTAAAAATCCTACGTTCAGTTTGTGGTATCTATTATAAGCTATTTATTAATGTCTCTGTAATAGTTTCATTTTGTAAAGCTTAGGAAGAGATACGAAGTTGCGCTTTTTGGCCACCAAACTCTAATTTCGCATCTCCTCCTAAACTATATGAGATAAAATTATGAAAGAGGTATTAAAAGATAGCTTATAATAGATACCACAAACTGAACGTAGGATTTTCAAAAATTCCTATGATAAACGTAAAAATATGATAAAATAGGTATCGCTGTCAGATTGGCTCGGGTATGCGCCTTAAGTTATTTACAACGGGATATTTACCATGATTTGAGTTTTGAACTTTCCAATGTTTTGGAACAGTTTCATGCGCCATGATCACGGAATAACTGAATGTCTTGCGAGTGAGTTATTATTTACTTGAGTAATATAATAAACATGATGGATTTAAAAGTTTTATCAGATTTTTTGATTTTTAATTCTAACCACAGCGTGACAAAATCTTGTGATGTCACCGTAAGATTTCATAATAAAAGACGGGAAAATTTGCTATTCTCATTTTACACTACGTAAACAGTAGGTTCCACCTCGAATTTCCGGTGACAAGTGTGACGAGATGAATCACAACGCCCCTATTTCAGGAGTTTTCGAAGAGGTGAGAATCAGGTTATTCCACATCACTCAACGTCAGCAAGATAAATGATAATGACGTGAAGGTGAGCCAGAATAGGTGATTATGATCCACGGTGACTCAGCTTATCTTCTCGCGAGGGAAGTTCTTTGATTTTATGGAAAAAATAGATTCGGGATTCATATGAAGCAGTCAGAGGGGAAAAATTGTTGATGATTGTTTTCATTCGATTGTTGGGAACAACTTATTGGATTGATGACAGGTAAAAGGTAAGGCGCTTATCAGGGGGACGGCTAAGTCTAATAGTGGACCATTATTGGCTGTTGAGGAAAATGTAAGTAGAATATCGAGAAATAAGACACAGGGCTCTTCTATCAATGCTCACAAATCCCTAAAATTATCCTTAATACTTTAAATGTCTTCACAAATAAAATTCACAATCAAATACATTTCATCAAAACTTTTTGCATACCAAAACCATTACCAAAATGAACTTGATTCGAGTCTAGGAACTTCAACTTCAGAAATCGCACAAAAAACACGCCTCCGCAAGTTCAGCTGGTCTGGTCTGCCACAAATGGCAGCGTGCCACCAGACAATTTGTCCAATTCGCAACCATTAAAACTCTGACTTCAATTATGCTGGAGGACTTTCCACGCGTCAGGGACGATAACGGCTTTCAGATTGACTGCAAAAGATGACATAAGGTAACCAAGCTTCTGCAACTTGATCAAGAACTAAAATCATGAAGATCTTATGGGGATCTAGTTTTCCGATTGTTTGTTCAATTATTTCTTGGTACATCTTAAGGAACATAAATCAAGTGTCTTAGTTTATTAGCAAGATAGCACCACGCACCTTAGTAGTTCTAAAATGATCTTCATAATTATGCAAAGATAGCAGCGTGAGACAATTAACAAGAAAGGAAAATTCCTTACCAAAACTCCACGTGGATGTAAGTAAGCTTTTATCTAAACGTTCTGAGCAAAATCTCTACATTCTGCTTTGAAGAGAAATAATTATTGTAGTAAGTGGGCTGATGAGCTCGAGTGCTGCAATTAACGCAGAGTTTATTAGATTTGCGATAACGTACTGCTAAGGAAATTTCGCTAAAAGGTGATTGCAATTATGACGATAATTGTATTGTGTCTTACGAAATGCTTGAGATTACTTTGGATAACGAAAGACGCAAAGATTGTTATAAATTCTTATACCTTACTTTTAGTAATACAATGTATTCTAGATCGCTTAAAGATATTTATTTTATTTCACTAGAATACGAATTGAAACATTATCGTTTAACGTTGTTATCTTCAATAGTTTAAACAAAATAAAACCAAAGCTACCTATTTAAAAGTTGAGCAAACAGAGTGAAGTTGAAAGCAAACCCGTGTTTCTTGAGTGCAGCAACCGGACAATTATTATGCCATCGAGTCCACAATGAGCTTAACCCGGGACCATGCTGCCCATTTTATTTGTTATGGCTTTATATTGCGGTAATTTAAGACGGTGAACTGGACGAACTGGTGAGTATTTTAAATAGGTAGTCATTTGATGCAGTTTTTTCCTACTTTTTAAATGTGATTACGTACGTAATGTATAAAAATCGTGTTTCTTGCTTTGTAATGTAATATTATAGAATGGTAATAGTATTTAGCTTACTATCTTCTTTCAAGATCACCAACATCGTTTTATCTGAAACTTGTACGTTTGAGGCTGGATGGACTCTGAAACAAAATAATTAGAACTTTTTTTTCTCCTGAGACATAATTGTTTGTTAATGTAGTAACACTGTGCAAACAGCTTTACCTTAAAACATTAGAAACTGAGTCGAGTCCTCAAGCCCTAAAACAAGCACAATACTTTCCCTAGTTTACGATGATGGTCTGCTCGGTGACGGTGACCCGTAGTGTTGTGGTGTGCTGTGAGAGTGCTAGTCATGTGGACAATCCTTGTGCTTGCTGTAAGTACATTTATACTTTTCTCTTCATTTATCTTTAAGAATAAGAATAAGAATAAGAATCATTTATTTGCCAAAACATGAGTATTAACATGGTATGAGCATGCAACTATGTTAAAATATAAATTAATTAAGACCTACATGTTTTGCCATTACTGGCGTGCAAAATAGGAGAGGGCACACTGCCGATTTGTCACTAATGTGATATGTCTTTTTTAAATAGTAGTACAACCATATTCCAAAATTATCAAAAATACTTAAAATTAATTATATATTACAATTGGTACGTACATTATATAAAATCAAAATTTGTCAAGAAGAAAATCATTAACGGTATAATAACATTTCTCTATGAGTACATTTTTGAGTCTATTTTTAAATACATTTGGTGTATCAGAGTAATTGTTGTTTAAACATTTTACAGCCTGATTATATATTTTTTTGTTTGTTTTCTTATTTTACTTTCTATTAGTTTGTTTTTGATGGTTAGTATTTCGACAGATTCATACCAAAAATCAGACATAATCATAGAACAATAGGTATGTATATATATTTAGTTTTAATGGGTATACTGCCAAAAATTTTAAATCTTCTTGCACTCTTATAAAAAACTAAGTACGTGTTTGAAAAAGGAAAAAGGGAAGCTTTTCCAAAATATCAATTATAGTCGGTATATCGTCGCTATACCGTGTCCATTTTGAATGAAGCATAAACGTAAACAAACCGCCCATACTTAACCTAAAATTCACTTTGTTGGCGCGTCCTTTTATACGTAATTTTCATTACTTGTCGATTTTAGATCCTCTATTCAATAAAAATTGCTTACAATTATATCTGAAACTCGACATCAAGCAAGTGAGATTTTGTTATTTGTGTCGTACTTTGTTAACATGCTTCATTTAAAATGGATAAACCATAGTGTAATTAGTATCGACAACTAAAATAAATAACTTCTTTACACACAAATAATTTACTGTTTACAGATTTGTGCAGTAGTTTCAGCATTAGAGTTTGAAACAGAGGACAATGGCTGGATCCCAGTTAGCAGCGATGTTGTGTCTCAGCAAATACGACACGGATTTGCACAGCCATCTCTATATACGAAAGCTCATGATGCTCGATCATTGTATACAGATACTGAAAAGCTTTGGTCAAAGGAATATAAAACTGAAGAACATAAAGCAGAAAATACTAGAGCAGACGGTATGAAAATAAATTGTGTTACTAAGCTAATCAAATAGGCACAATTTATGGTTATTGACGCCTTGAGGCTAAACTGTGTAGGTATTCAAATACTTTTTTGTTTTAGATTTTGCGTATCCAAACAATGAGAAACAACCGAGTTCAAAATACGAAAATAAATTTATCCTGAAAAATAACTCCCTACCAATGAAGAACAAAACGGATAAGATTGTGAGACAATCGAAGAAATTGCTATTTGAGGAAAGTTTTCCTGAACTAAATGAAAATATCAATGTTATCGAAGAAAAATCTGCCGAAGATTACTCGCATACCTACGAAGTCACGGAAAACATTGACGTTGAAGATGAAATTGGTCAAGAAGAAACTGTAGAAAGATCTGGATACGAATACAATCCACCCGATACTAAAAACCTTAAAAACGATTTAATAAAACATTTATTAAAATACAACAAAAACGAAAACGATAACCTACAAAACTATGCCTTATCACGGCGGCCAAAAGTTGAGAATCCTCCTCGCAACGTTGAATTCAAACCATGGCATTTTAGAGCCCCTTTCCGGTACAACAATCCGAATCATTTGCCGGTAGATCCATTGCTGGCTGTCTTCCTGTCAAACTACGGCTATTACTTGCAAGGACAGTATGGGATACAAAACAATTACAATAACTTGTATGGATACTTAGCTTCAAACAATATTCATAACAACCGGCCTTTCGGACATTACAAGTTGTTTTCTGACACGGATTCTTCTCAATAAATGTTATATAAATCTTCACTGGAAAGCTTTTAACACAAAGATTAAACTCAGTTTGTTACTTTTCGTAAGAAAACTAGTATGTAGTACCTACTCACAATAATTGAATCCACACAAAAACCACAATGTTAAAATGAAGTGTCGTTTTCGCTGCAGAAACCACGTATTTTCAAAGACTGTTCACGAGCTCAGTTTTACAAAGCATAATATGTTATTTATCCTTTACAATGATTTATATAATGAGCGTGTAAATAATTTTTTGATGTAATATAAGACTTAAAGCTTGAAAAGTTTAAAATTGTCGCAGCCGTAATTTTAAAAACTCGCTCTAGTCGGCTGCATTGGACACCATCCAAGCAACCGCCGCGCCGCCGCCGCCGCCGCCGTGACAGTTTCATAGGTCGTGAAAAGTGGAGTTCGATTCCGTTTGGTCGTTAAATGTCCTGCAATTTGAGAGTAAACGTTGCTGTGGTCGCACCCAGAGATTTCATTTAAGATATAGGTGGTGTTTCATTTGGCTAGATTTGATGACAGTGTGAAGACTTATAAAAACATGCTTATATTATAAATTTGAAAGTTTGGATGTTTAGATGCATGGACGCGTGTTACTTCTTTCAGTTCTCATGGAAGAGAACGGACCTATCTTTACATAGAAACAACGCATGCGAAGTTGTGAGCAGAAACTATTAAGGTAAGTAAGCTTTTTCTGATAGAAGGCATATTTGTCAAATTCTCCTGTCAATTCTCGTTATTCCCTATGGATAAATCACGCAAATTCTAGACTTCAAAGATTTGATTGCAAACATGAATATCACCAGCCTACAGAAAAACCTGAATAAACCAACCAATTCACATCCATGCAACATCTGTAGCAATATTCGAATGGCGGCCATAAAGACAAGCCGCACACATGACATAGGCCTAATGCACGATGCGTGCGCTCTGCAAGCCGGGGCGATGCCAAACGCTGGCGGTGGTGACCAGAGCTTTATTGTCTTGGATCCGTTCCAGTCGCTAACTGGTCACAGTAGAACGGTATCAGACTCCCAATTTGAAACTCCAGCTCTATTTACAAAAGCTTTTGTCAAGGAACCTGGCTGGAACATACCTGGCTATGAGTTTTAGTTTCTGCTAAGATGTTTCGGAACATCTAGCACTCGAATTAAAGTAACTTACGAGTGGCTAGTAAATGTACGGTTCTTACTAAATTGTACTTATCATAAACAAGACTGATACACACTGGTTTTCATTTGTTTTTTGTTACGTTTCTAAGGTTGCCAGGTACGCTCGAGTGAGGTGGGTTCCTATCTAGATGCACGCAGAAAGATTTAGATTTAGATTTATTTTTTTAGGTACATAAGTCAAAGCAAAGCTGGATGGATTTTGTAATTTCATTCATTTATTTATTCTCAAACAACAAAATGCATTACGGAGAATCGGAGTACAATACCTAATTAGTAAATTAATTTTATACTGTCTTCCATAGTCTGAAATAATAATGTCGTGCAAGAACAAATATTATTCAATCATTCCAAATGTTATCTTTGTGAGAAAACGTAGCCTGCATTACGAGTATATGTCAGCTGTACTGCAGTTTCTATATCGTTACCCTTGCCTGCGTCATTGCCACGTACTCTCACTAACTTTGTCCAATTTTAGGCACAATCCGAGTTATAGCCCGGTTGTTTTCTGTTACATTAGAATGTATATTGTCAAGTTCTTTACGGACGGTGTAAAAACCAGATGCTGTGCACAACGTCGTGCGATAATATTCGTTTTATATGGTGAGAATATTTGCATAGACTGTAGAAATAGTTTACTAATGTTGTCGGGGCTTTCTTGTATTTTTTTAAAGTTTACTTTCTTTATAACTTCTCTTACAGGCTTAGATATTATCTTAAAATTCCTAATAAATTTATATCATCTTACAGACATTTCTTTATATTATTTCACGGAACATCATTATAATTTTAATAAACACGAGCATTTATGATAATTTCATATACTTATTTATATCATGAGAGTAAAAAAATAAACATAAAAAAAACAATGCTTAGTACGCTTAGAATTTTGATGAAACTTAAAACAAGTTGTTTTTTCAGTAATAATTACAGTATACTTATGTTTAATGTTGTATTTCCACGTGACGTCAGCGCCACGCCGCGGCCGGAAATGAAACTCATTTCCTCACACCTCGCCGGTACGACTCACGCTTGGCTGATGACGGGTTGTGTAAAGTTTCATTACAATAAGCATCTATCAGATTTTTGATATAAGACCAAAACTCCATTTCTGTTGTACATACCTAATGGATTTAGTTATGTACCTACTAGTGTAGTAAACTAATTCGATACATTGTTTTGTAACAGATAAAATACATTACAAAATAGATATAATATTTGAAGGTTTCTTGGCAGAGAATCAGTTTGTCGCAGACACCTACCTAGGTGACGACCTCTGCTCTGAGGCGCGGTGGGCGAAGGTCCGCCTGCGACGCAGGAGGTTGCGGGTTCGATTCCCGCCTCGGGACAAATGTGTGTACGATCTGCAGATATTTGTTTAGGGCGTTCTGGATGTTTGCTATGTAAAATAAAAAATATCTATCTATGTAGTAAATTGTATTATGTATAATCAGTTATCTAGTACCCATTACACAAGCTCTGCTTAGCTTGGGGCTAGATAATGCTGTGTGAATTGTCCAACATTATTTATTTATTATTTATGTACAAAAGATCAAGACGAGTTACAGTTAGTTATCTATCCTTATTTTTTGTGCATTATTTTGTTGTCTTTACTTGTAAGCGAGTAACTTGTAAGAAGAGGGTATTTTTTTAAATAAAGCATTAATAAAACCTAACAAATCATAGTTTTTATTAGAATAAAATGCATTAAACCTTGTGAAGCACCCCGTGCGTCCCACATAAAGGCAATAAATTAGAAATCCTCAAAGTCCTCTTATTCATTAGCGCAGTTCGGAGCTCGCTGATAAAACTATGCCACACTCTTTGTTTCTACGCCGCCATGGACTTAAACCATAGGCTGAAGCGATTAGAATACCTAACTATCTAGGTAGTAAGGTCTACACACCAAAGTCGGGGGCGCCGACAAGTTGACAAAACACTGTCGGACGGCTGCCTGTATGAATATTGTATTCAAACACTGAAATGTGGCACACACCCGACGCGACAGGCTATTTTCCCGACTTTAGTGTGTATTGTGTATTCTTGCAATTTGAATTCCTTTCTATTATTATTTATTGCATTGAGTCGGCACCTATTGCGAGGCATTTTAGATATCTTATTTTTTTTTTATTAGGGAAACATACAGTTATTATCAACTAAACAAAAAAAAATACTTAAATTACATTTAAACCAGCAAAGTTTCCACCATTAAATATCACAAATCAGTTACATATGTACATGTACATATGTCATCATGTCCATCCGATAGGTAATAGGTACCTACATGGTACCTACTGACAAAATTGTCGTACCCTGGCTACTAAAAGTTGCTAGGTCTAGGTACGATATGATAAAGATAAGGATCATTTATTTACCTAAACTAAAGGTATAACATTTTACAATAAGGTATGCAGGTATTAACATGTGTTACCGATTACGGTGTAGAAATTGTGAGAAATAAACTAAGATAATATTTGAGTTATTTATCGGAACTAATTTAAAGAAAAACCAATAATTTGCGCTCACGGCGACCCTTCTCTACTACTATGTAAGGTCATCTCAAGTGATGTGGGTTCTGTGTTGCTCCCGGAACTAGCGACATCTTCTTTCAACTTAATGAACTATTCAGACAGGTAGCTGTAACTTTTAAAATTTTGAAAGCTCATCTAAGTAGGCTGCTAGCTTACAATGTAGTAACAATTTAAAATTACAGTAATGCAAGCGTCTTACGTCACCACCATCACGTGACCCTGACGCGAGTTTACCATTTAATATCCAAGCCAAAAAAGTGCACAACGCCGCTAAAGAAGGTTTCACTTCCAAAATTATGATAAATAAAGTACTATAGTGTAGTGATAAAGATCTTACACCAAAACAAATCATGCATGAGTGTCATACACCACTATTATTTAATTTTCAAAACATGCTATCGCTCATGACCTGCACCCATCTTAAAAACTTATAGCCTCCCTGAATGCGAAAACTCGAGATTTCCTCCTTTTATTTTGCGAGAACTTGGTTTACCGATTTTAATGAGCTTGATGAATCGTTTATACTTAGTTTTACTTAGTGTTACTTAACTGTCTGCAGCCGATAAGTAGTGCTTTATTTTTTAACTGAGCGGAGGCGTGTTGTGTCTGGCTGAAGGGAGAGCAAATGGTTACTATTGTTTTTTTTCCTTTTGATACTGAGTGATTGGTGATGTATTTTGAATGAACATTGAATATAACGGTGCATTAACGGGATATTGAATGAAATAGATACATACTTTGAACCCTCGAAGGATAGTTTTAATCAAATTCATAATTTTCGTATTCTCAACAAGAGTTCTACTATGGATCACTTGAACTACCTGTAGATTGTTTGCTACAGTCTGCAGAGTCAGAGAGAGTCAAATCATTTATTTATAAGCACTTAGACAAGTCAAATTTTTACTTTATAAACAGCTTGATAAATAGTAATTACTATCATACAAGAAATAAGGTGCAATTGACTCTAATTCACTTAAATTTTCTGCAGTCAGTTCAATTGATTCAATTGTAATACTAGTTCTTATTTATTTCTATTATTATTGATCGTAATTTTCTTTGTCAATAAAATATTTATAACTGTGCTTACTTTCAGGCTACAATGATGAAATTTATAACGAACTAGCTGCGCCCCGCGGCTTCGCACGCGTTGTTGCTATGGAAATGTTTAACGGGATTTTTTATCCCACGGGAACTGATTTATGGGATAAAAAGTAGCCTATGTTTTATTCCATGATTAGAATTACCTGCAAAATTTCAGCCAGATCCGTTCAGTAGTTTTGGCGTGAAGAAGTAACAAACATCCATCCATACATCCATCCAAACTTTCGCATTTATAATATTAGTGTGATTGAAAAATTAGGTCTAGCATTTTTTTGTTATTTCTGATCTAGAACTTTTTAAATAATTCTGACCCAAATCTGTCTATCTCTCATCCCAAATTTTGTAAATATTCATGAGATTTCCATGAAAATCTCGCATTTTTTCTGTCATTAGGCCCCATTATTATTTGAGCAGCGGAAGTGGGGAGGCGCCCATTCCCATCTGACTCCAGGAAATTCACTTATGAAATTCTAATTCGACGCTTAAACCGTTTTATTTCGCGTTTGGAACATTCGGTAAAGATTTGAAGCTTTTTTGTGTTGTGTTTTGGACATATATATTCTGTCTTTTGTTTGAACAAGCAATAATCTTCTATGATCCGTGGTTAGAATTAATTTTCACTACCTATCTATTGTATAAGTGAATGAAATTTACCTACATTGTTTTGGCAGGTAGTAAAATCATCTTTAAATTTATTTTGCAGCCCGTGTTTTTTCTCACTTCTAATTTACCTATCACCTCTCGTATACCATTTTACGTTTTTACGCCTGGTATGTGACTAGTTCTGAAGAGCGAGAGCTGAACCTACTTATAAAAAAGTAAAATAATAAAATAAAAGTCTTTTACTTCAGACAGTTTCTACTGTCTGATTTTTTATTTTACTTTAGAAGTCCATGCCTATTCGAGTAGGTTCACACACAATAATACAAAAATATAAAAATAAAGACGTGTGGCAGTCGGGGTCTGCCGCGGTAAAGCTATCGCATAGCATAAGTCATTAAAAGTTCTGCTATTCATCGATAGATGGCAAAACTAAAAAGTATCCCTGCTGTGCCGGTCGGAATGGGGGGGTGTTAGGTTATTTTCGTTACGGAATTTCTGCATTCGGTCTCCACGCTCATAGAAGCTATGCAATAGCTTAATAAAATAGACACAAACAAGATGATTGAGCCGAGGATAGTCAATCGAGGAAATATGTTCCTTCATTGATCACCCTGACGGAACAAGACTTGAGATGGGTTTATGCCGGGCATTTACAGGGCGGATTGAATAAATGACAGGTCAGAAACTACGCTTGTAGTTTTTAAACATTTTGAATTTTTTTCAATTTAAAGTATTACAAGCTACGCTACGTACGTACTTACGTATTAGTTTTTATTTCTTCAAGGTACCACTTATTCATACTTACATAATAATAATATAATATTGACTCTCAGACATCACGAAGTAAACCTTATAATACTTTAAATTGAAGAAAATTCTTGAAAAAATTATAGGCATAAAAAGATGTTTATTAGGCATTTACTCAATCCGCCCTGTAAATGCCCGGCATAAACCCATCTCTACACAAGACACTTCCAGAGTGGAGACGATATGCATTCTGATGCTGTGACTGTCCCGCGCTCTGTGCATCAGAGACGCTGTGTTTTTGCGTATGATAGCATGCAAGCCATCCGTGTGGTACTGCGCAAACATCCCCGATGCACTGCAGAATCGGGCTATAATGTTGGCTTTGATTCATTGATTTCAGAATATTGGCCCTCCTTGTAGTTCATTTTCATTGTAACTAGGTATAGACGAAGAAAAAATACTTTAAGTTCTACTTGGTTACTTTACTCTGCCTCAAGTTCAGCTACAAGTAAGCATTAAGTAAGTTAGCCCCCAACTCTATCAACGTAAGATCCGTCTTAGAATTGAATCTCGTCTCAAAACCTCAAACCTCAGCACTCAGGGTTCGATCCCGGAATGTTCTGGAATATTCCAGAACGTTCTCGAAATTTCTGACACCAACGCCTCAGCTATTAAAGCTAATTTACTCTATTGAAGATCCGTAATGGCATTGCAGAATCGCATTATGTTAACGCGATTTTGAACGTTTTGTCGCAAAATATGATGCAGAGTGTGAATAGTAAACGGCAGCTTCTATGCTGAGTATGTTAAGGTTGAAAATACATAGCATTTTCAGCTTGAGGTTGGTGCATTTTTAAAATCTTTTTAAAAAGGTACCAACTTCAACGTTTATGCATTTTAATGTTGATTGTGTATAAGATTTATATTTTAGTTTTAAAAGTTAATATTTTTTAGCTGTTTGTCATAATGTATTTATAATTATGATTAAATAAAACACTCTCGCAAATAGATTCGATAATTTTTTTCAGATGAAACCGAGAAACTATGAAAAACTGCTGCGGTCATGATCTAGTTGCGAAAAATGTATTAGGTAGGAGTAGCAATAAATAATTTCTAAAACTATTTCATGGCCGGAAACTTCTAATGATACCATTGTGCGACACTCGGCAACAAAGCACACGGAAAGCATTAGTTAAAAGCATGTAAATTACAAGTAAACCCATGGTAGCCTTGCACAAGCCTCCCAACAATGGTCACGAAGCCACAACACTGTTCTAGGCCCCGCGTTACTCACATAAGTCACAATTGCACAGATTATGCAGTGCGCTATTACACAGGCCATTAGCGAGGCATAAATTCATATTAAAAGTGCAGTCGTGTGTACACGGCTTCAAGTGATGTAGTGCTGTACGGATAATACCTAGGGAGTTGGACAATAATGGGAGCTGACAAGATCGCGAAGTCTTTTCCGTGATGCCACTTCTGTGCATCACCTTTAGATGTTATTGTTCTAATTAATTTTGTTTTAAAAAAAAAATTCAGTATTTTCATGAATTTTCATAGATCCCATTGTCAGAACTGAACAAAATTAAAATGGGACCACACGGGAAGCACGAACTTTCATAATATAAAAAAAACATAAAAAACAGACGAATTGAGAACCTCCTCCTTTTTTGAAGTCGGTTAAAAATACGGTACCTACGTTAAAAATCTATGATTCCAATGCAGGTTATACAGAACGTTACATGTGTAGCCTACTCAATGATACGCTTTATAAATAAATAACAGCACATTAATATTATAAATGCGAAAGTTTATTTGGATGGATGGATCGATGTTTGTTACCGAAATTTTGAATACAGGTAATTCTAATCCTGGAATCAAATAAAAAAATATTTTTATCCCATAAATCAGTTCCCGTGGGATATAAATCACCTTTAAACGTTTCCATAGAAACAACTCGTGCGAAGCCGTGGGGCGTAGCTAGTTTAAAATAAAACAAACCACCCATACTTAAACTAAAAATCACTTTGTTGGCGCGTCCTTTTATACATAATTTACATTACTTGTCGATTTTAGATCCTCCCTTCAATAAAAATTGCTTACAATTATATCTGAAACTCGACGCCAAGCAAGTGAGATTTTGTTATTTGTGTCGTATTTTGTTTACTAACATGCTTCATTCAAAATGGATAAACCATAGAATGCAGTGGTCTGCAGCCGCCTGCAGCCGACGACAGCGCGGCGATCGACGACTGCAAGGTTCAACTGCAGATGACGGCTGCAGTTGAACCTTGCAGTCGACGACGGAGTCCCTGTATATGAGACCTTAGTACACATGATTTGCGGCATATAGTTCCATTTACATTACATATAAGCCGTGTTGTGCCGGCAGCATATAATCTGCACAACTCCAATCCTTCCCGTGGGTGTCGTAAGAGGCGACTATGGGATATTTACAGGAAGCGGGCAGCAGTTCCCCTGCCAGAAAATTCTGTCACCATACTGCGATCCCCAACCCGCATGCCCAGCGTGGGAATTATGGGCACTACCTGCTACCAATTAGATAACAGCCAATAAAGACGCTTATCAAGGGGAGGCCTGCGTCCAGCAGTAGACCAATATAGGCTGTTGAGGTTGAGGAGTTCCATTTATCAGTTGATCAGTTCAGTTTACCCAAGTGGGATACATGATAGAACAACTAACAAAAATGATGAATAACGAAATTTTCAAACTTCGTACGTGCATACCTACTTCCTGAAACCGCTTTTGGAACTTTCCACACTGACTTTAGATACACAATTCAGTAGCAATAAGGTATGGTATTATTTTGTATTTTGTGTTTATTTAAGAAATGTAATGATTGAAAAGTAGATATTTTAAGACTCAACAGCAAAATGTCTAAACGCAAACTATTGGCACGTCATACTTCAACATTTTGGCTGCTATATTATTTTTCGTTTATGTATAAACCTAAATATCGATAAAAAAATCAATGCATATACCCTATTGAGTAAGTTTAAAACTTTTGCACTGAAAAACTCTGCACTGACCAGGTCAGGTGGGATGACGAACTGAGATATGCTGCTGGCAGATGCTGGATGCGGCAAGCTGAAGACAGGGAGCTATGACGCTCATTAGGAGGCCTATATCCGTGCAGCTGTGGACTAACAAAAGCTGATAATGATGATGGCACATAAAAACTACGAATGTATATTGTAATGCCGTTAAAGTTTTCTTTTGAAAGTTCTAAAGCTCGCCCGCCTAAATAAAGGGACATCCTGCAACACCTCGCCCGCCCGCTGTGAAAACATTTGACATGAGAGCGGGAAATAAGATTAATTTCCACCCGGAAATCGTGGAACTTGTTCTGGTTTCCACATGGTAAGGTTATGGCTACTGGTTTAGCTCTAATGTTTTGTGCGGAGGTGATTGTTTTAGTAAAAACGACAGTCTTGTGAAGTGTATAAATTTGTTTTTGAAAAAAATCCGAAGAATGTTATTCAGCTGGCTTCTCATGAATCAAAAAAGGTTAGTAGAAATTTTTACAGACCGCGTCATGTAGGACGATTGGTTATTTTTTAAAAGTATTTTCTTTTTACAGCATTATATTTTTATATTATGTACTACGCTAGTCTATAATTGTTACTACCTACCTACTTATACCTATCTGTTCTGTGTTGTAACTGTGTTGCTCAATAAATGTATCTCTATCTATCTATCTATCTATCTATCTTTTCTTTCACTGAATAGTTTTTTGTAAAGTTGTATAGATGAAATCTCCATTTGCGAGTTGTCTCGCATTTACCCGATTTTATTCAGTATTCAGTATTTTATTGCATTCATACTATTAAGTCTCAGTGATTAGGTGAGTTTGAGTTAAGATCACTGGATGTACACATTTAGGGTGTTGCAATGGAAAACCAGCAGATATCACGCATTTCTATATAAAATGAATTTACTATTTGGTAGGTACCATCGCTAAAAAAACCGTCAAGTTCGTAATAACATATTATTTTGAGCATTTCTTACAGTTTGATTTTGAATATTCATTTTGTGTATACCACATTTCATGTCTTTTGTATAGCAAAAAGAAACGTTTATCGGTACATGAAATATTCATTCACACAATTTAAACTAACTTCACTCCTACTGTTGAACAGAGAACAAATTGAATCCAATTTATCTTCCCGGAACAAAAAAATCCAAATCGCTCCCAATTAAAATCGCAACAGCACTTAGCGCCCTTTAGACACCTTCAACCCTTAAAATCCAATAAAGAACCCTTCAAAAAATCAATTACCTACAAGCCCACGTCTACGTCGAATGATCACAGACCATGCAGTAGTATTAGCGTAGAAGAGTCACTAATATCACAGGAAGTGAAAAGTTTACCTACTGATACCAGAAGCTTTCACTCCAGTTGAAGAGGTACAGGTAGCTTAACTGCAGTACAATTATACCACCAAACTGTGATCCCCGACCCGCATGCCCAGCGTGGGAGTTATGGGCATTTCCCTACATGAGATAAACGCCACTAAGGCGCTTATCAGGAGCAGACTTGCGTCCAGCAGTGGACCAATATAGGCCGTTGAGGTTGAAGAGGTTGAGGATGTAACTTGTCTACCCAGTGCGTAAAACTGGGCTATAGCTACTGTCTTATAAGTTGGACCAGAAGATGACCTTGAAGAAAAAACTAGTTTTTCTCATCATTCAATTTTCTTCAAACAGTTGAACCATTTGAAACTTTTATATCGCTGCAATAAAATTCATTTTACAACGGAAGCGAAACACCAGTAGTGCAGACAAAGCAGGCAGGCGGGGCGCGGGTAAATGAGTAGCAAACATCCAGGACCAGAGCTCAAACGAGTAATCCGATTTTTTAAACAAAAAAACATATAGCTCTGAGTGGAATAACGGCCTGATTCGATAAAGGGTTCTGCAGTAATAAGAGTAAACTCTTTATCACTTGGCCATCGACCAGACTTTTTGATTTGGCAGCTGTCACTTTTTGCCAGGCTGTTGAGACGGCTTATAACGGCTTATCCCTGAAAAATGGACTTCAAAAATATTAACTTCATTTTTCACCCTTAACCGACATGCCTGTTGTCTGTCATAGACTCCACTTTGGGTCGCTAAGCCACTGGAGTAAGTAGGAGATACCTAATTAACATGAGTGTGAGAAATTACTAATCCACCTGCGAAAACTAGAAGGTGCCATTTAATAAAGGTCTTCGTACAGGAACTTCTATTGTTTTATTGTCATTTGCCTACGGTACCCTAAAAGAGTTCCTCGCTTAATCGGAATTACCCGGTCTGGCGGTTCCGGCGGCGGCGCGGGCACCTAGCGCTACCTAGCGGGATTTCGGCGAGTTACACGCCGGCGCTCGGCCACTTAATCCTATTGGATGTGCAGCCATTTTTGAACACGTTACGAATTAACGTTTTTATTGGGCTTTATCACTTTTGTTACTTTTAAGTGGAGTTTTAACTTTTCGTTGGGTAGAGCGAACGGAAAAGAGAAACGAGAAATACCTCTTTTCCTACCTCAGAATCGTGAAAAACATGTTTTTCAATTTCGCCTTTCTAAAGTGAATACCTACGGTAATAGAATTATGGTGTTTTACAATAATTTGTTATGGACCGTATATAATTACTCGTATCCTCGTTTCTTTGTTAAATTCACTTGACTAAAACCTTTGATTTTTGGCCTCTTTATTCATTTTATCATTGTATTTTTTGTTGTAGCTTACGTTTCTGGAGTCGCCGGCCGTGACAACGTCCTATTCTGTCCTGCCAGCTTCACATAAATATTTCCAATTAAAAAGCAATGGACACGCAATTAAATACCTCCTGTCGCGATATTCACGAGGGTTGCGTACTTTGCGTTCACATTCACGAAGGAAACAGGCTCAAGTAAGAATACCGGTCATCAAATAATGAGAAACCCGCTTAATATCTAAATCATCACCAGCCATTTTGTTAGTCCATAGCTGGACATGGGCCTCCTCTTATGAGTGTCCAGCGCCCTGTCTTCAGCCTACTGCATCCAGTATCTGTCTCTCGAAGTATTTCGTGCGTAGGCAATGTCTAAATGGTGTTTTATTAATAAGTGAAATCCATCATCGTGCTAAAATATTATAATGTTACTTTGTGAGATTACCAAGATCCGTTTCGTTATATCTCCGGATTTTAGCAAGAGTGAGAATTAGAGTGTAATACTTCCAAAGATGAGCTAGCATAGAGTATTGGGTATTGGTGGATTTATTCATAAAATGTACACAATCAAATGAGATAATCACTCAATAACCATCTCGTCAATAGAGAAAGAACGAAGAAAAGAAGATTGAATGTGAGATTGAGGCAATAGTGTTCAAATGAAAGTACCTATATCACTACCAGTGAGCTGTAGTAGTAGTAATTCAATGATCACCAAAGGTGTAAAACAAAGTCGCTTCCCGCTGTCTGTCTGTCCCTATTTAAGCTTAGATCTATAAAACTACGCAAAAGATTTTGAAGCGGTGTTTTTTTTATAAATAGAGTGATTTAAGAGGAAGGAGAGGTTATATGTATAACTAGCTGCGCCCCGCGGCTTCGCACGCGTTGTCCCTATAAAAACTTTTAAAGGTGATTTTTATCCCATGGAAACAGATTTACGGGATAAAAAGTAGCTTATGTTTTATTCCAGTATTAGAATTACCTGTATACAAAATTTCAACCAGATCCGTTCGGTAGTTTTGGCGTGAAGAGGTAACAAACATCCATCCATACATCCATACAAACTTTCGCATTTTTAATATTAGTGTGATGAATTAGCATTGCACCCGTGCGATGCCGGAGCGGGTCGCTAGTTGACTATAAAAAAGAAATGCTTCTCTCACTCCTGCCGTGTCATGCATTGGAGATATTTCAAGAGGTTTTTAGAGTGATGAGGTCGAAGAAATTCGGCCACATAGTTGAACGGCTAAACCTTCTTTCTACATAAATCCTCCGAATAAAACGTAGGAATTTTAATTTACCCTCGTTAGACGCTTACCCCAGGGTTGTGTCAACTGAACGCAGAGACGCGCGCGGAATGCGCCGGCCATTGTAACTCCAGGTGCGAATGGTTGGCCTCGCTGGAGGCGGGAGAAATACGCATTCAGCTGGTAACCAGGGGAATGGAAATTACTGAAATCCTGGAAATAATTCGAGGCTAGGCAGAAATAAAATTAAAACGCCCACAAGAAACACCTTTTTAGCCGTTTTACTTTATTTTGCATCAACTTGTCTGTTCTAACGTATGGGTATTTGCTTTATTTTCAAAAACGATATTATGGTTATCTGAATTATTGAATTCAGATACTGGTAGCTGGTATTAAGAGAGGTCTTGTCGGGATACAGCATTTGCAACTAATTAACTGTGTGTCATAGGCGATGAATGATGTGCAAATTCCAAAAACCTAATTATAAGAATAATAAAAATAAATTAAGTTTTTTTAAAGCTCAAAAAAATACAATATTCAAATTAAGCCAGTACCTACATTTTATGAGCGTCTTCTTACACCCGAGAATGGGAATCAAAAACGTAATCTCCAGCGTAACGCCTCCGCCATTTGTCACTTACAAAGCATCCAAGGACACGGGATCTGCGAGATTTATTCGCGAAGGGGATGAGACATTCCTTTCTGACGTCTCAAAAGGTGCTTTACACATGCTATGTGTTGTTGCTAGGCGAGCTTGCTAAGGTGAACAATAAAAAGCAAACGGAGCTAATCTTGATAGAATAGAAGCTAGAGCTAGCAGAAACGAAATATAAATAAAACGTTTGTGTTCTTAACGGATTACCTACGAACCTTATTTATGTTGGAAGAAAACCAATGGTTCATCTCTTATCGAGGGACATCTTTAGAGTGATTCCGCATTCGGTATGTAGAGTTCATAGTTATCGGTTTGTTTACACGACGAAACACAAACTACCACCAAAAAACGCACGAATGGGGTAGAATTTATAAAAGACAAACTTTAATAGGTCGGGAGGTGAGCAGTGATATCGGATAACGGATGGTCGTTTCTCACGTCCACGTGTAAAACTTCCCTAAACTTCTGTCCTCCGTCAACTAATGCACCCCGAAGGTTACATTTACATTTTTGTCGGCGCTCTCCCTCAGTCGACATTAGTCTTGATTGTAAAACAACCACCCCTGAATACTCTTAATTGCTAGACAGAGATCAGGGTGCAATTTTTATGCAATATAAATGCAAATTGTTTTTGTCTGCTCTTTGTCATAGCGTGGGGTCCTCAAAAGTGTGATTATAAATCACAAACTTTTATTTTAATTGTGAACCTGTTTTAGATGGCAGTTACCAAAAGTTAGGCACTGCACTCAACTTTTGTGTATTTAACGACGCTGCATGTGATTTTAACATTCTAAGTGATTATAACTTCATCGTGAGGGAACAACTTGCTAAGTGACAATATAGTATTTCAATAGCCAATAAAATATTCCACTTAAACGTCAGCCTACGAACGAACTCCATACAATAGCAGCATGTCTCCACGCCGTCACACTTTTAAACCGACAGCATCCGGACCAAACAATGTTACACGTCCATCAAAGTTTGGAAGGGTACTCAAATGTAATCGACACAACTAGAAGGGCATTTAGCGGATAAGCAGCTTCCTTTCCCGAGGGAGCGACCGCTCAGGGCACCAGTTACTGTGCACCACTGCGCCGCGCCACACGGCCTCTGAACTTCACACTTGACTCTGAACAAGGATTCCTTCAAGACCCTCCGTTCACAACTATGAATCCAAATTAGGTCGAAAGAATCGCGTCGAAAATGGCAAATCCGAAAGAGTGTGATAAACAGAAGGTTCTAAATACGGTAGTGTTGTGGGGTTGTAGTGGATTCTTCTTCATTCTCTGTGGGTATGGGTTGTACCGACAGCATTGCCTGGAGCAACGGGTGCTGGTATTGGAGACAAGGTTCCAGGAGCTGGTGAACACGGGGGCAGGGCAGCCGCCACCGGAGCAAGGGCTAGCGCTGAGGAGGCAGACCAGGGATGCCGTCGACTGCGTGTGTCCTGCAGGTTAGTGACGCATGACCCTGATCCAGCAATGATAATAGGGATCCTGAAAAATCATTAGATGTTACGATAAAGGATCTTAAATTAATTGAGGAAACCCTTTGAATGTTAACAAATTATAAAATTCATACCCTTTGTGGTTTTTCCCAAGAAATATCGTTTCCAAATACAAGCGACATTATACGTAATTGAAATTTGACTACGCCGCGAAATCTAATGCCAACATAAATAACCCTCGATAACATCTTCATTAGAAATTCTGCTCACAACTAAATATAAACGTTTTCTTGAGCTAAATCTGATAGTGTCAGTGGAATTGGTATTGGTATTGTATGAAATTTAATCAAGGAGCGAATCCTCTGGAACATAATAGGCCGTTCAATTAATTTTGTCTTAAACAATCAGACTCGCAAGTGGCGGGTCATCGATGCCTACCGACACATTGTACTGTAACTACGACCATTTTACAATATCCTGTGATAAACTCAATTGGGCCAAGCATTGTCTGATCCGAAATAAACCTTCCTAATACTATTTTATGATTCACTATCGCGCTGATCCTCTGGACGGTGGTTGATGCCTTGTGTAGCTACAGTTGCGCGGAGACAAATTTGTAATGCCCTATTGTCACAGCCATTAGATCTAATGGTTCAATGAAGAGTATTGAAAAGGACTTTTTCAAGCCTACACGAGTTTGTTCAGTACATCGGATGAGGAAAGGATGGTGACCTCGGCCGGATATGGAAAATGTCCCCTCAAATTGGTCGAGAGATTTGTTATCTGTTCCCTATTGGTTTTATTGGGTGTTTCCTCTCCAATGTCAATTGGGTTTCAAGTGCGCTCTTGTGTGTTCTCTGCTTGTTTAGATTAGAAAATACACTCTTGTATGTCTATTCGATCGACTGTTATAAAATGCGGGTACAGGAGAGGAAATCAAGGTTTTAGAATTGTGACAACAGCAACATTTGAATTGTAAATTAATAGAAATACCAAGTTAAAATAAAATACAACAATCAAAAAATAATTTTGCAAAAGAATTTCACCCTTCCTAATTTGGAAGTCATTATCTCGAGCAACAAATCAGGACAGTTATTAATGATGCTCCCAGGGGTCATCTCCTAAAACTTTTGCAAAAATTCAATCTCAACAAAGGGCTTAAAGTTCCGGAGTTAATTATCTATTGTAAGAATGCCGGTGTTTTGAGTTTGATGTCTATTGTTTGACTGTGGAGATCTTTAGAAGAGGTGTTAGAGAATGGAAAGGAAAACGCTTCATGATGTCATTTCAAAGGTTTCTTTTGAAAATCTTCGTTTAACATTTTCCTTGGACAATGTTGTACTTTCTTAGCAAGGTAAGTTAAAGTACTTATTGATTACGTAATTTCCAAGAGGGTTCGTCCGAGGGAGTAAGGCCTGTCTGTTGGTCGTACACCAGCCGGCCGTTCCCACATTAACTTGTTTTGATTTTAATCACATAGCTTCGCGTTTCGGTTTATAAACAAGGTATTTCCGATATTTCTTTGTTTGTTGTCATTCTGGTATGTCTAGTCATCATAATAGTTCGATGACCTCAATAGTATTATAGAGTACATTATACAGTAGTACATATAGAGTATCATATATTAATATAAGGGTAGATACTTTTCATATTATTTTAACTGTCTTAAAAAAACAGACGTGGTTCTATGTTTAGCTGTTTGTATGTTTTTCTAATGTAGGTACTTGTAATGTCCATCAATTTCTCTCTGAACTAAGGATCGCTTTTTAAAATTATTTCACTATTGTATTAAATATAATCCTAAGGGAGTCCGTGCTTTTCCAGTATCTCGTAGTAGGAAGTAAAGCCTTAACAATCTGAACACGTATGTATAAAGTATCACTTATCGAGCTGACCAAAAGATTCAATAAGACCGTTTGAAAAATAAACCTTGACATAATACTCAATAACATGGCCGTGTTCCTTACACTAACACAAATATACATTATTTAAGGAGCAGAACAACAAAGTTCAGGAGAAACAGAGCACAGCATCAGCTCGGAATGAGACCAGATAAATCAGAGCTCCGGAGAACTTACAATCACCTTCCTGCAGCCTATTGTACAGGCTTCGGACTCTGCTATGACAAAATAATGATTTTGACAACCTTACTCTTGGTATTTAGATTTCACTTTTAAAAATATTTTACAGATTATAATAAAAAAAAATCTGAGTACGACGTATTTCGTCGTGACGTATGTATCTTTACTTTTTTTCTTCTTGAACTTTTATCATATTACTTTAAAAAAAAAACATAGTTAGATGGATTTTATTGTTAGTACTTCTCACAGCGGAATCGCGCATAGATATCTAAACAACTAACAAACTTCCAGTACTTTAAGGTCTAGGTATAGACCTTAATTTACATGACGTTTTTATAATAGTTCGTAGCTTTGCACGAGCAGAAATAAGTATACCTAAGAAAAGTTTTTTTAGCAAAAACACAACTTACCAGATGGAGAACCGAAAACTGTAGAACAGAGCCTATGAAGAAAAACAAAAGTAATTCAGAAGTGGGGCAATAAGCGCGGAACATAACGGTCAATGAAACAATTACACAAGACGGCTCGCCTCCCTCGAGGCACCGGGAAGAGTTGCAAATTGTACCGGAGTTTGTAAAATTATGCAATTACTGATTACTGTAGCACGTTACCACTGATGTTGAGTCAAACTTGGAGTACCGTAAAACGGGGTGAATAGGTCTCTATTTACCCCGTTTTACGGTACTCTAAATTTCAGGTGAGTTATTGGAGTCTTCCAGAGTGAATAGAATAGGATGAAATTCTCGAGAAATTATGTGGCAATAGAATTGTCCTTAGTCCGTCACAAAAGGTCACTGACTAAGGACAATTCCTTCTGTGTCAGTCGATCTGATGAAAAAACATGTTTTGCTCCAGCATTTCATCTATTTAGTTTCTATTCACCCCGTTTACCCGGTTGGTGTTGATACGAAAAAAAAGAAATATTAGAGCAGGCAGCAATGCAAGACGCAATTATTGTTTCCATGGAAACGTTTTATTGATTCATCTGACTCATAGGATGGCCTATTTGTTGTTCTAGGCCTAGGGCTACATCTATGCTAAATTTCAGCCCCATTCTATTCAGTAATTTTGAAAGAAAAAACCATCCAAACATGTGATGTGATGTGATTTGATGCATATGTTGCATATTCAAGTTTGGTTGCAAACTCTTCATTACTCATTGCAAAAAAGTGAGTATCAAGAAGACATTGGAAAACACACTGCCAACGATCCTGTCTCGTTATTTTTCATTTGAACATTTTAAAGGGCCTGAGGGGCAATTCTGTTTCCCTAATTTTCCAAAAGAATAAACAAAATAACGTTCTTTTTAAAATATTTTTGAAATGTTGCCGACAAAATACCGCAATTTGATTATAACAAAGAAAATAAATTTGACCGGACATCCCTTGACGTTGCCTGAAGCTTAACCTGAAACAAAGTAAGATGAGTAGGTACCTTTCATAATTATTTTTGCCAACATTATAAAATTATGCGGTGAATAAATAACTTAATGTAGGGAAAAGGTTTAGGATACGGATGTGACGGTTCAAGTTAACGCTCTGTCTAAACGGAAGGCCCGGAACGATCTGTTCGTCATCATGATCACTTTAACCGAGGAGTCTTTATTATGTTTTTATTTTATGAAAATAAGGTTTAATAGTGAAAGGAAAATATTCATCAAAGAGTTCGCTTCCGTTCGTAAATTCCACAGGTTCTGCGTGTTGGGTCTTAAAAGCGTTTAAGGACCAGAATTAAAAAAAAACTTATCTGAGGCTTGCCACGACCCTCTGCGGAATCAGAAATTATAGATTTTTTAAGAAATCAAATAATATCCCATAAAAAAATATTTTGATGAGACCTTACAAATACCAGGAAATAACCTTGAGTGCGAGGCTTACGCACTATATTGACAAAAATCTCAGAAAAGTTTATTTCTTTACGCATTTAATATAAGTTAGTTTCAATAAATATTTAATAGCTTGTGCGCTAACCATAATAAACTAGGAATAAGAAATCACATTAAATAGTATAAGTGAACTAGTTAAGTTTTTGAATGAGAAATAAATTCTTCAAACCGAGGTTCAAAATAAGCTCACTGAGAACATAACCTGAAACTCCGTACGTTATAGTCAGTATTTGTGACTATTTCTATATCCACCAGATAAATTTAGTCCTCAAGTGCAAGTACTTACTCATTGCAATGATTTACAGCTCGGTTAGTGACATGCTACATCCACTAAACCCGAGTGGGGCCACAAAAAGTGCGCGAGACGACATCTACCTAATCATCGCGACGGCCTCGTTATTTCCCTCTTGACAGATGAATTTATAAGCGTTTCTGTGCTTGATATATTATTATCAAGTCCTTGGTTTTCCTGAATCGCTCTCTGAATTTGTATTATGAAGCGATAAACAAACATCTTAATTTAGCTGAATTGGGATCTCTTGCAGGCAAGCCCTTTGTATCATGTTAATGCTCTCATCGTATTTTAAAAAATAATAATTTGATGACTTGATCATGTTTGATATCTGCTCGTAGATTTTCAGTAGGTACACTGATTCTCATAATTTCACATACAAATACTTAGTCTTTATTAATTTTCTGAAGACAATAGAATGAATATAAGTAGATGCCTCATAAATCCATTCCATTTGCCTGCGACGCAGGAAGTTGCGGGTTCGATTCCCGCCTCGGGACAAATTTGTGTACGATCTGCAGAAATTTGTTTAAGGCGTTCTGGATGTTTATCTATGTATAATAAAATATATATATCTATGTAGTGTATTGTATTATGTATATCAGTTATCTAGTACCCATAACACAAGCTCTGCTTAGCTTGGGGCTAGATAATGCTGTGTGAATTGTCCAGCATTATTTATTTATTTATTTATTCATCATTAAAATGTATTCCAATTGAGATAAAAGATTTATTCATCATTAAAATGTATTCCAATGATAATTTCCTGGTATTTTCAAATTAGCTATTTTTAAGATAAGGAGCATTTTTTTTACAATCAGATAGTGGAAAATAATAGATCGAGTATTGACAATTAAAACAGTTGAGCTAACCGCAGACTATTGCAAATAATCTATCTCAACAGATCTATATCAATACCAATGGGAAGCGTACTCAAGAAACTGACTGCATTACCCTGCAGTATGGCTCTACAATTTGTTCCGTTGTACAAGGCAAGCAAGTAGAAATAAAAAAATAACTGAGGCTAAAATAAAGATTGCCAAAGACACCGCATGTTTTATTTATCAAAACGAATGTGTCACGAGAAACGATGCAATCTGCCGCCGACGTGTGAAGCCACGCTTGACTCACAAAAGGTATTCACAGATCTGTTTGTCTTATCACTGCCCCGTTCATTAAGATGACAAATGGATTTATTCTGGTTATTATCTTTAAAAATACAACTCATAATTTAAAGGCAAAAGATTTATTTGTGTTGTTGCATGAAGAACGCTGAAGTTACTGAGGGGATCGGGCTCAATTTTTCAGAGTTGTAGTAATAAGATTGTGAATACTAATTTTAATTTGTGTCTATTATTTTGATAGTAATAAGATAATCATGTTATTCAAAAACTACTTTCTGTATTTAGTTTTGGAAAGCACGAATGAAACCCCTCGCAGATGCTGGATACAGTCAATGATAAAATAAAAAAACAATAAAAACAACGAATGAAATATTTTTACAATTTACCAACAAACTTACCTAGTAAGTTAGCGTACGTTCGTAGCCTGTCGTTAAGAAATTTACCTATGGCCAGCGAGAAGCCTTAGCATACACATTCGTCTACATAAAAATACATATATTTCTCTAACTTTACCTAAGGTGACCATTTGTCACGGCGCCGCCGCCGCACCGGCAGAAAGACGTTGGCGATGAGCCGCGCTCAGTCGCACCATTCAACGGAAAATATCTGTACGCACCTGGGGTGGAAGCCGGACGGTTTTAGCGGTATCTTTTGACGTATGGTGCTGAGTCAGAGTAGGTATTGGTTAGTAGTATGGAATATGAGAAAGCTATAAGAATAGAAATATTATTAACAATTCAGCGAAAAAACCACTTGATCTTAACACTGTGGTGTGGTGTCCTGATGATGTCTAGTGGAGAGACGAAACTAGTTGACCACTAACTTGGATAAAATGTTCTTTCATTTTGTATTTTTTATTTATTTATTTGTTTGTACAGAAACATAGACAAAAACAAATAAAAAAAAAACAATCAAACAAATTATACAAATATCATTTTGTATAATTTGTTAGATTTTATCGCTAAAGGTTTTTTCGCGGAATTGTTACTTAATATTTTCATGGATTTCCGCAAAGTAACGCCTGAATCTATTATGTATATGCAATCTAATATTCGTATAGTTGTCTAAGTAGTACCCGTAACACAAGCTCTGCTTTGTCTGGGGCTAGATGTTTATGTGAGATTGTCTAGCATTATTTATTTATATTAATTCCGTGTGACTAGGTAATTGAAGTGCTGAATATTGAACCAATATCGTTACCGAATTAAAAATATAACCTTATTATTATTATTATTATTATTATCTATACAAATATTATTATGCGGAATGATTTGATTGTTTATTTGTATGTTTGTTTGAATAGGCTCCGAAACTACTGGACCGATTTAAAAATTCTAAAGCTTCCTTTTCAGGGAGTGACATAGGCGAAACAGCAAGGCACTGCTAGTTATAAAAAAAACTTAAACGATCGTCTAGAAGTGAACGAAAAATGCAGATGATGATACTCGTAGACCAAATGTAACACCCACAAACTGACAGGGAATAGAGAAAAAAATATGTAGATTTTTGAATTATTTTAATTTGCTTGTGATACGATAAAAAGTGAGAGTTGCTAAAACGTTTTCTATTTATATATATTAAACCTTAGAATACCTTAGAATATAGCTTGCTGAGCCTATAGAAAACTACTGAGTATTTTGTTTGGTGTTGCCTTATAAGAAATAAAGTAGGTACAGTACAAACCAGCAGTGCGTACGCAAATGCCCACAATCGAGTAAACTCCCCATGTGTACAGATATTCAGAAAGTTTTATTAAAAGAAATAAATTGAGTCGCGTCCCAAGAATGCTTTGAAAATCAACTGTTCGGGATTTTCTGCCGCAAACTTTACGAGAAACGGAGATTTATCGCACACTAGCGGGTGTTCGACGATATAAATATATATTCGAATCTGATGTTGGGATTGATAAGGAAGGTTGTGGCTGAAGGTTACTTGCGATTGTGACGATAAAAATATGTTAAAGGAATTACTTATGCGAAGCATTTCGGAATTCGAGGAAAATGGGAAAATGGCGCTCATTTCGGTTCGACTGAAGTGCGTAACTGAAGGAAAATAATTTTAATATGAAATAACAATTATATATAGGAAAATCAATAACAGGATGATTCATTGAAATGGGTATGTGTCGTTAGCCTGTATGTTGTTTTCAAAATAATTCGGATATGAATCAGGTTTAGTCTTAGCCAAAACTAAACAGCATTTCCGCTGACAGCGAAGTATAATTCACGAATTGAATATCAGTAAATCTTTCACGACTTATCTTTACATGCTTAAGTGATTCGACTTCTAAAAGCTTAGATATTAAACAAGCTTTATTGCACCGGTAAAAGGTTCAATTTCCTTCGCCAACATTTCAGAAACATATCTCAGTGCTCAATCATACAAACACGTAATATTTTCTCTTAACACGAAGGAATAACATCCTGACAAGTGTCAAAGGCAGCCGCGGTAACACGCTCCGAAACCACCTTCTAAAACCTGAAGAAACTTGCAAAGTCAACTCTAAGTCAAGCTCCTTAAGAGCTAAGGTAAGTGAGAGGTATATGGTCCAGGAATTCACGCATGCCGCGAAATTTCAATATTTTATCCAGTGCATCATGCTATGCTCTTGTAATATCCGCGAAGAAGTCTACAATTTATAATCCTAAGTTGTTAGGAATAGAGTTTCATTTACAGTAACTGAATCTGGCGCAGTTGGCACTCTGAAATGCGGAAAAACATTTTGAGATGGATCTCAAAACAAAGTTAAAATAAAAGCGATTTTTCGTTCAAACTCCGTGATGGAAATAAGAATATATCCGGCGCGAATTCATGGATTTCGGATATTCTGATAAGAATAGAAGAAGAACAGGACAAGTAGACGGTAAAGATAGGAAAACAGGATTCCATATTGTCTACATTACGTACAACTCCTGCTCTTGTTCCTATGCAAATGCAACTTGTACGAAAGCAATCCAATTTGACGCTAAATCCCCCGAGATAAGAGTACACCGCAGGTTCAAATTAAATTTACACCATTTCAGCAAAAACAAACTTTATTTTAAAGCTTTTGGGTTGAGTTTAGATTTAGAAGTCAGAAGTCTTGTTAGCTTGATACATGAAAACGTCGGAATCAAAGTGGAACGGTAAGAGGGTGCATTTTTTAGCATTTATCTTGGAGCTCTGTTCCAATTAGACTTCTACGTAGCTTGATTGGTTTCTGTTTGAACCCTGTTTTACGAAACACCCCAATTCTTTAATTAATTTAAAAAGCTTTTGATTTTAGAAAACAGGATAGAAATTAGTAATTGAACTTGAATAAAGTTCTATCACTGATTCCTTTCCTTTGTTTTTTAGGTAATTAATTAATTGAACGATATAAACTAAAGTTTATTGCTATCTATACCTACAGTTTTTCCATAACCTCAGAACCTGTACCTATAGGTCCAGTGCTGGACGCAGGTCTCCCCCTGATAAGCAACTTATTACTTTTTATCTCATGGGGGGTAATGCCCATAATCCCCACACTGGGGTAGTGGCCATAATCCCCACACTGGTCTAATAGTACTAATATTATAATACAGATAATAATACAGTAACTCATAGGAGTACTATTAGTAGGTACTTTGAACGGTTTGAGCCCATTTCGCGATGCATCGGGGCAATACGCCAAGAAGAATTTACATCACCCACCTGCCAAATCCTCTCCTGACCTCTGTATATTACTCTGTAATTGCTGTGAACAGAGTAGCTCTGTCCATTTGCTCCTCGCCCATTTAACCCTGCACTGCCCTGCTACGTAAACAACGCGCAATCCCGGCGTAGTGCCGTTGCGCCGTAAAACTACGCTTTATTTGCGCTGCGGCGGGCGATACGGCGCTGGGAGAAGAAACACGCAATTAACTCCGGAACATCTAAAGTCATTGGCAGTCGGCTATTTTCAAAGCTTAACTAAGAAAACTCACGTCTCAACGTCCGAAAAGCACAAAATCATTCATGCCAAGAGGCATGGAGTAATTCCTTATAAACACATAACGAATACATGGTTTAACATAGTTATATATAAAATCACATCACACTAATAATAAAAATGCAAAAGTTTGGACATATGGATGGACGTTTGTTACCTCTTCACGCCAAAACTACAAAACAGATCGGGCTATAATTTTGCATACTTACAGGTCATTCTAATCCTAGAATCAAACAAAGGCTACTTTTTATCCAATAAATCAGTTCCCGTGGGATATAAATCACATTTGAACGTTTCCATAAGAACGACGCAGATAGTTATTTATAAAAAAGAAACACGAAAACATAGGTAACTTCCGTCCTGGCATCTAATAGAAAGTTGAAGATAATAATTATTTTACAATTTGTTACGTTTGCTGGAAGAAAACTATTTTTGGGGTTAAGGTCGCCTCTGCCATTTCTTATCCCTTCAAATGTTTTTACTTTATTGTTGTGCAATACAGAAAAAAGATGATTTGTTGACTAAAAAAAATTAACTAAGAACTGTGAATAATAATCCCGTAAGAACTAGTTATTCTGTTCCCGTAGACACACCAGCACTCCTTCTAATAACGAAATAACCGCAACAGTTCCAATTCTAAATAAGTTTATGCATCTACTTCGGGCCGGGTATAGCGGTGCGAGCCGGATAATGGCGCTTGAACCGGCCGGCGGATCCGGATGGAGTAATTAAACCTCCTTGTGCCATCGCGACATAACGCGCGAACCTCCCACTCGCAACACTAACGATTATGGTTTAGCTTTTGTCACAGTCGGGGAACGCAGTAGGACAGCGCTAACATGTATGCTATGAAAGAAAAGAGTACTTACTTACTTATAAACTGAAATATAGTTCTCTGCCTTGAAGTTTTTGAGTGGGGGTTTTAGGTTATTTTCGTTACGAAATTTCTGTATTCGGACTCCACGCTCAAGGCCCGCGATAGAAGCTATGCGATAGCTTAAAAATACAATAGCTGAATACTTATTATAAGGGTTAAATCAGTCGTGAGTTCCATATTTTAGCGCTTTACTACCTGGAACACGATGTGGGTAGGGTATGTCCAAGTTCCATGATTGTTTTGAATTTGTCAAACGTTTGAGGTGATTATCCTATAAATCGATTCGTAATAAATGCTCCTAGTCATTGTGTTAATCGTCAAAATATATATAAGAAATCAATCAGATATTAGTCGTACTGTTTCCAACCCCTCTGCGTCCATTTCTCTGCGGTATCAGTTAAAATTTCCGTCACGGCGTGTGCATGTGTCGTTCGGTCGATACCGTTTTGTGTTCTCTCGGACTGTTCTGGAATTTTTACTAGCTTTATTGTAGAACAAATACATTTGAATCTGCTGAATTACTTTTATAGGGTGCTGTACCAGTAACGACTAAAAAACTGTAATAAGTAGCTAATCCATGATAATATCAGCGAAATTAATAATGTCTGTTACCATTTTAAGCTCAAACGACTGAAAGGATCTTAAAGAAATTTAGCAGGGCAGTAAAGGTCCAGAATAAAGACATGGGTTACTTTTTATTCCGGAAAAGGACATGTAAAGACGCGGGCGGAAGCTAGCTCTTTATTCAACCTATAGTCGATAATTACAGTGATCTGTCAATCTCAGTTTTCTGATTCGAAACATAACATAAGATCATTTCTTATTCGTTTTTCTTCGCTAACCATCCGATTGAATCTAGAAAGAGCTTGGACTGTTTGTCGTTGTTTGTAAGCAAGACATTAAAGAAATAATGTCTTTTGATTTCTTTCACGTACGGGTGTAAATTTCAATATAGCGAACACAAGCAGTTATCGGGATAGTTGAAAATGGAAAATTGTAGCGTCGACGTGAGTTTTCTCTGGCTTTTAGATCTCTTGTGCACAGCTGTTGTCATCATGAAGTGGAAGAAAGCTTTATTCTGAAATTTAAATAAAATATGTTATCGATATTCTGTATCTAACTGTTAGTTTAAATTTCGAAATGCAATATTGCAATGGCAGAGTATTACGTTCGCTTATTTTGTTTCTAGAAAAAGCGAAGAAGGTTTTCTCTTTACGTCTTAAATGTGGCACTCTACTCTACATGCTTAGCGTTGTAAGCAAAGTTTAACGTCTAAAGTTTTTTCACCGGAAAACCTTATTTTCCTCATTTCGGTTTCCAATTTTCTACATAAGCCAAAAATAAATTGAGCCCGCCCAAACCCAATCTTTTGTAGATTTACACCACGAGAATAAATGCTCTTCAGCCGATTTCCCATCATAACTGGCCCGTTCCCTCCAATATCACACATGTTTTATAGAGGAGGTAAAAATCGGCCTGGTGAAGCGAGTCGCCGAGGACTATGGACTCTTGGACGAGAAGTCGTAACCAAGACTTAGTAAGTCTATTTACTATTATAGTCCCTGACGCTGCAGCTGCGGGTGGGCTTTGGTCTTGTCAAGTTAATATAATAATAATAATATAATAATGCTGGACAATTCACACAGCATTATCTAGCCCCAAGCTAAGTAGAGCTTGTGTTATGGGTACTAGATAACTGATATACATAATACAAATACACTACATAGATAGATATTTTTTATTATACATAGAAAACATCCAGAACGCCCTGAACAAATATCTGCAGATTACAAATATTTGTCCAGAGGCGGGCACCGAACCCGCAACCTCCTGCGTCGCAGGCGGACCTTCGCCCACCGCGCCACAGAGGTCGTCAGTTAATTGCATCCATTGCTATTTTTGGATTTTTTCTTTTAGTCTAACAAAATTCATAATAGTGTAAGGGCGACATAGGCAGCTTGAAGGTGCTACATGCTGCTTGAGTGGATCCGTGGATGTCAATAGATAGAGCCAGTGTTACCAGTGTAAGAGTAGTTCTTGGAAGGAGTCGATCCTGACTGCCTTAAGCTGCCCGTGTATCAAAGCTCTACGCATTGCCTGACCTGAAATGAGCGAGTTTAAAGCGCTATCAACATTTATTCGTGTCTTGTATATATTTGGATAGTAAATAATAGTCATGAATCTATGTGAATGAAACCTTTAGGACAATTTGGTTGACTTTGCAAAATGTTGAAATCCCAAAATGTATAATTTCCCAGGAAGTTGAATAAGCTAACTAACCCAAAAATTTATAACGCGTTGATACCACTGTAGCTACATAGATTCTATTCATCGCTGGTACAGCGTATAGCATAGCCCCAGCATAAAATTCTGCTTAGTCGCAGTCAAACCTTTGTGTTTACAATTACATTTGTGTCCAGTCCTTAACCTCTCCGCACACGAGTTGGTCGGGGCTGTAACAAGGGTCGCAGGATATATTGTGCAATAAACCCACCGATAAAAGTCCGCGCGGGCCGGAGGACGGAGGGGGGTTGGTAATTCCTGATTTTTCAGGGGACCGCCGTTATTTACAGCTTGGTTAAACACGTGCGTTGGAATGAAGGGGTCTGTGGCCATGAATATCTATTTGGTCATTTGATTGAGTAAACTGATTACCGCGTAAAACGAATCACTTACCGAACGAATCGATTACCGCGTAACCGAAAACTCTTCTGTCGTGTGCATCTGTGTTTGCGCACTTGTGCACCGTAAAGCTCCGAACGTGACGAAGATTCATTATGAATGTAAGCGGGTTAACTACGAACCTTGGTTGTGTTGGAAGAACACCAACGTTTCATAATTTAACGAGGGACATCTTCAAACTATGAAAGTGTCGAAGATTGGTTAGGAATACTAGGACAAATACATTGAATTTACGTTTTTGATCAAAAGTGGTCAAAATTGAATGTGGTTGAGGTTGTTGAGGGTTAGATTCCAGCGTTTGTAAAAATGTTTGTAAGATTTGTAGATATTTGTTCCGGGTGTTCTTGTTTGGAATACATCATCATCATTGTCGCAAAATGGTTATCTCTTTACAAAAACTGCTCATTTTACATGACATAGAAAATATCTTAAAAATAAAGTTGTCCTAATGACTAACAATAACTTATATCTCTTTTTATACTGTTGAAAGAACAGTGGCTAATTATTTCATCTACGTTTTAAGCTCAATGTCAATACCCAGTTAACCGAAACAAGTTATTAAAATAAGATTTATCGACAAAACCAAGCAAAACAAGTTAAAAAGCTTCCTGACAACATCGGAAGTTTTTTCATAAGCTCCGTAATCGATTTACAGTTCCTATTCCAACTCCCGACAATTCACGAAGTTTGGGAGAAGTTGATTGCAGCTTGTTTTATAATACTTTCTGATCGTTGTAGGAACATTTATATATCTAATTTTATTGACAGACACGAAAAAGTTTGACAAAAGTATAAGAAAATCCGCGGTAAGAAACTATTTATAATAATTTAGAACTCGGAAAAAAAAAACTTATGTAGAATAGAATACAGAGACGTAGCTGTATTTCCCCAAATTAACCAAACTTATCGTATACGAGTATTAAAGATTTAGCAAGCGAAACTCGCGAAGAACTGAACACGTCTTGAGTGGAAACTGCGACTCGGCAAAAGTAGTGTAATGCCCTTCAGCCAGGTGGGATGACGATCTTTGAAAGACTGAAGGCAGATGTTGGATACGTACACTGGTGATGATGATGAATGTATTCGTTCCTATATTAAAGTACTATTAAAAGGGATTCATTTAAACGAGTAGCTTAAAATCTGTTCATACTATCCATACCTATACTAGTTATTATAAATTTAAAAGTAGCTCTCTCGGTTTGTCTGTTACGTTTTCAGCTTGCCACTTGTCACTTAGTTTATAAGCTGTTTGGTTGTATTGTATCTTTTAATAAGTGTGCAATACAGAATTTTCCATGTATCTATATTTTTACGGCTTGACGGCTGGAAAAGTTCACTACAATCCGTAGTAAAAATAAATCAGGGAAGTTAATGGTAACCCTGGTTTGGTACAGCCAAAAGCTACTTCAAAATCGCGTACGAAGCCACGGGCCGCAGCTAGTAAGCTATTAATCAATATGAATAGGTTATTTTTACTTATCATTTATAATCTCGCAGAAAAAGGGTCATCATTGTCATCATCATTATCATCGACGGCTTCTTCGTCCACGAATAATTATTATTTACGTAGACCAAAATGTGAGCTTAAAATAACCAGTAACACAAAACAAATTTCCCTCCAATAAGTACGCTAAACACGTGTCAGGAAAACTTCCTGATGACACTTTGATGGATTTTTGAGCGGAGTTTCACGAAATAATGCTTTGCTTGTTTGTTTCGTAAATCATATTAAATTTTCGTGAATCTTATGAAATTTATTTAATTTCAGCGACTTTACAGTAGGTGTACGTATAAAATTAATATCATAAAAACGCAACACAACACCTTGGCTACTTCTGATTTATTGTTTAATATACGAATAAAACGATAATTATTCAGAATGATATCAAATGAGAAGTTAAGGTTATACACAACAATAGAGCGGCTCCAAAATATTACATTACATTTATTATAAAAACTACCAGGAAAGCCTTTTGTAATCGCTACAAGAATGCAACTTCACATCGCCCATCTTCTAACTTGAAACACAAAACCACGCATTAAACCATTTACCTCAAGCCGCGAGTTTTAGTGCGTATAAAGTGAAATAATCTGTAAATAATTTGATATTTATTTGATGGTTACAGCCCGTTCTGTCTGAGCAATGTGCTTGTCGGTGTCGCGTTTAACAGCGCACACATAACCGCCCACTGCGTGACTCAGATCGGGTGACAGAATACTATCTTCAAAGGTAATCAAGTAAACCTCAACCTCAACAGGCTGTATTGGTCCACTGCTGGACGCAGGCCTCCCTAATAAGAGACTTATTGGCATTTGTTTTATGGGGGTAATATCCATAAGCCTGACGCATCGGTTGGGGATCGCAGTTCGGTGGTAAAATTGTTCTGCAAGGAGCGCTGCTGGCCGCCCCCCGGTGGATATCCCTTAGTCGCCTCTTACGACATCCACGGGAAGAGTTGGGGTGGTGCAAATTCTAAGCCAGGACCACACAGCTATCGATCAAGTAAAACCAAAACAAAATCACTTAAGAATATTAGTATGTGAATTTAGAAAATGCGAATATTCTGTGTTCACTAGAAGCTCAGCTTTTCTCGTTTCTCGAAAATTTAATGAAATTCTGTATTTTTTAGACGGGTTTTGGGGAATACTTACAGTGTTTTTTTACTTACCTCTATTCCAACGTAACGTTATTGTTGGTAAAATAACAACGAAAATTCTCATGGCAACGTTTAATTTTCAGGCATTTTTGAATACAAATAGTTAGCACCTCGCCATTTCGACGTACAATAGAGGCGCTGCTATTGTACCACAATGTTCACTGACGATTCCAACGATTAATCCAAGTATCGTTCAGACTGATTGATAAAGACACACTTGGCAGCTTAACGCATAGCTGTAATCAAGAATTAAAAAACGAAAACCTGAAACTAACACTTTTACTTCTTATATTTTTTGTACATTTTGATGTGATCTCCACAATGCGATATCACCCACATTACAGAAACATAGCAGATAGATGCAGCAACCCAACACCGCAAGTCGTACGCTCAAATTGCTCACAATAACGCAGTATCGGGTTACCTTTTGTAGTCGAAGAGATGTGGCCTTGTTGGGCCATTCGCACCACAATGGGACGGGTTGGAGCGAGTTGGTGTGGTTGCTTTTCATTCGGCTACAAAGAGTTTTGGGAGCGAGTTTTTGTAACACATCATAGTAAAGTGTGGTTGGTAATTTTATATCGGATTTCAATTACAATAATCTTTTGGGAAACCTTGGAACTTTATCCTTAAAATATGATACGGTTCAAAATATTAGAGGCATTGAATTTTACAGGAAGGTGGTAGGTATACACTGTATCATAGAAACTGAAATTGTCTAAACCTTCCTTTTCAAGAAGGCTTACTGTAAAATAACAGATTATCTCTAGAGGCTAAGAAAGCTTGGGACGGGTTTTGTTCTAAGTCGCAAAATAACTACTAACAGGTAAAAGGTTATTTTGTCGCATTTTTACTCTAGTTACAGAATAACTATTTACCCCCCTCATTCATAATAGTCCGCTAACTTTAAACAGCTGCTAAGCAGTGTCATTTTTCACTCTAATTTATGCCAATAGAAGAAGACAGATTGAGAAATAACAGTGTTTTAAGTTAGCAAGCCATTATGAATAAGGGGGTAAGTCTACATGGCAGCGACAGAAATCAAAAATATCACTTTATTTCCGTGTCAGTGTTTATGAGAGAATTCTACCTTTTTTAATTCTCTTGTATAATGGTTCACTAACTTATACACTTAGATGAAATAACTTATATGTAGGTACAGTTGTAAAGCAATCTTATTTCTCATTCAGACTTGAATCAATAAAAGAAAACAGAGATAGGAAAATTTCAGTTAGCATACTAATTACATCTTTCTTCTTTCTTTGCATAGGGGTAAGGCAAGTTTTAATTATATGTATGGAAAATAATGGAAATACAGCATTTGTGATTCTTATTCTTGATAGAAGTAAAACTAACTTTACCCGTTTCTCGCCTCTGGTAAACGTGTAAGTGGAAATAAGATGGAAAATCTTAATGTTTCAAACCATAAATACAAAACGTATCAAAGTCCCTCCTCCACCCTCGTCCGCAATCATTGAGCCATGACAAACAGTTTGACCGCCTGTTTGCAGTAGATAATTGACTGGACGACTTTTATGTCCGATACGTTCCCTACAATATACCTACATAGATGGAACAGTCTAGTTGTGGACGTAACTGTGATTCATTGGTTTGATACACACATTGACACACGAGAAATTTTTGCAAATTTCTTTATAGTAAACTAGCTACGCCCCGCGGCTTCGCACGCGTTGTTCCTATGGAAACGTTAAAAGGTGATTTTCATCCCACGGGAACTGATTTATGGGATAAAAAGTAGCCTATGTTTGATTCCAGGACTAGAATTACCTGTATGCAATATTTCAGCCGGATCCGTCCAGTAGTTTTGGCGTGAAGAAGTAACAAACATCCATCCATCCATACATCCATACAAACTTTCGCATTTATGATATTATAGTGTGATATAAAATTTTTATTATAAAACATTCAAAATTTCTCATAACTCTTTTTTTAGTATAAGTAAATGCAAGAATTTGGATGGATGTATGTCTTCACAGACGTACATCCATCCAAATTATTGCATTCCATCTAGGTTTTAAGCTCAATATTAGAATAAAGACCTCCTTCCCGCCAAAACTACTTTAAGTAATTTCTGCCGGAAATGTGTATACCTAGATGAAGGTCAGTAAAGTTGAAGGTGAAATTAATAGAAAATTCATACTGTGGTCATAGATAACATCGGTGTACGTCAGATTATAAGAGCTTTTGAGACGGTTTGTTAGCAGTTCGTCCAATATGCGGTTCGTCGACAGTCCATACGCAGTTCGTACAAAAGTCGATTCGTCCATTAAGCAGTTCCTCAAGAATCAATACAATACGCAGTTCGTCCGATTCTCAATGAGTTCTTTAGAATCATTCAATGATGAATGACGAAAAATTTAATGTATAATATTGAAAACGACGTAGTTTACTAATGTTCCCGATTTGCGTTAGTTGGAGCAAAGAGCAATAGGGTATATGCATGGTTTTTTTAATCGATTATTCTGCTTAATATATAATATTCGATTTTTTATGACGTCACGTCACGTCAAATCACTTATGTCAACTCAAGGTCAAAGCTTCATGACCATACAAAAAAGTACAAGTGTGACGTCAGAGTTCAACAGCCAAAAGCGTTGCGTTTAGAAAATATTGCGGTTGAGATTTAAAATATCTACTTTTCAATGATTAAAAATACAAAAATAATTAAACTGATAAACATATTACTATAAGCATAGAGAAAACGTAAAAAAAATATTAGCTTTTTTGAAATCACATGCCTATTAGAAAACAACCAAGCAGAAGCACCATGAGAATAAACATTTTGCTAACTATGGACAGAAAGGACAAGAAAAATCTTAGCTAATATTATAACAACCAACAAGAGGTTACTGACATTTTATAATAAAAGACAAAGCTTGTGGTGTTCAAAAACCAGGTTTTAAAACCAAGTTGTAAAAACCGCACCCCAGAGACAAAAAAGTTAAGAAATCTCGTCTCCGGAAAGTTCCAGAATAAACTAGTGCTCGTATCTCGACATAGCGGGCCACGCTTAAATAATAAAACACCTCAATTTTTCTTGTTACCAATTTCAGAGGAAACTTTTATTAAGAAGTAGTGGGACTGCAGCGGCGGGCAAAGAGAAATGGACGGAGATAAAGGAGCTAGGAAATGGACTTGATGGAAGATTAAAAGAAATATAGTGCCCAGAGTAAACAAATTTTTCAAACTCTTACTTTAGCTTGTTTAACAGCTCGTTGTTTGATGCCTATCGATATTAATGGGTTTGAATATCTTGGCTAGTATCGGTTTACAATGGATGTATTTATGTATTTATTCGACTGGGCTTTAGAATTTAGAACAGTAATAAGAACTGGATAAATATAAGGCGATTAGAAAGTTCATTTACAAAAAAAATAATCTTTTCGATTATTTTCAACTAAACCTCTATTTTTTTAATTTAATAAAATTATAGCTCGTATTGGCTATCATACCAGCTACTTTACAAAATTTCTTGCAGCAATCCCAAGAGGCATCGTCATTCTCTATGACCGCTAACTTGTTACCAGAGTTGAAAGTTTCCTCGAGTTGGTAGCACGAGAAGACACCACGGCCATATTCATGAGGGTTCGTGGGCAGGGGGGAGGGGAGGAAGAACAGGGGGAGGAAAAAAGCAGGCTCACGCCGCGGCGATAAAGTGCACCTGCCGAGTTGGCGGCAACTTTTATATGACGCAAGTTTTTTGCCGAAACCTTGGGATTGCGTGTTCATCGCAGTACGGACAATGCATTAGCCCATAATCGAGAAGTAAGAAGAAAATAGTATATATTTTTTTTTTTTTTTAAATTATTCATTAAATACGAAAGGTAAGTATACTTGTCTGTGTCAGGTCTGTTGTATAGGTCTGTCGAGTGTAGACCTAGTGAACATTTTGTTATTATTTATTATTACTACTTAGAAAAGTAAAATTCTTAGATTCATAAATAACTGATGTAGCTTTATGCATCTCTAACAGTCTTGTGCAAGCCGTATTTCCTGACTTTCTACCTATCCTCAAATTACGAGTACATTGCTATTATTTTGTATTGTCAGTGGACCTTCGATGCTTAAAAATAAATATGAATGGCAGGCAGTGGTAGATTTTCCGATATTTTATAGTAGTAAAAATAGTAAGAAAAATAGATAAAGTAAAAATTGAAAGAAAAATACAGGTTGAGTAGTGTGAACATCGCTGAATAGCTATAACTTTTATAGACTGAGGGTAGAAAATACCCCGTCCGCAACATGAGTTGGGCCTGCAGAAGGCGTCAACGCGACACGTGTCGCGATAATTTGTCTCCGGCACAATATCGCGGTTGCACTCTGCGCTACAAATTATACCCGGAGATAAAACTATTCCTTTTCTTACTGAAGGAACGCCTTCTGGGTCGCTGATCTCTGTTTAAGATGAAGATGTTTTAGCTGATCAATTTGTCTTTCCTACTGTATATTGCACAAAATGGTAGCACTACTTAGAATAGCATTGCAACTAGAAACTAAAGCTACACTACAAGATCATTCTCTTAAGGACATTAAGATTTTTTTTATGTACCTACAATAGACCTTAGTTTGACCGCAATCTCACCTGATGGAAAGCGAAGATGCGGCCGACGATGTATCACGAAGGTCTAGAATATCTTAATAACTGTAGCTACCTAGTTCTGTCTAATTTTGTAACTCTTTTAGTACCTATGTAATCAATCACACTAAAACTTATATTAAGCTATTATTTTTGTCAAACCTATCTGATCAGCTATTCGGCTGACTCGCTAATAGCACTGTTTCACAAACCTCTGTGGTTTACCTAGTGTTATTATTAGTTTTCTATGTAATGTTATTTTAAGTTGATAAATTAAAAAAAAAAAAAAGAAGATAGGTACCTATTCACCCTTGTCTTGATGAGACTAGGTTGGCCGGAAATACAGAACCAGGAAGCGATTGGGAAGATAAGGCTTTCTAAGGAGGGAGGAAAAAACTAAAATAACAAATACCAATGAACGTTTCAATGAATAGAATGGGTGTTAGTTTTTTCTTCATGTCAAAGCTGGATTATACTATTGTTCAGGGATCTAAATAAATACTCATTCTAAGACCTAACATTGCATCTGACATCGAATTGATAATGATTATGCATAATGCCGTGGTGGCCGCGGAGAAAGAATCGACCCCTCCTATTCAGTCTGTGGGTGTTTTTTTTTATTAACCTGTAGAAAGTACTAACAGTACCTACTCTACTTTGTTATTATTGATTACTTTCATTATTATTTTAATAAGTACTTACTTATTATTTTGTGTGTGTATTTTTAACATTTCTACTGCGATCACAAATCCGCTGTTAAGCGTGGAGATTCTCCAAACCTTGTTTTGGGTAGGCACGTCCATGTGTGGACGAATGAGTAAGAAGTACTACATCTGGAATAACTTTAGATTACTTTTATATAATCCATAAAATCACAAACAAAGCTGCAGACAAAAGTTTGTATCTAATATGTTAATGATAGTCTTGCAGAGTCAGCTATCCTACCCTTCATTCGTTTAACCCTTCGCCTGCTCAGTAAAAAGCTCCGCTGGCCGGTCCATTTGGACCCGCGCCACGCCTCTGTTTATAATGAAAACACAAACGACACAGTGTAGTGTAGTTGCCAGTAAACTTTCCAATCTGAAAAGGCGCGGTATTTTTACAACCCCATACGCTAGCAGGTCTTGGTTTTTACTAGTATCGGATCTGGTCGTCGTCGCTTTGCTTACTTGGTAGCACCTGAGTAAAGCGTTACCAAAAGCGCTAAGGGATATTGTCAGAATTTCTAAATAATTGTATCAGTTGTTCTAGAATCTAATTTTCAACATCCTAATATAATATTATAAATGCGAAAGTTTGTATGGATGGATGTGTGTTACGTCTTCACGTCATAATTACTAAAAGGACAACTTTGTAATTTTGACACGTTATTCAAATCCTAGAATCAGTTCCGTAGGATATAAATGACCATTGACCGTTTCCATAGGAACAAAGCGTGCAAAGCCGCGAGGCGCGGCTAGCAGCAGATGGTTTTTATTTATTTTTATTTGTATGTAAACACGATTGAATATTTGTTAAATCTTCACGACAAAACTACTGAACAGATCGGGTTTAAATTTTATATGGATTGAGGTATTAAAATATAAAGCATAGCTACTGTTTATTCCGTAGATGAGTTTCTATTGGATATAAATAACATCAAAAACAAAAAGTCAAAACGTTTCCATAGAAACAAGGCATGTGAAACCGCGAGCAGAAACTGGTGTAAATAATTAAGGTTAGCTTTTTCGTTGTACAATCAGGTTTGATGTTTGAGTAAATAAGAAGATTACACACTGTTGCTATTTTTCTGTGCTAAAGTTGCAGATTCAACGTTTTTGCTGGAAAAAGATTGGATTGCTCTGACTGTTAGTTTTATGCGAATTGAAGACAATACGCTTTGTTTCTCAGCACCACTGCACCCTATACCCTGCACTGCTGGGGTCGTGAGGATTATGTTGGATGCGAAGTTAGGTTTTACTCTCTATAGAAGATCTATTTCTGTTTGGCTATTATGAACGCTCAAAATATATCCAGTAGGTAACAGTACCACAGACTTAAAGTGGTCGCAAAATATTCACCATTACCAGGGCAATATCGGCCTCGGATGAATCACAAATCGTGATATTTAATTTTATTAAAGGAAATGATTTTATATTTATGAATCAGAGTCAGAGTTAAATCGTTTATTTCTTTAGACTTACAAAATAAGCACTTAAACTAGTAAATTTTTTACTATATAAACAGCTTGATAAAATATAGTAATATCAAATACCTAAGAAATAAGGTGCAATTGACTCTAATTCACTTAATTTTTTTGTTCACTAGCGGAAGAAGTGATAAAGAAACCACTAGCTAGTTTATCACTTATCAAGTAATACAATCTTTCCATAACTAAGTCTAACACAACTATGTTCTTACATACTATTGTCAGTGTGGAACTGGGCGACGCGACATCCGGCCAAGCATTAACATCATTATTGTAATCATCTAAGGAGTAATAGGCGAATAGGGAGCTCAGTTGCTTCAGATGGAAGCTTGTTATAGAATCGTACGCAATTGCCCACAAATGATTTCCGTACCTTTCGTTTTCTACATATAATATATATGATAGAATGTGTGAACATCACACCTTTACAAAAAGTTATCTCTGTTTTCGTGTGTATACAGTAGATTTTCATAGATGTATTGCGAAATTACTGTTAATTTAATAATTTTTATAAATAATTCCCTCAACGAGTCGCTTGGATGTAATTAATAAATAGCGCCCTTTTTTGAAGAATCATTATAATTATAATATCATAATTTGTTCTTGGTTTTTTTCTCGGCGAGCATCAACAAGTATTTTCGTCTTCAGGGATTAGAACCTATTTTGAAATTAGACCTTGACACCAGAACTCTTGTGTTATTACGAGTATAAGCCACGTTTCTGTACATTTGTACTGTTTTTTTTAACAATTCACCGGTTGGTTCATGACAAATTCCATACCAATCGAAAGGAGAAAGATTTTAGAATATCCAAACGTTAGGTTACTATTTTTTTCCCGTCACAAAGATAAAATGAATGTCCTGCCAGCCTACCCAAGAGTTGTGACAATAACAATTTTCATTCAACAACCAGCTTGGTGATGGTAGTGACTATAATTATGTACAATACAATACAATACAAAAATTCTTTATTGTACACCATAAAAATAACACGTACATGGATACAATATATAAAACGAGTACAATGGGCGGCCTTATCGCTTAGAAGCGATCTCTTCCAGGCAACCTTTGGATGGATAGAATTATTCGAATTTAAGAAAGGCAGGGGGTGTACCAAAGACTATAAGTAAAATAGATTATATATACAATTTTATATACATAAAAAGAAGAAATAATATATATATTATAAAAATATAATATAAATAAATAACATAACATTCTATATACATATGTATAGTACATAAACAAATAGTAAGTACCAATATTCACCTCTCTGACAGGTAAAACTCCTTGACACGAGCATTGAAAACTGGCAAAGATACTGCTTTTTTAATTGACTCTGGTAGTGCATTCCACAACCTTATGGCCTGGATGGAGAAGGATTTGTCGTAGAAACTGGTTTTGTGGGGTGGCATATTTAGAACCAAATTTTCTGACGACCGGATGGACCGGACCGTTCCTTTAAATAAAAGGGAGTGACAGGGTTAACGAGAATGTTATAAAGAAGGGAAAGGATATGGGAATTTCGGCGAAGACGGACAGGAAGCCATTTCAGTTTTGTGCGGAACTCCGAAATATGGTCAAATTTTCGAAGACCAAACACAAAACGTATACATACGTTTTGGAGCCGTTCAACCTTATTAAGCTGCTCCTCGGTTAAGTCAAGGTAGCAGACATCAGCATAATCATATGTATTACTTAGGGAGGATTTCACCGTTAGTATCTTAAAACGCGTTCAACTTAACTCGTTTCTAAGTTTACTATTTCGAGTTAGATCTCGTTTTTAGTCAAACCGATTTCACCGACTCTTCGATGCTAAATTTTGATCGTGTTTACGTAAACTAACATTCATCTCAGATTCACATAAAATTATAGACAATAACGAAAAAAGAAATGCAGTGACAGTGACAGTTCTTAAGCTCGTTTACAGTCGCTGAACCGCTAATATCGGGAGTTCAGGATGCTTGAAATGTAAAATGTACAAACTGAACTCGGTTAATGCATAAGCGAGCTTTAACGTCAATTGAACGCGTTAAATTTCAACGGTGAAATTGGACCTTAGTAAACAAATGCTGTAATCCTAACTCCGTGATCTGACAGCGCGTCTAATAAGTGACGTTATCGAGCACAGGATCGGGGCCGCCCAGAGCTTGTTCCGTGGAGACAGGGTATCGGCTGGCGCAGTAACGCATCTATTGCACACTATACAAAAAATATTATCTAACTACTGAATTAAAAAAATTTGGGACGAGTTTTGCTACAACTCGAAAAATTGGGTAAATATTTCTTCGTCGCTTTTAAACTAGTAAACATAAATCACAATAGCCACGTAAATCAAAATATAATTTTATTTCGATGTCACTGGCATAATTTATTTTAGAAATTTGACCTATTGATGTTAGATACAACTGGTTTTTACACAAACCGATAAAGTTAAATAAAACAAGTAAAGTATAGTCATAAAACAATTATTGAGATTAAGCTCAAGATATCTAAAAATAAATGCTGGACATGGACCATCCACACGCATCAGCTAGCCCTAAAGTAGTCAGAATCGTAATGATCAGACGAGGGTTTTAAATGCATCTCGGTTCAGATCTGTCTCTCTGAATACCTAGTACTAACATTATTTTCGGTACCAGATTCTCGGCCATTCATGTCATTTGTCCCAATAAAAAGAGCAAGTTGATTTACTGTCCCATGTACCAATCTATACAAGCCATCGGTCTATCAGGCAGCGCGGTGGGGGGTTAAGTGAATTACGAAAAACGACTCGATTCGTGTTTATTGGACTCCGTTAAATTGCGAGTTCCAAACGTTTTTCATTACCGGAACTAACCAGTTTCGTTACTGAATAACGGGCTCAGATAAAGCATACTGATTGATGGAGTTTCGGGGAAAATCGTTGCAGAATAGTTTGACGTGTTTTATAAAACTATAAACCGACTTCAAAGGCTATTTGATTAGGCTATTTGACAACATTGAAAAAATACTACAAAAACATTTTGTTTTTTAAGTTTTACGTGATAAATACTTATCCCTCGGAAATAATATTCTTATGGTCTATTTACCGTAAAAAAAAAAAAAAAAATGGGATCACCTCGTGATTATTCTCAATAGTGAAATAATCAGCGAAATTAACCATGAGCGGGGCAAGTAATATACATGGCTTTAGGGTTGCCTTACGGTGGAAGATTTCGAGAGATTAAACTTCTTATGGTAGGTTGGTGGTGCTCTCGGTCGCTTGGTCTGTTTGTACCCAGCATTGGACCAAATTCACAAGTGGATAGGAACTGTCCACCAAAATGAAGATTTCTACACCTGTATGCCGATCATAGTGTTTGTTGTCTAGTACATACTTGCCTACATAAAAAAAACATACGCAACGAACTGAGCAATTGTATTACGTATATATAATGACCAAATATATATATAATTTCAAAATAGGGTAACTTGACAATGGAACTATAGTTTCACAAAAACCGAATTTAAAATACAAAAGCCAAACGTTAGAGCACCGTAACGAAGCAAACAAGCCGTATCACGATCACGTGGTCAATATGCGCAGAATTTCACGAAAAATGCAAAAATATTCAAAAATACACGATCGTCCCTTTGAAAGGCTGCGATCATTTAGTTGAAATATGCAACCCTGTATAGAAAATGCGGGATGTAAAATAAAGTGATGGAAAACTGGGAAAGGTTCGGAGAAGGCACCTCGTCAGGGCGGATGTAGGACAGGAGTTTCTATTAATTTCAATAACACAAGAGAAAGGATCAATAACATAGGAAAATGTAACAGTTATAGAAATATATAGAGTCGGCCCGGGTAAGGTTCATAGGATATCCCAAAAAAAATCAAATTAACGATTTTGGCTTAAATTTTCATCCCACTAGAATTATAAACGCAAAAGTTTGTAAGAATGTGTGGATTTATTATGTACTCTTTCACGCAAAACCTACTGTATGGATCGATCTGAAATGTTGTATATAGATAATTTTAATGCTGGAATAAAACATAGGCTACTTTTTATTCCATCAATCAGTGAAATTCAGAAAAGTCTATCCAGAAACTGGTAAATCATATTTTTAATCTAAAGATTGGTTTGAGGTTATATATTGACCGCTTTTTCTACCATGACTTAAATAAAATATCACAGAACTATTTGAAGTATTCGAAAAATCTACAATCGTACACCGGTTAGTAACCAAGATTATGCGCAAAAAACTCCTGCATCTTAAATTATAAAACAAAATGCAACAAGACCCAAATCTCCTTTGGAATATTCCGGAAGGCATTTGGCTCCTCGCCTAAAACTGTATTCCATATGAGCAAGTTTCTTGAAAACAAGAAGCAGAATATATTGGAATATAAGAGTGGAAATATTGTAGAGAGAAGACTAGTTACTTAACGAAAATTGTAGTCAACGACGACTTGGCTTATCACTCTAATATTATAAATGCGAAAGTTTGTATGGATGTATGGGTGTATAGATGGATGGATGGATGTTTGTTACCTCTTCACGCCAAAACTACCGAACAGATGGGGCTGAAATTTTGCATACAGATAATTTTAATGCTGGAATCAAACATAAACAACTTTTGTTCCCATAAATCAGTTCCCGTGGGATAAAAATCACCTTTTAACGTTTCCATAGGAAAAACGCGTGCGAAGCCGCGGAGCGCAGCTAGTAACTTATAATTTTGATTTATTTTGAGGCAGTAAATTAAGAATCCTCGAAGATTATCCGTAATGGGAAAACTAGACTACAAAAAATTTATTCCAGTTTTCCCTCAAGGGAGGACTTGTCAAGAACATATATTTATGATTTACATTGCTTTTACGACCTTTTATTAAGGCAGAAAAGCATGAATTGGTAAGAACGAGTTCAATTCAAGGTTTCTGCGTACCTTCAAACGTTGTTGACACACCCTCAGATCGCTTGCTCCCCTATTCCTTATGACTCCGCTCCCGCCCCCCATTCCTCGTGGGCCATTTATTCCGTTAAGATACAATAATTTCTTTTTGTCTCCTTTCTTTGGTGCAATGCGTTCCGCGGAATACTTTTGTTGGGGAAAAGTATTTTATTGATGGAGGAAAGTAATTACTTAGCCGTTTTGTTGAATTGCTGGTATTATGTGAGCTTTTGTTACGTTTTATGAGGTTATGCTCTTTTATGTGGAGATGATGCTTTTTGGAACGAGAACGGGAAAATAGAGTTGCCAGTGTTCCCAGTACAGCAATGCTGATAATTTTCTAGCTTTTGTTGCAAACGAAGGAGCGTCCGTAGCTCGTTTGACTTGCAAAAGCAGATTCATAGAAATGTGCTACCAAAAATACAATAGTCAAAGTGGTCGCAGAGTTTGCTCAGGTGTCTCGCAATGGTATGGTTAGTTAGTTAGGTATGTGCAAGTAGAATAACGGAAACAATAGATTTTGGAATGATATCACTGATTATGTGGAGTTATTCCCAACGTGTAACGAAAGTCAGAGTGTCTTGATTACAATCTATATCATCGATTTTATTTTTTCTTTTTCGATAGTGACTATTTGTCAAAATATGAAATAATAACACTTTAATTTTCAATGGCAGTTACAGTCATTTCTGACAGTTATCATCACAAAAGCTACTAATGTATGTAAAAAAAACAGCAATGCGAAAGGCAGCACGATTTTATAAATTATAAATTAATAAGACAAAGCGAATCTCATCGCAGCAACCATTGATTTAAAAAGGGAAGATAGGTTACGTTCTCCCAGCGCTTACTCAAAAATTGGCATGTGTTACAACTACACGCAAACACATACGCTCACAGTTATATTGCCAGTCCTGTGCAGTACAAAGAATAACAAAGACGGAAAGACGTATCTAGGACCGAAGTGAGACTGAGACAACAATATTTCACGCGAATCACGACCGCCCGTGCCGCCGGTCAGACGGTGACTGATGTGGGAGAACACAATTTTACACAATTTGAGGTTGCCACTTTCGAGCAACCAGTACCTCATCTTCGTTTTTAATAAATCAATGGCAGCAACCATTGAAACCATTTATTCATTGTGATTGTGGTAAGTCAGGTCTATAATTTTCGGTCTTCACAATCTACTCTTTCGAGCGTACAAAGATTTTATTATTAGATTTGAATTTTGAAATCACATGCAGTCATAAATTGTAAAATAAACATTATAAATTGTCAGCCATCATCGTAAATAAGCTAAAAATATTAAAAAAAATCAAAATCGCACAATAAAATCAAAAATAATCAGAATAAAAAATAAATAGAAATGAACAACTGTGTGAAAGCGTAGGATTAGATCCATTTCATCCTGTCCTAAGAGAGTTAGATGCATCAGCTGTAGGCGACAGATGTTCAAATCCATTTATTATCAGATAATCTGTCCGTAGGTGTGAGGCAGCTCCCGCGACGTGACCGGAATACTCTCTGATCAGACGATAAACGTAATCGGGGCTATCAGGATGGATCTGAACACCGGCCACTGAACCTGTTATTTAGATCCCTCCATCAGTGGGCTTTAATAGGGCTGGAGTAATATGAATATTGATCGATTTGACTAAAGATGATAGATGCATTATTAAAACCAGTCGTATTACTAGTAGTTCGTCTTGGGAGTTCGTTTAACCGTTATGAATTATGTTATAATACTAATCTCCTAATTCATAATGGTCTGCTAACATAAAACAACTGCCAAGTAGTCTTATTTCTCAGTCTGACTTATGTCAATAGAAGAACACAGAGCGAGATTTAGCAGTGTGCTAAATTAGCAGACTTTAATGTATATTATATTGTATACATATTATATATAGTACGATTCTATAACAAGCTTCCATTTGAAGCAACTGAGCTTCGTAAATTTAATCTGTACATAAAACTAAATCTTATCAACTCTATAGTTGATTACAATAATGATGTTAATGCTTGGCCGTATAACGCCAAGTTCCACACCGACAATAGTATATAGGGCGTCCCACGGCCGTCGGCCATGCCACATGGAGGGAAAGTACCTTAAATATTGAAGATAGATAATTGTACTGAAAGAAGACTTTATTTTGATTTTAAAAATAATTTAAACTGCATTCATAGATATTTAAATAATTACATGGTTGAACCGGGAATCGAACCCGTTACACGAGAAAAATAATCATCCTGTAGCTTTATCCTGTAGCTTTATCATACCGATCGAAAGACTTCATCATACGGATTATTTTTGCTAAATAACAGTTTTTTGTAATAAAGGAAGACCATGAATTTTAAAATTTTTAACCAAATAAAATCAATCAATTTATCAAATGCCCAAAATGAGTTCCTTCCTGTTGAATAGAAAGACGCACTCTTTTGATTATTTCGCTCCCTGACGATTTTTTGATCTTGTTATGGTGGAAATATCCACCAGACGTGTAAGTTCCGCTTGTAGCTCGTGGACACTTTCATTTCATTTCATTTATTTATTCACAAACAATTGTTAAATTGTGTCGGAAATTTTTCTTAAATTAGGTACACTAACATTAACATAGTAGGTATGATACAATAATATATAAGCGACTAACATTAACATAGTATGATACAAAATATTTACAATAAAATAACAAAAACAATTAGATGTCAAACATAACATTTTAAAATTAGTGTACAATAAGCAGAATGTCAAAAATACAGAATAAATAAATGTCAAAAATAAACCACTATTAAGATTTTGAATAAATAAAATGTCAAAAAAAACAGAATAAATAAAATGTCAAAAGTAAAACTATATCAGGATAATTGAATAAATAAGTAAAATGTCAAAAATACAGAATAATTAAATGTCATAAGTAAAAACTATATTGAGATATTGAATAAATGAGTAAAATGTCCGAAAATAATTATAAAATAATATCTATCACAGATCTCCAGTGTCAGATTTATCAACACAGAATTCCTCTACAGAGTAGTAACACTTCTTTAACAAGAGTTCTTTGAGTTTATTTTTAAAGATGTTTGGTTTATATATATTTTTATAAGATACAGGTAATTTATTGTACAGCTTTATAGCCTGGTGCCTTACACTGTGTTCCGAAATATTCAGTCTCGGTGTAAATTCCTTTACTATATCCCTTCTTCTAGTGGTTTCTCTTAGTGTCCTTGCTTCAGGGGTTTCGAACGAATTCAAGTGTTTTACTAGGTGAGTAAGTAAAACTAGGAGATATAGGCAGGGCACAGTTAGTATGCGTAAACTTATAAAGTGTTCCCTACATGATTCCCTTTGAGAAATGCGTAACATTGTCCTAATTGCTCTTTTTTGCATAATAAATGCTGAATTAACATTATAGTTATAACTGTTACCCCAAAATAATATGCTATATCGAAGTTTTGACTCAACTAGGGCAAAATAAACTACTTTTAACTGCTTTAGTGTCACCTCATCTCTAAGACTTCTTATGGCATAGCACGCAGAGCTTATATAATTGTCAATACATTTTAATTCAGTTTTCCAATTTAAAAGCATGTCAATATTTATACCTAGAAATTTAACTATGTCAATTGATTTAATCATTGTGTCATTAAAGTTAACAAGAAGCTTCTCCTCATTTCTGGAAGTGTATTTAAATAACATTATATTAGTCTTATTCATATTCAAAATTAGATTATTTAGTTGAAACCATCTATCGAAGGCAACAAGAGCTTTGTTTAGCTTCACTGTAAGCTCCGAGATTGTGCCAGCTGAAATAATTGCGTTTGTATCGTCAGCAAAAACAACCAAATTGAGATCAGCTAATTGATGTTGCATGTACTGTATAAGATCATTTGTAAATATTATGAATAAGATTGGTCCTAATATAGATCCCTGTGGTACCCCCCTAGCAATTTTAGTCAAGGCTGATTTGTAAATAACTTCTTTGCTACCGTTTACTGCTCTTATCTCTATATATTGATGTCGATTACTTAGGTACGAGTCGAATAAATTTAACTGTTTCCCTCTTATTCCGTAATGTTTAAGTTTTTCAAGTAAGATAACATGATCTACTGTATCGAACGCTGTACTTAGATCCAAAAACAGACCCCCTACTCTCTGCTTTTCATTTATTTTATTTATAACATCATACAGTAGCCTGTCAATTGCATCATTTGTGCCTACTCCATGCTGATAGCCGAATTGTCTATCATTAAGTATATTATTTATTATTAAGTGTCTATTTAGTCTGATCTTTATAATTTTTTCATAAATTTTAGATAATATTGGAAGAAGAGAGATTGGTCGATAACTTTTGGGGTCAGTTTTTGCGCCTTTGCCTTTATATAATGGAATTATCCTTGCTATTTTTAGTTGCTCCGGAAATACATCTTCCTCAATACATAGATTGTAAAAGTATGATAAAGGATCCGCTAGTATATCAATATTGTCTTTTATTAATGTTATTGGAATTTCATCATAACCGTATGAGTTTTTTCTAGGCATGGCGTTAACTATTTTGCAAATCTCTTTTCTGTTTACTGGATTGAATTGCATGTCTGACTCTATACGAGCAGTGCTATTTGTTAATAAAAGCACAGCGGACTCTCCTACTGGAGCAGTATCATCCCGATTCTTACCAAGGTCAAACTTTTTCATGAAGGTACTAGCAATTTCCTGTGGTCTATTAACTACTTTGTCATCTATTTTTAATTTAATCGAGTCATTTTTATTATTTTTATTCTTAACGTTCCTATGCTTATTTACTACTTGCCAAATCGCTTTTATTGAATCTTTTGCTTTTGTTACTTCTTCTTGTACTGTTAACTGTTTAGCCTTTCTAATTACCCTTTTGTATATTTTAATATAAGACTGTTTGTAACTTGACTTTCATACTGGTTCTTGAAAACTATTTTTTTTACATAACTAAAATTTCACATCAAATGTTAAATTTCATGGTCTTCCTTTTATTTCTGACCCTATGTTATTTGGCAAAAAATAATCCTTATGATAAAGCCTTTCGATCGGTATGATAAAGCTACAGAATGATTATTTTTCTCGTGTAACGGGTTCGATTCCCGGTTCAACCATGTAATTATTTAAATATCTATGAATGCAGTTTCAATTATTTTTAAAATCAAAATAAAGTCTTCTTTCAGTAAAATGTTCTATCTTCAATATTTAAGGTACTTTCCCTCCATGTGGCATGGCCGTGGGACGCCCTGTATAAGAACATAAATTAGATGTGTAATATTTGTATCAGTTGATAAGCGATAATCTTGCTAGTAGTTTTTTTTCACTTCGTCCGCTAGTGGACAATCTATTGAAGTGAATTAGAGTCAATTACACCTTATTTCTTATTTGATAGTAATTACTATTTATCAAGCTGTTTATAAGTAAAAATTTGACTTGTCTAAGTGCTTATTTTGTAAGTTTAAAGAAATAAACGATTTGACTCTGACTCTGACTCTATAAATAAGGGGGTTAATACCCCCTTATTTATAGAGTACCGTACCTTGCTAGGTATAGCAAGGTACGTAAATCAAAAACTTAAATATAACATGACAGGAACATTATTTATATCATAAAATACCTGCAGAGTGAAATATCAGGACAACGCTCTTAAAATAACAGGAAGTAGCCTTGTAATTCTATGATTTTGGCAGTTAAAACCAGTTCACACTTCCCCCAAAAGTCTTCCTGCAAGCCATGTCGTACTTAACCGCTACGGCAATGGAAGGAATATCCTTTGTTAAACGAATCACGTTTAACTAAGGATATTCCTTCCATTGCCAAATACCAGTCCAAACAGCGTCGCTCGGTTTAATGAATCCAGTGACCGCTGCACTCCGTCTAACGAGCTCGACCCGCGACGTACCGGGCTTACTGGGGCTGAAAACGGCTAAAACTAGACGATTGGGGGTGCGCATTTGATTCCCGACGTTTTATCTATAATACTATATGTAAAATAAAACCGGTGCGAAGTGCGAGTCGGACTCGCACATGAAGGGTTCCGTACCATTATCTAAAAGCGGCCCATTAAATATTTTTTTTATTCTGTTTTTTTAGTATTTGTTGATAAAAAGGCAATATAAATACAAAATCTGTGAAAATATAATTTTGACAGTTGTCTCAAGTGGAGTTTTTGTCATCACCACCATTTGAACCATTACATAAATTACAAGTAGTTTTCGAGATAAAGCCGTTTTTTTGACATCATATGTAATTTTGACGTACTTATGCTTTTAATGACAGTAACTGTCATTTTGACAGTTTTCATTGGAAATTAATAAGTTGATTTCATCTTTTAACAAATAGGCAAACAATTTTCAAGTGTCTTACTATCACGGTTCTTGAGATAAAGCGTGGTGACAGACGGGAGGATAGATAGCAGACAGACAGACAGACGCACGGACGGACAGCGGAGCCTTTGTAATAGGTTCCTGTTTTACCCTTTGGGTACGGAACCCTAAAAAAACGATAAATACGTCATCATTGGTTTTAAGGAAGTAGATTTTTTTATCAAAAAAGTACTCCCGTTTTATGTTCCTAGCCACGCCGCCGGCTCCGTCTAATTAAATCGCATAGTGCCCAGCTCGTTTGAATATTTAATTGCTGTGAGCAATCTCAGCAATGCTGAGCAATGAGTAAGCTTGTGACCCGTGGGGTTAAATGCACCTCAATTTACAGTATTTGTTTTAAGGCGCGTGCATGAGTGAAAGTGGCGCCCCCACCAATTTTATCTTATTATTACGTTTAACACAAAAAGTTTTAAAAATCCATCATACAGATTGTGGTATCTTTTATAAGTTATTTATTAATTCATCTGTAATAGATTCATTTTGTAAAATTTAGGAAGAGATACGAAGTTGCGCTTTTTGGCCACCAAACTCTATTTTAGAAAGAAATAATGAAATACATTTATTTATAACAACAGAAGAAACTTAGTATACCTACGAATACTATAAGTAGAAGCAAAATCACATTAATATTATAAATGCGAAAGTTTGTATGGATGTATGGATGGATGTTTGATGTTTGTTACTTCTTCACGCCAAAACTACTGAACAGATTTGGCTGAAATTTAGCATACAGGTAATTCTAATCCTGGAATCAAACATAGGCTGTTTGCATATTGTTTATCCCATAAATCAGTTCCCGTGGGATGAAAATCACCTTTTAATGTTTCCATAGGAACAACGCGTGCAAAGCCGCGGGGCGCAGCTAGTATATATATAACGAAGAGGTATAGCGAGAGCTGATCTTCCGTTTGAGCCCGAAAAAATAAAATTATCTAGCATTCATCTCTTCTTAAATTTTATACAATAAAACTATTACACACACCGCCACAAACCGTACGATGGATTTTGAATATTTCCTATGTTAAACGTAATATTATGATAAAATAGGTGGCGCTGTCATATTGGCTCCTGTAAATTATATGAAAAATAATAGAGATGAATGGAAATTAGAAAAGGCTTTGCTCTGCAGTGAGATCACACAGGCTAGTAAAAATAATAATAATAATTAATCACCGCTTTGATATATTTCTTACTGTAGAATAGTTTTATCATATTTAATAATCAATAAAAAAATACGAGATTAATGTATAAATGAGTATAAATTTATAATAAGTAACATGAAAAAATGTACGTTTATCATTTTGTTCTACTTCTTTTCATCGAGAAATACATTATTTTGCTCTAGCGAAAACTTGTCCTTTGGTATATAATTATTTTCTACTACCTCTATCCGAATCTTCTTCTATTCTTCTTTGATATCGAACCAAAATCCCGATACAAGGCCAGCATCCAACGACTTCCCATACTATAGTATCTCCAGCCATTTGAATCCGGAAAATTCTAGATACAACCGGCTCTGAGCAGCTCGGGACTGGTTATTTCCTGTCCTTAGACCGGCCCCTCCGACTGACAGATAAGCGGACGTATTCAGATCCATCTTGCATTACGAGCATCGACTGGCCGAGATCTGAGATCTGGAGGCGAGATAGTGTTCTATTGGTCCACTTGCGGAAATAGCTTTGCGGAAAACAAACCCTTTGAACCATTTCTTTATATATCCTAGATTTCCTTTACATAATTCTATGGGAATTTTCCTACGAATGATTCTCTGGAATTGTATACCGAAAAAGCTGTGTGGTTTAAGGCGCATACCCTAGCCAATCTGACAGCAATTCCTATTTTATCATATTTTTACGTTTATCATAGGAATTTTTAAAAATCCTACGTTCAGTTTGTGGTATCTATTATAAGCTATTTTTTAATACCTCTTTTATAATTTTATATCATATAGCTTAGGAGGAGATGCAAAAATAGAGTTTGGTGGCCAAAAAGCGCAACTTCGTATCTCTTCCTAAGCTTTACAAAATGAAACTATTACAGAGGCATTAATTAATAGCTTATAATAGATACCACAAACTGAACGTAGGACTTTTAAAAATTCCTGCGTTCAACGTAATAATAAGATATAATAGTTGGGGGCGCCACTTTCGCTGGTGTATGGGCCTTAACAGTACTGACTTTGTACTTGCATCATTGTCATATTGCTGTCAAACGTCCGAAGCTGGACTTAGGCCTCCCCAAAGATGGCCGACTCGGAAAAAAAATAGAAACGGGGAGAGATTACTAGCTCTGAAGCCAAGACTATAAAAGTTACACTAGACAAGTTGAACACTATTTCGTTTTTCCTTTTTGTGTTCCCATTTAGTTTATTCAGTAAGTTTCGCCAAATAAAATCCTACCAAACTAAACCACACTGACTTTTACAACGTCCATTCAGCAGCAAAAACAAAACGACGCGCCCATCAACACTTGGCCCTGATTAAACGAGCCTAGGGTTCCGCCGTTAGGGGTCCGCGAATTTGTAGGATAGGTAGGTACTCCTTTTGGAGTGTACTGGCCCTTTCGGCCCGCCTTTTCTGCGTTTGTGAGTGAATGGCCGAGATTACGGCTCGGCCACTGGGCCATTGATTTAGGGCGATTATGGCTCTGCGCGTAGGGCGGAAAACTAGGGATGGTTATAGGTTTTGGATCAATGCACTTGTGTTTTGGCATTTTGGGTGATTTCAGCCGGTCCGTTGGTTTTGTTTCAGTTGAGCAGGTAACTAGGGTATTTCATTTTATTTGAATGAGCATGATCTTTATTGAAGAGCTCGTGTTCCGCCGCCATTGTACCTACTAGATACTTTATGCGGGACCTTAAACCACACTTCCGGTTTCAACTTGATTAAATTAACTGCGCGATATATTCGAGTGTAAAAGCGCGCTCGAAACTTTTAATCGTTCTTGTTATCAGATTGACTTTATGATCTCTTATGACTACAATAAAGAAATATTAAGGCTCAGTTTCACAGTTGACTTAACCAGAGATTAGTGATTAGTGGAGGAATCAGTTAAGACTCGCCGCATAGATAACTTTGCAAAAGGAAACAAAGGACTTGGAAAAGGTCATTCAAACTATTTTGTACACTTTTCGGGCATATAGGAAATATATATTTTAGTAAGTTTTTTAACTTACTCGATTAGTTGTCAGGCCTAGATGGATGTTTAATACCACATCACGCAAAAACAACTGGACCGATCGAGCTGAAATTTAGCTGAAGAAGAGCAGATTTAGCCTGGATACACAACACTGCAATAGGGTATATGCATGTGACTTCAAAAAAGCTAATATTTTTTTACATATTCTCTATTAATATAGAAATATATCTGTATATTTATTTTTGTATTTTATGATGTTTTTATTGTGAAATTTAATCAGTGAAAAGTAGATATTTTAAGTCTCAACAGCAAACTGTCTAAACGCAACGCTATTGGCATGTGAAGCGTGACGTCATACTTGAACATTTTTGTATGGGCATGAAGTTTTGACTTTGAGTTTACGTATCTCTATGATCCGTGACGTCATAAAATGCAATGGCTAACATGGCAGCCTTTTTATCACCCGAAACTGAGTGTAGTTTTACTTTTCGTTTTTTACCTCAATATTTTTTTTTTGGGTGTTATATATTTTTTCGTTTATGTATTAACCTAAATAATCGATTAAAAAAATTAAAAAAACATATGCATATACCCTATTAGCCCAAATTTTCATTAAATAGAAATAACCCTAAAGCGTTTCCATAGAAACGCGTCCATAGTCACGGTAAAAAACTTACTAACTAAGTATACTTACTAACTATTCAACCGGTAGTTATCGCGTATATTATTACATATTGTTCCCGACGTTTCGACATGTTTACACGCTGCCGTGGTCAGGCGATGATTACTTTCATACTCCATAACCTCTCTGTATTTTAACTACCTACTTCTTACTTCTAAAAATATAAATTACAAGTAGGTACTAACTTTTTAGTTTTTCATCACTACTTAAATGTCTTGTTACACTAGGAAGTTATTTAGCATGTCCATTATAGTTGATAAGTATAATTTATTTTGTTGTATATATTAGTGTAATAGTTTAGTAGGTATTATGTGTATTAGTATTTATATTTAAGATTTATGTAAAGAACCACCGCCATCCTTTATTTTGTCCCAATCGTTTTGGTTGCCTGGAATAAATCGCTTTAAGCGATATGGCCGCCAGTTCTATTGCTGTTCTTGTCCCTTTATCTAATTATGTAAATTTATGTTTTATTAAGGTGATGAATAAAGAATAAATTATCTATCTAACTTTTACATAAAAAAACTTAAATAAAGAGTTCGGTGCAAACAGTGACTTTGCAAAGTTCCAGATAAATAGCAGTTAGTTGGCAAAGCTGACTTTATTACCCTTTGGGGCTTTCAGACAATCGCAGCTCTTATCTAGTTTATTGCGTAATCGGAGGCTCAGCGTGTCTTTCAATTAGTGGTCGGTACGAGGAGGTTTGTGTTCTGATGATAAACTCATAAAGGCTTCGGCACACTAGCCAGTCTTTTCAAAGGTTTTTTGATAGCCCCTATGAAGCCAAAGGGTTTCGATTCCAGACAAATAACAGAGAACTTCTCCATATGTATATTGTGTTATACAACTTTTAAAAAGTTTTAAGAAAACATTGAAGGTAAATTAATAGTCAATAGATATTTCACATCAGCAAATACGTCCAGAAGGTGTCTCCCATGAAACATTGCTTGGCAGGTAGATTGGTAATCGCGGTGGAACTGTTAAAAAGACACAGGGTTATTCCAGTATTCACCCTGAAATCTCGAGGAAAATTGGACTCAAAAAACCAGATTTGCAGATTTTCCGTCAGGGCTAACTGAAATTAAAAAAATAATTCCAGTTTTCACTCCTAACCAAAACCGTTAGATTTCTTCAGTCAAATCTTACGATATCCAAGGACTGAATTGGGGGATATATTGTCACGCTGCGACCGCCATAGTGGATTAATAGGTATTTCCCGGTAAATTTCTCTATAGCTTTAAATCTCTTCGATTTATCGACTAGCAGTAACCAGAACAAATAAATAAATGTAAATAACGCTAGACCATTCACACAGAATTATCTAAGCTTAAGCTAAGCAGAGCTGTGCTGAGCAGTGTTATGGGTACATTGGGTTCTAGATAACTGATATACTTAAAATTGATAAATTTATAATGGAGAAACTACATGGATTTATATTTTTTATTACATAGGAAATATCCAGAACATCATGAATCTGCAGATCGTACAAAAAAATTTCCCGAGGCGATAATTGAATCCGCAACCTCCTGCATCGCAGGTGGACCTTCGCCCACTGCGCCACAGAGGTCGTCATAGAATAAACACCTTATTTATCTCTCGTCCCAAATTTTACTGTTGGACGTAACTTAGGTGGAGATATTAATTTAACCTACTGGTGTAGATCCACCCTAGCCCGTTAAGCCGAGGCGTGTGTAGGCTTGATAGAGACACTTGGGCAAAGTTATTCGGATTGAAAGCTCGCGTGGGCAATGTTTATAAAAGTTTTGAATGGAGCCCTCGGTGGGCCATCGCAGCCCATAATAATGTGCCTTACGACGTATATTGAGGGAACGTTGGCGTTTATGGAGTTTACCCAGTTTATGGGGACAGTGGACTTAAAGACTTTGCAATAAAAATGACTGTGTCTGTAGGTACTTGTGATTAGCTATAAAGGTACAAGCGTAGCAAATAAACTTAAAAGCTAAACGTTTAATGTTTTTTTGTGGACTCAACGTTATATATTTTGAGTAGGTACTTACATCCGTCATCATCAGTCCGTGAAGCAACTCAGTTGTGTTTCGGAATGTGGTCCGGAGTAGCCATCTTCTAGACCTTCGTGATACACCGTCGGCCGCATCTTCGCTTTCCATCATGTGAGATTGCGGTCAAACGAAGGTCTATTTCTGATAAAAAAAAAAAAACAAGACAAAAAAAAAACATTTTTAAAAAAGACGAAAAGCTTTGAAATCATCCAGGACGATCTCTAAGGCGCGGTGGGCGAAGGTCAACGACGGGGTTACGTACGCGTCGTTTTGTTTAGAAGTTCTTATGGCCACCTTCTGTCTCCATCATCAGACCCACTCGATGGTAACATGATGTAGAAGTATGCCAAATTTTAGTTCAATTAGTTGAGGATAGCTGGTCTCAAATTCAGCTGCAAAATTTGTCCCACATATACTTACAGGGTAAGTAATTAAATGAAAGCTTGCATATACGTATTAAAATTAATAGAATCTATGTTTTTGTTCAAATGTTATACCGTAATATTAATTAAAACATGTTTTAAAAACCCACCATAGATTTGACCCGGTATTCAAACAGAAATAAATCAAGCTTTATTTTAATTCGATTCCGATTTAGCCACCCAAAGCCTTCACTCGTAAATAATTGCACAAATGAATCGTCTCGTTGACCAGGTGCTTACAGCTTTAAAACAACATAATAAATAGCACTCGTTCATATAGCCCCACGTTCCACGTCCCACGCCCACCCCTGGGGAAACATCGATAGATTGCAGAATTTTACAACTTATGTGGAAATCTCATTTGTATCCGGTAAAGCGCCGATTAATGTCCTGTACACACTTTCAAACCCGCCAGTTTGAAATAAAATTATGATTAGTATGTTTCGTTATATCCGTTGCTTACCCTGTATTTAAAAAATAAAGGGAACACTAGTAGAAAACTTTAGAACAATGATCCTACGAAATTCAGTTAAAAATTCAAAATTGATTGATGATTTAGGGGGTTTTTTCAGTTTTTTCCCCTTAACCAATAACTTTAATGGCAATCTTCAAGGGTAAAAACGGGAATTTTTTTTTTCTTGCAAGGGTCAATCTTAGATGAAAATTCAACTGAAATTAGTTTTATTCGATTCTAATTTTCACCTTCGGGGTGATTTTAGGGTAGAAACTGAAACAACCCAAGATGTGATGATTTTTCAATTCATAACACGAAACACATCATTCACCTGGGCCCTTTTTAATTAGCGCTATTTAATGGTTTAGAGGTTTTAGGTATTAGAGTCCATTAAATCGATTAATGAATAACACAAATAATTGATTGAATTCAAAAACCACCACTGATCTCGCCGGACCAGTCCCGCCAGCTTGACGGTGCGTATCGCCCGGAACATTAATGCGCATTAAGCGCTACAATATTTGTCGCCATAAATAACGCGGCACGTGCGCGTTTGGATCCCGGCCCTGATTTACCGGGACCAACATGCACCCGGACAGGCACCGGGTAAAATGTGCAAAAGTGGACTGCAGTGCGTCGACTTATAGTATAATTTATACTAAAAAACTACACACTACAATACGTACAGTACAGTGCTCATTATTGCATCAAAGATAAATATATACTATCAAGGTTGATGCTTACATTTTTAACTCCGCAAAGAAAAAAACTGAACATTCGAATTCTAGGCTTTAAATGGTCATATTAAGATGTATTTTATGTTAACGGCATCAGATAACAGACAGCTCGTGGGCCACTTACTCGAAGTTTAACCCATTTTGTCAGTTTAAAATATCCAACCAATTGTTAGGGATTAAAGCTTATTCTTTGATCTGAATTGCATTGCATAGCATTGTATTGCATCTTTTGGTGCTGTGCGGCAAGCAACTAGATTTGTCAGAAGTTCTGTTTGTATAGTTGAAAAGATATACAGTGATGAATGTACAATAAGCGGCAATAACGTTTGGAGCAATCTGTTCTAGCCAGCCATTATTTCGATGGATTACCTACATCTAGTAGGGAGGTCTTTTAATACGATTCAATTAGTGAAAATTATGATGTCACTCACATTTAATTCAGTCACTAGCTGCGCCCCGCGACTTCGCACGCGTTGATTCTATGGAAACGTTTAAAGGTGATTTATATCCCACGGGAATTGATATAATTAGATAAAATGTAGCTTGATTCCTGGATTAAGATTAGCTGTAAGCAACATTTCAGCCGGATGCGTTCAGTAGTTTTGGCGTGAAGAGGTAACAAACATCCATCCATCCATACATCTATACAAACTTTCGCATTTATAACATTAGTGTGATTTGAAGTCAATAAGTCATTTTGACTTACCTTCATAGTTTTATTAGCTTATAGGGGTTAATCGGATACTGCGTTAAAAGCTCCATCAGAAGGGTTTAGCGAACGTCACTCCAACATTCAGCCCACACCTTCAGTCTACACTCCACACAATAGGCGGTAGACCCTAGGGCTCCATAACCAAAACCGCAAATACGCCATTCCATTGAACCCCAGTCTCCCCTGAACATGGCGCGCGTTAAAAATGTAACAACGCGATGCGACAATGGAGCGGGGGAGCGGGGGAGCGGGGCGGGCGGGTCCTGATTTTATATCACTTATTTGCATTGGATTTATCTGCGGCCGATGCAAATACGCGCGGACTGTGTTGTGTTAAGCGAATGGAAAAATCGCGAATGGACGATGTTTATTTGGTTTTTAATCCTGGTTTTAAACTAGGTAACCAAATGCAGCTTTTTCCGTGGTTTGCCGTTTTATTGTTATGCTTTGAAATCAAAACTATAATGTGGTAATGAAAGATAAAGTTTCTGATACCTTTGTAAAAATCATAAAATCACATGAGAACTAACTTATAGAACAAAATATTTTGTATCATCATTATCAGCCTATATACTCACGTCCACTACTGGACAAAGACCTATAAAGTGCGATATAGCGCCCTGTCTCCAGCTTTCCCCGTCGGCATCTGCCTGCAATCTTTCGGCCGTCATCCTACCTGGCTGCTACACTACGTTTGCTAAATCTTGATCTACACTCTAGAATACGTTTACCCCAGTGGCTATCAGTTACCTCCTACCCACAGCACGGTTATATTTTCCATACTTATCAATACTTGTACATATTTATTAAGTTCGGTACTTAATTACATAGGTACCTCTTATTCTATTCTTCAGCGATCCGAAGTGTGTCCTTGGATCCGATAAGATAAGTCCTTTCTATTTTTACACTGTCTTTGCTGCTGGGCAGTGGACAGGTTTAATTGCAAAAACATCGAAATGACGACACCTGTGGCGCGGTGGACGAAGATTCGCCTGTGCAGGAGGTTGCGGGTTCGATTACAGCCTGGCAACAAATGTGTGTACAATCTGCAGATTTCAGGGTGTTCTGAATGTTTTCTGTGTATAGTAGAAAATATATATTATAATCTATGTAGTGTATTGTAGTATGTACATATATCAGATATCTAGTAGGTACACATAACACAAGCTCTGCTTAGTTGGGGTCTAGATAATAGTGTGTAAATTGTCATTATTATTATTATTATCATCAAATATACTAATGCAAGAATTGAACCTACAACGTAAGGCTGTTACTCAGCCACTTAGCTATTTGTCCAACCCACCACAAAGATCGTAGGTATGATATAATAATTGCAAAGTTAGCAATGTTATCGTGTCGCAACGTCGTTAGCAGTCGCCGGGGAGCACTCGACGACACATTGTTGTCAGTTTGTATTCACCCTTTGTTCGTGTTTACGACTCACTTCGCATCTATTATCTTTCCTTCAAATATTACGAGGAATTTACAGCATTCTGTAATAAGGAACTTAAGTAGGAGATTTGTATACTCTCTTATATACTTTGAATATCTGCTGTCAGTAAGTGGCAGCATTTGAAACTAAAGCCGAACTACAAAGCAAAGAAAGGGATAAAAGTGTGTGTCAGCAAAATTCTATTCCTGAACCCAGTCATATCACAACAAAGCAATCGGCCGCCATACACTTTTTCGTGTGAATAAAACTTTTGTTTATTTGGTTTTACATTTTACAACGCATACAGATTATTCGAGAACTTGTATCCTCGTCTATGTTTTTAGATCGTCTTTTGTTTAATTTCATAGTACGAGTAGATCAAGAAAACTTAGGATTTCGAATGACAACGCATTGAAAGGAATCATTTTAAACTTAATTATATACGTTAGAAATTAACATTCACGTAATACGAGTAAATCGTGGATCTACTGCTACTCGACCAAGGCTGCACCAGGCACATTGAATATGGTTTGCCTTTTATTTTGACTTATTTTTATTTGGAATGAATTCTTAGAGCGCGGTGGAACTACCCAAATGTTTTATCATTGGTATAATATCATACCTAAACTGAACTACTGAGGAAAGACGTTTATAGAGCTTAGTTAGACCATCTAACCTTATGTAGCAATAACATTCGTTCCAGAACTATTATTTCCCTTTATGTTTAGCTGTCAAGTAATACCCACGTCTGAAACAATGATATTCATCTCCCGACCCCCATTAGCCTACATAGTTTTCGCTCTATTACGTAAGATTATCAAGATTTCAATATCCTTGCGTCCCCGTGGGCGAGTCCGTCCGTCCGTGGCGTGTAAGGGAAGCCAATTTGTACATTAAATTAGAGAAGCCTGTTGGGACTTGAGCATGTGAGCCTCATTTTAATACTAGTAGGCAACTACGAGTATAACATGATAAGCTTTGGTTTAGCTTTGGTCGATCGCTGTGGATTTTCATGTTATACATTATTTGTATTTAGTATCGTTTTAGTTATTATTATTTGCTCATAAACCAGTTTAAATTATAATGCCATTGTTATAAACTGAGTTTTTTACGTGCCCGCCTGGATATGTGAAAATATTTCATTAATAAAAGTGTTATAAAGTTTGTCCAGAAATTATTCAATTCAAATAGCGCTCTGGCAGGACACATCCTGCCATAGCATTTGCTGAGTGTTGGTCATTTTTTGTAACCTTTATCTTGTGTACCCATCTATTTTCTATGTCTAATTATGTGTAATGGTTGCAAAATAAACGCCTTTTTACTTTTACTTTACTTTACTAAATAAGTATGGACAGGAGAATACAATAGTGTATACTCCTGCGGCTGAGCAAACATAAATGCATCTTGTCTTGGACAAGAGATTTCTCGAGGATTCTTCTTCACCTTGGCTCCTAGGTACGAACAAACATCACCTAAAATCAGCCTTTTTAGGACATTATTAATTTTTTTAGAAGTTACCCAGTTAAAATTACCAAACCTTAAAATTTAGCGAGCTTTCCAATATTTCGGCACGGTTTCATGCTTATTTTGTGGTGATGGCACATGAAACTGTGCCGAAATATTGAAAAGCTCAAAATTCAATTCATGGTTAATATCCCGCTGTTAATAACTTTAGTATAATATATACCTTAGAATTTAGTTTAGTTTTTCGAATTTGTTGACTTAAATCCCAGAAAAATCAAAGTTTAACCAGCTTTTACGTAGTTTATCCGGGTTAGGATACATACATCTAAAATTCATTCAGCGGATGAGATGTCTTCACTTTCGAGAAGGGGTAGGTACATCTCGGACGAGTTGCACCCACAGATCACAGAAACTAAGGTTGCACCCCTATCCAAAAGTGAAGGGGACATCTACTTACTTTTTAAATGACTTCAAAAAAGGAGGATATTCTTAATCATTTTTTTTTAACCGGCTTCAAAAAAAGAGAGGTTCTCAATTCGTCTGATTTTTTTTTTTATTTTTGTTACCTCAGAACTTTTGACCGGGTGGTCCGACTTGCATGATTTTTTTTTTATATGAAAGCTCCCATTTTAATTTTGTTCAGTTCTGAACATGTAAATTCGTGAAAAACTGTAAAAATTGCAGTCGGTCTATAGTTTTTTAAAACAAATTAATTATTTATATTCGTTTCCTCATTACTATTGACTGGGTGATCCAATTTTGATGATTATTTTTATAAACTGGTGCTTCCCGTGTGGTCTTATTAAAATTGCTCTTGTTCTGACAATGGCATACATGAGAAAACCATATAATTGAAGTCGGTTATACTTTTTCGAAAACAAATTCAATTATCAAGGGTTTTTGTATCATAGAACTCACCTCACCTCAACAGCCTGTATTGGTCCACTGCTGGACGCAGGCCTTCCCCTGCGCTATAAGCGCCTTATTGGCGTTTATCTTTTGGTGGATAATGCCCATAATCCCCACTCTGGGCTTGCGGGTTGGGGATCGCAGTTTGGTGGTAAAGTTGTTCTGCAGGGGGCGCAAATTCTAATCCCACACAGCTGTGTCATAAACAACCAGCCACAAATATCACAAACATTGTCTATGATTTCTCAGCCAACATGTAGTCACTAGAGATTATAAACGGTAAATTGGCTGCGGTGAATGTAAACGGTAGTGCTCGAGCCTGTCCAGTCGGTCCCCAGACGCCGCCGGCGCCGGTCACAGGTGGACGCGAGGGCGGGCGGCTCGGGCGGACACCACCACTTCATTCTATTGCCTGTAATGACCGTAGAGATTCAGTTTTGACCGTAGGTATTTAAGGCAATTTACTCAGTTGAAAGCTATTAATGGCCAGCCATATCTTCGAATATTGTTAATATTGCATGTGCAAGATAAATTTGTCAGAATATACTCGTATATATTTGTTTATTAATAATTTCTCTAAGTGTAACCACGACAGACGGAGTGTTGATTTTTTCAACGCTTAACTATCTTGTGTATGTCAAAGTATATTGTTATGGTACACCATGAAAATATACTTTGACCATTGCGAGGTATAGTTGAAATCTGCGGGGCTCGCCGTAAAAACTTAGCTGAAGGTTCTTTTTCGCCTTTGTGCAAACACTTTTTTCATTCAAGTGACATAAGAGTCGGGTTTGCACGGAGACGAACCAGAGTCTTAGTTTTTTTGTTTTCCGAGTAGGTCCCCTGGGGGTCTACATTGAAAAACGAATGAAATTGAGTAGATTCTCGATTTTGCTTTGAGTAGATTATACCGAACTTGACTGAAGGTCCACGTTCAAAATTTCAAAAATCTGATTTAAATTGCTTCACTTCTATCAAGAAACAACTAGAACATCTCATTGGTTATTTCATGACGTGTCAAATTCTCGAGGATTATAGTGGACTGTCTAGTCGAAGAGGGTAATCTCTACTCGATTTGCTGACATTTTGGGTTATTCCAGTTTTCTCCTTTGAAAAATCTCCCTTAAGGGGAAAACTGTTTTTTTTTAAGTCTAGTTGTCCCCCTTGAGAAGTTCACCTTGCCTCTGCCACTCTCTGTCAATCCAAAGGTTACGTAGTAAGAGCTATCTCATAGCGATAAGTCCTCCATTGTGCAACGTAATTTGTATATGTAGTAACAATTATTATTTGATGCGCAAAAAAGAATATTTTTGTATGGTATTGTATTGTATAGATAACTGCGCGAATTTCTGAAAAAAGGGAGTTGACAGACAGGCAGATAGATAGTCGGACAATATTAATATTAAATATATTTTCCTTTTGAGGTACGGAATAATAAAAATGAATTGGATCTTGGTCTTGCAATTAAATTAGGTCGTAAGGACCATCTCTCTACCTTTTTACCTCTTGATGGTTTTCCAAGCAGGTTTTTTTTTTTTAACTCTTTATTAAATTATAGAGGGTTTAATCAACATGATTATGTCACCCTCGAAGTTATGCTTAATTAACTTAGTATCTACGCTTTATTCCTAACTTAACAAATTAAAACAAATTAACATTGTGCTTAAAACAAAATAAAAATCTTTCCGCTTCGTTCCGGGCACACTCCACAATAATATGGTACACATCTTCTACTACGTCACACCCGGTCTAAGCAGGTTGCGGAAGTTAGTAGGTTCATACTATTTTAGTATTAAGTTTCACAACAATTCGGTGATTTTGTTTGTAGCTAACCGTTTTTACACCTTCTTAGTGTTAATTCTTAGTTTAAATTAATATCTAGTTAAGTTTTTTCTTCCATAAATGTTTAGTTGTTGTAATGTGTCGCGTCAAATTCGTCATTTCATTTCATTTCTCTCTATTAACAGTTCTAGAATAATAGTAAATGTAGAAAGTGCTACTTTCTGCCCCAAACGGCAGAAAAGCCACCCGGAAAATAACCTCACTCCTGTGCATTTGGAATATTAGCTTTGAGCATTCACAGACCTGCGTGAGTGGCGCCGGGCATTATTAGTTTTATCACTTAGGTACCTACATCCGAGGGAAATGTTTACATTTTCCTGTAATAAACACCTACTCTTAACTAGAAGCCTGAAATAGAATAAAGCGTTTGTTTTTATAAGTAAGATAAATTATTTTCTTTTACAATAAAAGTGGTGGGAATACTGTTTTCTTAAAATAACTTGCAAAAAAAACTTGAGAGAAATTAGCTCCAGTGGGATAATCCCTACGTATTTTAAGTCTGTTGTTTGTGTAAAACTGTATAATTTCTTTTAAATCCTTCCAGAATATAATTTTACTCAGAAGGTATCCAATAAGAACCCTGACAACTTCCCTGTTGGCAACCAATCCCATGCCTCATGTCCCGCTCCTATCATTCAAAACGTTATCAAAAACTGTCTCTCATAACACCTATAAATCACTGATAAAACTCTGACAGTTGCATTACAATATTGCAATACTTCAGTGCTCCGTTATTAAAATTCATATCAAAAGTGGTTTAGCATATTCAATGTTTATCTAAATTGCTGTGTGAAGCTTGATTAATGATGGTGAGATTGAGTTATCTTGGCTAGCTGTCGTTATCTTGTTGCTGGGTGTCGCAACCTGAGCGAGAGACTGTCCTCGTGATATACAGAGCCTGAGAGTACAGTCAAATCGTTTATTTCTTTAGACTTACAACATAAACACTTAGACAAGATTTTTACTATACAAATAGCTTGATCCTCATGATATGAGCCTGAGAGTACAGTCAAATCGTTTATTTCTTTAGACTTACAAAATAAGCACTTAGACAAAACTTTTAGTATACAAATAGCTTGATAAACAGTAATTAATACAGCTACTATGCACCATTTCCATCACGTAGCATTGACTATTAGTGTTCAATTTATTGAGTTGTAGTGAGGTAAATAAATTATTTTATTCAGCCATACTCAGCGTTGTCGACTGTGTGTTCGTAGCTTCACTGAAGAATGTGGGACGTCAAAACTGTGCTGCGATACCAGTTGTACGTGCGTTGTATTGGTCCACTGCTGGACGCAGGTCTCCCTCTGATAAGCGCCTTATTGGCTCTTATCTGATGGGGGTAGTGCCTACGCTGGACAAGTGGGTTGGGGATCTCAGTTTGGTGGTAGAATTGTGCTGCAGGGGCCGCTGTTGTCCGCCCCCAGTGGATATCCCTTAGTCGCTTCTTACGACACCCGAGGGAAGACTTGGGGTGATGCAAGTTCTCATCCGGCACCACACGGCAATGTGTACATTGCACATAGTCGTGGTTAAATTTTCATGTAAAGTGTGTGCTGCAGTGGAAACGTTAACCCACGTTGTCAGACAAACAAACACACGCAGCTTTAATGCAAACCTTATTGGAAGAGAAGGACCATGGTATGTGGGTACGTGTGTAAAATTTTTAGAGAAGAAGTTGTCATTGTTCTTCAATACTTATTAACTTGATTGATAGACTAATACATATTATTATTACTACAATATGTCCTACGCCCGTATTATACTTGCTCTAGCAAAATCTCTACTTGAGTGAACAGGGTTTTGTCGAAAATCGTTGCTTTGTCCTATCAAACTGACTATCACAATTTTTTTTTGAGCTTTTTTGTTGTTTTGATGGATTTTTTAAACGAAACGCAAAGATTTTAAACATTTCTAGCGCTTTATTTTAAAAAAAGCTTTGTCGCGTAAAAACCCTTCCAAGCCTTACTCAAGCGTGGTTCAAACCACATCTGAGTAAAGATGAGTTCATAAATCACTAGGCAGACATATGAAAGTTTGAAATCATTCTAAAATAGGCAATTATAAATAACTAAATATTTAAGTAACGTGTTAACCGTTCAATAATATACAATAACGTGGAGAGAATCCATCATTACTTGAGGGTTACATGAGTGAGAATAGATTTTGACATGAGTTTCCAAATATTGTTTTAAAATTAGATTTTACTTAAAACTATACCTAAGCAGCACTGAAGCATAGATCGATGACTGAGCATGCTTTCATAATACAGGCCTAAGATACATTTTTCAATAAGTATCTAGAATCGTCAGCAATTCTGTCTTGTGTCTGTAATACATCATGTACAAACAATACATTACAGAGCCCTGTGTGTATTACCACCCCTAGTAATTACTGGCAATAGCGAGGTTATCTGGCCTGAATCATTAATAGCACAAATTAAGTGTGAGTAGGGATGCTGCGTATCCCTAGAGGCATGTATAAGTTCAGATAGCAAACTTATTTGAGTTTAGTAATCTGTTGAAATAAGGATAAATACATAGGTACTCAGGTATTTCTCATCTTATACGGTTCAAAGAGAAGAATAATTTTCAAAACATACAGGGTGTTTTTTACAACGTTTGTCATATGAAAACTGGGAGTAGGTGGAACCAAATGCTTTTTGAAGTTACTTAAAAAAACTTAGCATGTCTGTGCTCAGAACAAGTAAATATATTATACATAGATATTATTTAGTCTGAGTGTCTGTGATCTTAAAATGCTTTTTAAAACATCTACAATTCATGACCATTCTAACGACATGCTAAAGCACCATAAAAGACACTACAAAATAAGCGCTTATTCAAATAATCTGTCATTTTGAATACCCCGAAAATGACAATTATATTGTGTCAAATAGGCAGGAGGCTTGTGAGGGTTAAAAAACGGCCAAGTTATTGAATTTGGTTCCATCTACCCCTTTCTCTCATATGGCAAACGTTGTACCAAACACTCTGTATATCTCAAGAAGTGTTATAGATTGCCTTGGATGCGGAATTGTTTGTATGCATTTAAAGGCATAGTTTGATTTTCAAAGCTCGTATCTGATGAAACACTAAAAACTTTTATTCTATTCCAAAACTGAAGATTGCTACGGCGGCGTAGTTAGTAGACAAGACACTGCTTGCATCATGCGTGATATTGCAATATAAAATGTCAATGTACTGGACTTTCAGTTTGGCGTTTGATGGCTTTGTTTGGATGTTTTTAAATTTAAACTTACTCTGAGTTGGTTACCTCATTTCATATTTTATTTAGAGCCCGTTTTTATTCATACTTTTTTAAACACTTTATCGAAAAGGTATTAAATTATTGACCATCTAGAATGTACATGGTATACGGAAAACAGTGACTATTTCAGTGGACAATTATACTATTTTTTTTATATTTTACTATCTTTCTGTGGTATAAGCAGTTCATACATATTCCATAGCTGAAGAATGGTCCCTCCATAGCTCAGTGATATCCAGTATCATTATAGTAGTGAATAAGTAATGTCTGGGGTCACCGATCACATCTCGGAGTGGTTCCACTATACTTTGATGCTGTTAGTGGCTTCTTGTAGTCTGTTTGCTTAATTCAATTATTTATGCAATTGATTTCTGGAGATGTTTCTCAAACAAGCTGAAATTAATTCCTATTTAAGGGCCGGATCCCACCAAAGCGGTGACAAGAAGAGCGGAGAAGAGATGTGCAATAGCCATTACTACTGTACTTATATTATATTTATTGTAAAAATAAAAAGCCTTTTATTTCCTGCACAAAATAATGCTTATAGATTAACTTAGAATCTTAGTAGGTAAAGCTTATACTAATTATTTACAGGCTTTCCTTGTAACAGCCATTATCATTATTATCAGCGGATGAGCTCATACCCATCCGCTTTGGTGGTGTCTGAACCTTAGTAGTTAACGCGAAAGTTTTAGTTTACCAACGGAGGCCTGCCTAAACTAAACCTTAACTTGAGCGGATGTAGTATAGTTTCGGGTGGTGATGATGATTATGTACGTTCATAATAAGTACCAAAGTCTTACGTTTCTCACGAGATGTAAAATCGCTGGTCATTTTAATTTCAAAAGTAAATGTTTTTTACTTAAAGCAATATGTGAAGGTTTATCCCTAAACTCTGCTCAAGTTAACGTGCGTGCCCTTAATGCGATCCAAAGGTTATAATTTCACATTCCTCGAGCGTATTTGTGTTCTAACCCCGGCCCTGTAGGCAATGTCAGTGTGTTTTGAATGTACGGAGAAATGTACTTTAGGGCTCCGGATTTAGATTTAAAATTGATATAACACTTGTTAAGACAATAAATTTCATTCCGTCTCTATTAATTTGGACTTAACTTTGTGATGTGTTAATTTGCCTAAGAAACCTCATTAAGTTTGAATGAGAAAATATTGTCATAATGGTATTTGACAAAAAATACTGAGGGATTTTTTAGGGTTATTAAAGTTTTCCCCCTTGACTAATCTCGCATAAGGTACTCGTAGTAGTAGTAGTAGTAGTAGTAGTTATATTATTCCTTTAAACGAGCAATTCTTATCCGGATCTCGGAAACGGCTCCATCGATTTTCATGAAATTTAGTATACAGGGGGTTTTGGGGGCGATAAATCTATCTAGCTAGGAGCTAGGCTTCACTTTCAGAAAATGTCGTTTTATTAGTTTAATTATGTTTTCAATAATCAACCATATCCTAATAAACTTAAGAATTAAACTGAAAAATATGACTCTTCCTACCATCTATTGGCAAATAGTACTACTATGATGAGCACAATTTACCAAAAAAAAGCGAGCGAAGTTCGGTCACCCAGGTACTTAGATTATAATAAAATACTGTGTATGGATCTTATCCTCTGGGATTTGAGCATGGAGGCACTGGGACGTGTACGGAGGGTTTGTTGGTCGAAAGCAGCATCAGATAAAGAAAGAAAGTAACAAGCTATATTATGTTTAACTGTTTAATAATAGCATGTTTACTCAACTTAATATACTAACTTACTTAATAAAATTCTAGAATTCCTAGACTACTTGTTAACTCACTAACACCACCCCTCTCTACTGTAACTTGCGGATAACGGGGCTGGTCATACTATAGTATTGAGTTACCTTACTATTGACTGTTAATATTTAAGAATGTATGATTGTTTGATATCCTAAAGAGATAATAATATGCGTCGGTCTTAAGCCAGGCCACTGGCTCGATGTTCAGACGACATTGTGGAGACTCTTTAACCTCAACCTCAACAGTCTGTATTGTTCCACTGTTGGACGCAGGCCTCCCCCTGATAAGCGTCTTGTTGGCGTTTATGAAATGGGGGTAATGCCCATTATCCCCACGTTGGGCATGCGAGTTGGGGATCGCAGTTCGGTGGTAGAATGGTTCTGCAGGGGCCGCCCATCTTTTGGCGGGCAGCAGCGCTGCTGCCCGGCCTTGGTGGATATCCCATACTCGCCTCTTATGACACCCACGGCCACGGGAAGAGATGGGTTGATGCAAATTTTAAGTCAGCACCACGCAGCTTGTGGAGACTGTATGGAAGCAATTGAGCCGACAAGTAAGTACGTAAGACCGTCCGTGGTGACGAGATATGGAGGACGCCTGTATTAGATGCACAGCGGTGGGTGTTACCGGCTGCCAACTTTGGATGGTTATTATCGTGAATAGATCTTCGTATGAGCACACTCTCACCTGATGGTAAGTGACAACGTGGCTGAAGATGTATCACGAAGGTCTAGAAGTCACCCATTCAATTCACTCTAGGTTTGAATATGGTTACGTAGTGAATAGAACCATCATCTTTTCAAGACTGGAGCCACGGAGAGCAGTTTATGTCGTGGCTGCTTCCAAGAAGAAGAGACTGTGGAACACGTTGTGGTACACTGCACTACCACAGAGGAGGCCAGACACAAAACGGGGCTGAAGTGTCTCATCGAGGAACCAACCCCACCCACACCCACAGATAAGCTGAAACGAAGCTGTCATCACCCAAAGTCCTGCTCCGATACTTCAAGGAGCTGGGCTGGCTAGGGCCTACTAAGGCAGGGGGATAATGCACAATGATCTTAGTTCCCCCACTTAGAATTAGAATTAGAATTGTTTATTGACATATGAGCTAGATTTACCCATATTTTGGGATGTAGTACTATAATCAACCCATTGTCCTACTATTATTATAAACGCGAAAGTTTGTAAACATGTCTGTATAATGTTTGTTGCTCTTTCACGTAAAAACTACTCAATGGATTCAGCTGAAATTTTGCATTCAGGTAGTTCTAGGCCTAGAATAACACAAAAGTAACTTTTTAATCCTTGAATCAGTTCCCATGGGATAGGCGTGCGAAGCCGCGGGGCCGACTAGTTATATACCTATTTTTACCGACGCATAGTCTGATGAAACGTCGCGAAGTTTCATCCTGTGCTCGTGATAGTGTATAAACCTGTTGAAACGTCGGGAAAAACAGAAAATAAACGGAATAAATACCTTTGAATATTTATAATAATAGGTTCTAATCACGTTAGTTAAAAAACATTATAATAAACCCAGAGTAGGCTTTTGATCGAACTTAAGAAGAAAACTAGTCTAAGCTAAGTGAACATTGTCTACGTAGTACTACGCGGCCTGCGATCGTAAGCCTCCGCGTCATAAGCGCAGAATGATCGTAATCCCTCCGCCGCCGGCATACAGAGCAGTGCTCGTACAAGCCACATTACGTATGCGACGCGGCGATACACAAGTACTCATCTTTGGTGGCGTAGTATTGTTGGTGGCGTAGTATTGCCGCTGGCGTAGTTTTAGAATAAATGAGCGGGATCTACCACAGCGAAGTATTATTTTATAATAACGTTTAAAATAAGGCTTTTCTATACATTGATATTTAAAATACAATAAGACGAACGACTTTCTTATAATTTATATGTAAAAATAATAACGTTAGTACGTAGCTGAAATAACATTTATAGTTACTTCAGCTTAGTTCACTTTTTAAATTGAAAATATGTTTCTTACATAAAGGGTTAACAGTAATTATTAAATTTAGCAATAAAATAGTCAAATTTAAAATCCTCAACCTCAACAGCCTGTATTGGTCTACTGCTGGACGCAGCATCTCCTTGATAAGCGACTTGGTATTTATCTCATGGGGTAATGCCCATAATCCCCACGCTGAGAATACTGGTTCGGTGGTGGAATTCTTCTGCAGGGGCTGTTGCTGTCTGCCCGATAGATCTCCCTTAGTCGCCTCTTACGACACCCTGGGGTTAAGTTAGGGTGGTGCAAATTCTAAGCACCACACAGCTAATTTCAAAACCATAAAGGCACTAGTATTATTTCTCATTATCAAAAGAAAACATGTGAAAAAATATGCATACTTTTTCAAATTTAATAAGTTTTGCATAATTATTAAGTTATCCATGACCCTATCTCATATCCAATTTTGCTTAGAAAACTTCAATAGCATAGTTGCGGGATTTATTCTAGTCATTACATAAAATTTCCACAAAACTCATTTCAGTCCGAGTCATTTTTCTAGTTAAAGTACGTACCTCAATCAAAAGATGCTCTCCATCTATTCCCCGCACCTGCCTTTAAATTGTCTGCAAAAGTCTGGTCTTCGTTATTTCGAGAGAAATGAAATTTACAGAATATTTTAGTAGTTTTTAATTTAGGGAGCCCGAATTTTTCGCTTGGAATGGTGCCATATTCTAGTAGGGTAGGATGCAGTAGCGCAATCGTTTTTATTCTAGTATTCAACGATGAAATGTACGCTTCCTTTTATTTAAAATATAAAAGTTTTTAAGTATCTAAAATAGACTTGGCTTTATTTTACTTGTTTTTATTTTAGGTAACCCCAAAATTCATCGTTGCGTTGTTACAAAATATAATGATGACAGTTCATTTAACGTCGAAATAAACTTGCTGTGGAAAAAACTTCTCAACAAATTTTCATAAGCGAGTAAACTATTTTATTTTTGGTTATGTTAACGTCGTAACCTAGAACTCTTTAGTTTTCTTGTTGATCAGTGTGTCTACCATGAGTTTTCACAATCTATACTTCCTAGCGACTGTAGTTAAAAAAATGCATGGATACGTGGTTGGTACTAAAATGCGCACTATGATGAGTCGCGTAATGACTATCTGCGTATTTACGTAACTACTGTACTAACGTCAGGCGATTTAATTGTGACAACTCATGGTAGACACACTGGTATTTTGCGGCTTCGAAAACTTTGATCGATGAATGCCATTTAATCTATAATGACTTCAGCAAAATGTTATCCTACAAAAGTCTATAATTCATATCGGAGGAAAAAGACAGAAAAAACATAAAAAAACGACAAAACACCTAATCTTTAATGAATAAATTGTTTCCTTCATTAGTACGTTACTTAGTTGCGGTACTGCAGCTTTTCCGCTCGTTGTCCCGTGGGAATTAGCGCCACCTGCTGAGATAAGGTACTAATTAGGCCTGTTCTGCAATCCAGATGAATTGTGTTTGCCTAGCTGGCCAGATATATTGCACAATATTTCATTGCCAAAGATTTTGACGGATAGTAATTGAAAACATAAAAAAAAACTGCCTATTTGGTCGTAAATGTTGCTATACCTAAGGATTCAAACCATTAAGTCATCCACTAATTTTATGTATCAATCACGACAATGCGAACCATGCATAGCCGACAAATTTTAGCAAACTTGCAGCTTTACTTGTTATATTTCAATCCATTTATTAATTTCTCAAACAACGAATAAAGTGAATAAAGTGATCACGTTTGTCAGCACACAGCATCTACAAAGCCAACTAAACGTTAAGAGAAACTGTTATTCACATCGCATCTAACTGCTCCCTAGCTACTCGTAGATACTCTGCAGCCATAACAATGCGCAGTAGTATCCGGGATTGTTTTTCAGTGGCTAGGCTGAGCCACACCTGAAGATAACCGTATTAAATTACCGTCTGCCCCCCACTCCCCCCCACCCGCTCCGCAAAACACCTCGCTTCGTTAGCGCGGATAACGACAAAGATTGCATTGCAGGAGACTGAAGAATACACAGGTGCAGATTGTAATGTCGTCGAACACGCGATTACTTAACACTGTAGGCACTGTAGGTCTACTGTGCGTTGTGTCTTGTGTCGACTAGGTATAGGGAAAAATCTGTTAAATACTTATACCTAAGGTTTTTTCATAGATTCAAAAGTTAGATAATTATGCTCCTTCTGCACTTACTTTAATACTTAGTCTGTACTCAAACTCAAACTCAAAAATGCTTTATTTCCATAAATACAATAAATGTACACTTAGAAAAGGTCAAATCATATTAAAAAATACACTGACACGGAAATAAAGTGGTATTTTTGATTTCGATCGCTTCGGTATATAGACTAAAGTAAAGAAACTATGTTTGTATATCTTTATTATGTACATATTTAGGTCAAGATAATAATTTTTCTTATTCTGTTTACTTAGTGAGATGGTGGCGCTCGTACATTATAAATAGAATAAATATTTGGATTGTTTTGAAAAATTATTGAAAACTGATTTCAAATTTTAATATTTACCCAATTTTTTAATTTTGTACAATACAAACAAACCTACGTAAAAATAATATTATAAAAATATCTACTAAAAACACTCGTGTGTGTTTCATAGAAATATATGTTTCTTTTAATTAAATTCAAAATATAGACAAAATTGGACGATATTCACACCTGAGTTAATTACCTATTCAATGGATTTAACATCATTTACGTAATCTTCTAAACGAAAATCTCCAGATCGTCCGTAGGCCAGTCTGTTCAAACCTTTTCTTTGCCCTTCTCAGTTCTTCCCCATAATTAGCGAGAACGCTTGAACCCTAGCGCCCGCTGATAAGAGCTGCATTCGACCACTTTTCCTTTAACCCCTATTTTGCACTTTATGTTGTTTGTCAAAAAGTTTACTTTTGCACTCAGTCGCTAAAGTTGCGAAACTTTTTTCACTCTGCAAAGTTATCTTTTGCTATCGTTGTGCACCTTTTGTTAGTAACAATAAGGGTGAAATTTCGCATCGTCTTTTATCTTAATCTTCAGTAACCTATGTGTTCAGTAATGGGTCTATTAGCTCAGTATCATACCATTTGCTTTGTCTAGAAATTTCTTTCCTTTGTTGTGTTTGTTTCAAGCTATACCTATGTAGGTTTAACAGTTTTATGAGAGCTGTATTATATGCAAATTGGTATCTTATAAACGCTTCTGTTTTGCTTCTTTAAGGACACTAACGATATCAGATACAGTTTTATTCTAATTAATTACAAATAATACAATCTACTTTGTAGTTTTGGCGTGAAGGATCAAACATCCACCCATCCATCTATCTAACTAAACTTTCATATTGTTAGTGTGATAATGGTGTCAATTCAGATGATACCAAAACTAAACTAAACTAATTTGACAGGACTGAAAATGACGCCGTCCCTGTCAGAACGATCAAAATAATAAGGATGGCATCATTTTTAGTCATAGTAGTTTAGTCTAGTTTTGGCTACATCTAAATAGACACTAATGTGTGTAACTAAACAATTCAGATTCTATTTTAGTTGAGCTACCTGTAGATTGTTTACCACAGTTTGCAGTTAACTCAATTATTTTAATTTTATTTATAACATGGTTCTAATTTATTTATATTGTTTTATTGTAATTTGATTTTTACAAAGTATCAAGTATTACATATTTATATTAATAATCAGCGAAAACATATAATCAATTATCAATAAATATGCTTATTTTATTCTTCTCATAAAGTATTTATAGTAAACAAAACATAGGGTGACAACCTCATAACCCTCTTCCGTTGGTAGGGTAAAATAAAAAGTCACTATTATTCTCCGTTGTATCTCTGTTCACGGATCATTAGTTTCCAATCGGTTTGGAAACATCAAGCTTGCTGTACAAAATACTAAAGTACACAAATAATATAACAAAATATCCAGTGACACCCATTGATTTATTAAAAACGAAGATGAGGCACTGGTTGCTCGAAAATGGCAACCTCAAATTGTGTAAAATTGTGTTCTCCCACATCAGTCACCGTCTGACCGGCACGGGCGGTCGTGATTCGCGTGAAATATTGTTGTCTCGGTCTCACTTCGGTCCTAGATACGTCTTTCCGTCTTTGTTCTTCTTTGTATTGCACAGGACTGGAAATATAATATAACTGTGAGAATATGTGTTTGCGTGTAGTTGTAACACATGCCAATTTTTGAGTAAGCGCTGGGAGAACGTAACCTATCTTCCCTTTTTAAATCAATTGTGACACCTGTTTGATTATTCTTGATTTTCTTATTTCGTGGTGTCATGACGCTAGAAGATATTGGTAAGAACAAAAATAGCAGAACATCAAAATCTGATATCTTTATTTCCATGTATAGGTACTATAAATATATTACTCAGAAAAGGTTAAATTAAAAAAATAAGCACTGACTCTGCTATCAAGTGATGTTTTTAATTTATGTCGCTTCGGTACTAAACTAAAGTAAAGAAGAACTGTGTGGTGCCTTAGACTGTGTGGTGCCTTAGACCTTAGAATTTGCACCAGCCCATCTCTTCCCGTGGGTGTCGTAAGAGGCGATTAAGGGATATCCACCGGGGACGGGCAGCAGCGCCGATCCAGAACAATTCTACCACTGAACTGCGATCCCCAACCCGCATGCCCAGCGTGGGGATTATGGACATTACCCCTCATTAGATAAACGCCAACAAGGCGCTTATGTGGGGATGCTTGCGTCCAGCTGGACCAATACTTACAGTTAACCTGTTAGTTGTTATTTTTCGAGTCATCTTTGTATAACTCGTAAATCTGCTTAAGCTTGCTTCATTGTACTTCATGCTCGACCGCACAAAAAGCAAAGCTTTCAGAGTGCTTCAAATTAATTTTAATTAAATGACAATAAACGGAGCGAAGGCTTCGAAGGAAATAAAATGTTTATTGCATTGTCCTTAATTTACGAGCGCTTTAACGACGTCCGCATAAACTCCGCCGCACTGCCGGCGTTACAATGCGTTACGTTCTACGCTTTTACGTTAAAGTTCACATTCATTTTGACAAATAACTCTTAACAACTCTCATTGTTCAGTGTCTACCATGAGTTTTCACATGTATACTCGCTAGCGACTGTAGTAAAAAAATGTATGAAAACTTCTAAAGCGCCTCTAGCGGATAGTTGGGAACTAAAATGCGCCGTATGAGTCGCGTAGGCGTATTTACGTATTTATATCTACTGTAGTAACGTTAGGCGATCTAACTGTGGCAACTCATGGTAGACACACAGAATTGGTTATTTTTATCGTTTACTTCTCAGCGCATACATTTACTGGTGAACGTTCTTCCCCTAAAAATGAGACGCTTAACCATAACCATAACCAAATCGTGGTGCTTGGGACGACCTTAGTTGTGCAGCGAGCGAAGGTCCGCTTGCGACGCAGGAGGTTGCGGGTTCGATTCCCGCCTCGGGACAAATGTTTGCACGATCTGGAGATATTGGTTTAGGGTGTTCTAGAGGTAATCTGAATGTCTAATAAAAATGAATAAATACCATAAATGTAAACTTAGCAAAGGTCAAATTTAAAAAATTACACTGACTAAGAAATAAAGAGATATTTTTTATTTCGGCCACTTCGGTATGTAGACTGAAGTAAAAAAATGTAAAAGCAAAATCCGTTCCAAGCTTTTGAATTAACATGAATCGTTTCTTACGCGCGCCACCTCCATCGCACGGCACCTTAGAGAGCCATACAAGCGATTTAGAATTTCGAATTATAATTTTTTCTAGTGAAAATCAAAGTTTTCACCTTCTACTGACATAATTATGTTATAAATATTATTCAATAATTTAGTTCTTGAACTTCAACTTCTTTTTTATATGGCGCCGCCGACTCTGTCAGTGTTGTGTAGGAGTGTCATAAACTTCGGAAACAGAATATAATGATCGGTTTTATCAACTAAAATTCCATAAATTTTGCAACATAATGATTTTGCTAAAACAAACGGACAAATAAAAACAAAAAAACAGCACAACATGTAAAAATGTAATGATTATAGGCTCGCTTGAAAGTGACTTGTCACTTTGATAGATGGCTCGATATAGAACTCCTTATTTACTTTATTGAAGACTTAGACAAAAAGTGACAAGTGAGCCGATGAGCATAGCTTTGATTTATGGTGTTAACTGACATCGATTTAGATTATTTCCTACCTGAAACCATTTTGAAAGGACAAAATGCATTATACATTATTTGGTCTGAGGATGTAAGTACGAGTAATAAATATGTTCCAAAGATTATCTATGATAAGAATGCATTTTGTTCTTTTAAAATGGTTTCAGGTAGGAAACGATCTAAATCGTTGTCAGCTTACGTCACTACACTAATATTGTATGGATGTATAGAAGTATGGATGGGTGGATGGATGGATGGATGTTTGTTACTTCTTCACGCCAAAACTACTTAACGGATCTGGCTAAGATTTTGCATACAGGTAATTCTAATCCTGGAATCAAACATGAGCTACTTTTCAAAAATAAATCAGTTCCCGTGGGATGAAAATTACCTTTTAACGTTTCCATAGAAACAACGCGTGTGAAACCGCGGGGCGCAGCTAGTAATAAATATAGTTCAAAGATTCTGAATGGAACGTAATACAGAACAGATTGATGAGCTTACATCATCAATCTGTTCCGTGTTGATGAAATAACTTCAATTCAATAACAATCATTGAAACCACTGAAATAAAGTGAAACAAATCCACCACCCGCAATCCATTGTTCGTGAAAATCACTTCCCTTCATTACCACCGGGAACACGCGGAACACGCCACCAGAACGGATAATTACGAGTTCCGTCTCTCACGTCCACGCACTACGTTTTGTTTTTATCTCTCACGTATTTTCCCGCGTTTTCCTCATCTCGTCTGATGCTAGAATTTGCTTTTTATAGTCCTGTGGCGGAAGGAAAATGAAGTATAAACTTGGTTAAGAAATGAAAATCCGGAATTCAAAGACAGAATTTCGTGAGACGGCTACTGACCTGAATTTCTAAGACCTGCCAACAATAACACCAAAGCTGCATTTAAATGTAGGCGGCTTACTTACTGCTGCCGTATGGTGCCGGCTTAGAATTTGCACTAAGAACTAAGGGTTATATTATATATACTAGTGGCGGTCAGCAGCGACTCCTGCAGAACCTTTTTTCCATCAAACTGTGATCCCCATCCCTTATGCCCAGTGTGGGGATTATGGGAATTCCCCTCAAGAGATAAAAGCCAATAAGGCGCTATCAGGATGAGGCCTATGTCCAGCAGTGGACTAATATAGGCTGTTGAAGTTAAGGTTATTTAGTCGGTGGCGCACCGCCCGTGTTGACTGGCATCGGAACCGACGAGAAAACGTACGAAAAAGGTTACGATGCGAGCAACTTCACTATGAATATGCCTAGTTTGAGTACTCTTTGACTTTCTTAGTAACCCGTTTCTCTGTAACTAATATCAGAGAGTAACTGACGTTAAACTGATAATCCCGTCATGGAGTTAGCAGCGCGTTGGCACCGGTCGATTGGCTGAGCCGATTAGTGCCAATTTGATTCGACCGATAAGTTCGGCATCATTGATGTGTATGGAATATTAAAAGCTATTGAAAATTGCAACTTGAAATTATTTATTTAAGCATTAATTGCAATCAATATACGCATATAATGATCATTCCAAGTCGATTTCTATCGCAGGACAAAAATACAACGTTTGAACTGAACGCTGCAAATTTTCTTACAGCATCCGTTGGTTTCAAAAAAAAAGATGGTACAAGATGGCTGGTAAACCTCATACGTAAACCCAGACCCTGAACTAATCTATGTTCCTCTACATTGTATTGAATAATGAAAATATTTCATTTTAATTAATGTGAACCGAGTGAACGCAGTGAACGAAGTTCATTGGTTTTTATTAACCGTGTTAATTAAATAAACAATAAATATATAAAAATAAATATGTACATACAAATAGAAAACAAAATTTTTTCAGCGGCGATAAGCATGTCCTCAGAATTCTACATCGCATCGCAGGTACGCTGCGCTACAGAGGTGTAAGCTGTTGCTCTGTACAATATCCAGCATTATTCTTTTATCATCAACGTCAGGTACAATTTTTCGACCAGCATGAGAAAATGCTCCCTAAAATATTCAAAAGAGGGCCTTGTAACGCAATAATCTGATGACAGAGGAGAGGGAAGCCGAACTATTTTCTGCGAATTTCTGTCGTTTTACGCCTCGCGCGCTTTGGAAATGGCGGGTCGGGCTGATCGAGCTTTACACGATTTAGCATACGGGTACAAAAATATTCTGACATAGTTATGAAAATGTTTGTATTTCTTTATTAATCAAAACTTATTCTGATCTTCTTACTACGACAGCGTTTTTCTTTATATTTTACGTGTATTAGTTAGACTTTCGTTTGACTGCAATCTCACTTGAAGGAAAGCAAAGAATCGGCCGACTGTGTATCACGAAGGTCTAGAGGTTACCTATTCACCCTTGTCTTGAAGAGACCAAGGTTGTAATTGGCCGGAAAAACAGCGGCAGGGAGCGAGTTATGGCCACTCAAGGAGGGAAACATTAATAACTAAAAAATACTTCATCTATGTATGTACCTACCTATAATTATCAGTTACAGTTACAAACGCAGTGTAGGTACCAGTCACACTTTACTAGGTTATTTATCGTAACTAACGATGATGCGTCAACTAACTCTTGAGGTTAGTTTGAGTGAGCACAATACAAAATAAGTTATCGTTTACTACTTTCAATGTGACTTTCAAGGTGTACTGCTGATATGCAACAAATCACTCAAAATTTTTAAAAAACAATAATCGTTTTTATCTGAAACTACACTATTACACAGCCGCTGATAGACTACGAAAATTAGTTCCCCACTAAAAGTACTAGAAAGGGGCGCTGGGAGGCGAAATATACTATTACCTATACATTAAGAACAAGAATATTAATAGATATATGTTAGCTTTATCCTGTCTTATAAATTTATAATACGACATTAAACAATCACTTATTTAAGGATACGCCTTAAATAAGTGATTGAATTTAAAAATCCATCGTACAGTCTATGGTATCTATTATAAGCTATTTTATATACAACTGTTATAGTTTTATCTTATATAGTTTAGAAAGGTATGCCAAAATAGAGTTTAGTGGCCAAAATTCGTATTTTTGCATAAGCTTTACAAAATGAAACTATTGCAGAGGTAATAAAAATAATAGCTTATATAGATACTATAAACTGTACGATTGATTTTTAAAATGTCTTGTGTTTAACGTAATAATAAGATAAAATAGGCGGAGGCACCACTTTCACTAGTGTAAACGCCATAAGTTTATTCTCACATACTGTTTGTATTAATAAGATTAGTTTAGTTGAGCCAAAAATTTGTGGACGCTGCGGCGTCTCTTAGGTGGCAAAACACAGTCAATAAAATATATAATATGATTGGACGGATACCCTTTTTAAATAAATAAAAAAAGAAACGCAAGTTTTGCTATGATAATTCTTAAACTGGTGTCTAGTGTTCGGTTGCTGATGCCGAATAAATATTAGACTACGTCTGATCAATGCTCACAAAAAGCGACAATTCTTTGATGTGCCAGCAATTCCAATAAATTCCTAACATAAAGGAGACAAGCGCGTGATTCCCGCCGCGCGATCGCCAAATCTAATAAAACGTGAAGTGGTTCAAACCAAAGAGATATTTCCGCTGAATCGCAGCTCTGACGCGGAGTGAGAGGATATTCCGAGAATGGAGGAAGATGGGTAGGAATCACACAAATATAAATCAAATTTCTGTGGCAGGAAAAGATAACGATAGGTTATTAAAAAAATATTGTGTACTACAGACACACATACAATTAACATAGAAATATAATGCAAACAGTTACAAGTACCATCGCCAACGTTTTCGCAGTCTCGTCCCAGCACTCGAACGAGGTGATCGCTTACGCATTATTTTTCGAACGTGTGCGCCATCTGCGCTGCCACGCCGGTCCCCGGTATTATACTAGGGACTCGGCCGGCGTTGGAGACAATGGAGGAGATACCTGAGAAAATGTGTGAAGAGAGAAGCGGAATTATGGAAAGGAGTATTAGCGAAGAGGACAGAATTGAGCAGGAATGTTTGACAGCGGAACAATACAATTTACAGGACAATTTTCAAAAATATGATGAGCAGAAAGATATAGAGAAGAAGACTCAAGCGGATCTTGGACATTTGTGCAAAGTAAAGAGAAGAAAAATAAGATACAACCTGAACAAAACGATTAATCTAACACAGATATGGAAGATACATTCCAAGTTTATATTTCGTCAAATGAAGAAATGCCCAAACAATTTGCCTTAGCAAAATTATTTCAAAGAGAAGACATTGCAGCCGATACTGCGAAGATTAGGTACATAAACCCATTCAAAATAAGATTAGACGTGACCAATGAGAACAGCGTAAAACAACTCGAAAGTTCCAGAACACTTTTCGAAAAGGGATGGAGAATACAACCAGCAATGGAGGTCAATCTGACTTACGGGGTTATCAAAGACGTGGACATTGATTTATCTGACGTGGAAATTTTCAACAGCATCTCATGCCCAGATCCGGCCAGATTGGTTTCTGTGACCAGGCTAACATGTCGAAAATCTGATGGTAGTGGTTGGTTACCCAGTGAATCAGTTAGGTTATGTTTCAAGGGATCTCCGTAAACGATTTAAAAATATTAGTTCAACCCTACGTGTTCCCAGTTTCGCAGTGTTCCCGATGTTGGAAATTCAGCCACCCTACAAAAAGATGCCCTACGGCAAAAATAGTATGCCCAAAATGCAGTGAAAATCACGCTAACTGTGCCACCATGAACTACAAATGCCCTAACTGTGGAGGTCAGCATATGACATTCTTGAGAAGCTGCCCAGCATACATTAAAGAAAGAACCATCAGGCATCAGACAGATAATGTCCGACTATAACTGTACGTACCGACGCGCGCTTACTACAAAACCGAAGGAATCATTTAATTTTGAACCTTACAAGAAGCTAGATAATTTCCCTCCCATAATACCAACAAAAACATCTCCAAAACACCTTCATTTACAGAAATTATTACGCAAGCAGTTGTACATGCGGAACCCAAGCAAAAATTATCACATCGACCCCTTAAATTACATCAACACCCAAAAGAAGAAGAACTATTTGTTTTTGGTAATAATACAAGTAACCAGAATAATACAACAAAGAATGAGAAACAGGAAAGAGAAGTTAATTTTAGTGAACTATTGTCTAGACTGAAGGAGAGAATTTTTTGTAACGGTGAAACAATATCAATGAAGGTGCATAATGTGATTAAGTGCTGTGTACAATGGGTAATTTTGGTGGTTGTTGAAAACATTTCGGATTGGCCGATATTGAAGCCAATATTAGACCTTTTCGGTCCGTAAATGGATTTTAACAATCATCAAAGTTCCGTTACGATCAATATCATTCAATGGAATGCGCGTAGTGTTCTTTTTTTTTTTTTTTTTTTTACGGTAAATAGGCCTTTGTTTGACCGCGATCTCACCTGATGGAAAGTGAAGATGCGGCCGACGGTGTATCACGAAGGTCTAGAAGATACCTATTCACCCTTGTCTTGAAGAGACCCAGGTTGTAATTGGCCGGAAAAACAGAGGCAGGGAGCGAGTTCCATTCATTTGCGGTGCGAATAATAAAGGTGGAGGAAAACCGCTTAGTGCGAGTGGAGGGTACGTCCACCAAGTATGGATGGTATTGCGCTGTGCGTCTGCTTGTCCTGGAGTGGAAGGGGGATGGTGGGATCAGGTCATGTAATTCAAGTGAGCATTCTCCAAAATATATCCTATAAAATATCGAGAGACAAGCAACCTTGCGGCGGTGGTCGAGACTTTGAACCTTAGTCTCTGCAAGGTACTGCTCGTCAATGAGTCTGAAAGCTCTTCGTTCGATCGAGTCTAAGGCTGCAAGCTGGTACTTGGCCGAGCCGTCACAAACATGACAGCAATACTCCAAACCAGACCGGACCTGTGCTTGATGAAGGGATAGAAGCTGTCCCGGTGTGAAGTATCGCTTAACCTTATTTAGGATCCCTAGCTTCATGGCTGCTGTTTTGGCCTTCGACTCGATGAATGTGCCAAAGTTTAAAGTTGGTGTGAGAGTGACACCGAGGAGCTCCAGTTGATCCTTTATAGGTTCACCGAAATTAGAATCTCTGTGCCAACTACTACACCAAGAAAAGATTCACATTGCTGCGCTCAGCGAGACGTGGTAGCAAGCCGGGATTGGCAACTATTTACTTCACAGAAAAATCACCCTCGTGGTGGTAAGGTGCAATTCTTGCTGACTATACAATAGGATTCATTATTCAGTAGGTAAGTAAGTTGGTTGCATTGCAGAACATCAAATTGGCCATGGCTCAGCAAATTTTTTTGCTTAAAAGCAAAAACATTGAATAGGTACATCTAGTTATATCAAAACAATGAAGATAAATTATTTTATTGATATGTTAAACTGGAATGCTAAAAATCGGTGAGGACGAAAACTGGAACTCATAAAAATAAATTCCTGTATTTCCCCTTCAAGTTTTTTTCTCATGGGGGAACTTGTAATAAAAAAAATAATTCCAGGTTTTTTCTGGTGGTCAAGGGAGAAAACTGAAATAACCCTTATATGCTAGAATAGGGTATATGCATGTGACTTCAAAATGGCTAAAAAAATATATACATATCTGCATATTTATTTTTGCATTTTGAGAAGTTTTTATTGTAGAATTTAACCATTGAAAAATTGATATTTTAAATCTCAATCGCAAAATTTCAAAACGCTACGCCATTTGCTAGAGCGGACGTGACATCACCGTACACATTTCCTTCTTTTTTTTTTTGACGGTGCATCATGGTTTGACACTATTCTACCTACTTCACTTTTCGTTATGTCATGAAGTTTCGGCGGGATATCTTTTTGTACCTAGGTATTATTTCGCGGTTGTTTGGTGTTTTCCGGAGAGCGTAAGCAAAGTTGATTCCTTGAGAAATATTGTGAAGTTTTTCAACCTTCTTACTAAAAACAATGACTGAAAGCGGTTTTGTAAGAGCGCAGTCAGATAATCTTCCGAAAATAGATGTTTTCATGATGTCTACCTTCTTCGCATCAAATTCGGAATTCACATCTGCTGAACTCAGAGGAGTAAAAGTCGCAAGGTAAATAAGTTACCTACTTACCTATTTCAAAATATTTATATGAGGTAGGTACTCTAGGTACTACCTACCTATAACTTATTCACGGTTTTGTAAGTGTTAGACGAGAAATATTTCAAGCAGGCAATCATTTTTATCTTTGTTATGTTATGTGATATGACAGATCCGAACGAGAATCCTACGGCGATGCCGCCATTGGATATGTACAAGTAAAACGGGAGAAAGATATATGCGTGGTTAGGGCGCGCATAACACCCGAGCATAATGTCAGACAGAAATGTTATCGTGTAACAGCTACTTGCAACGAGAATGAGGGAATTATTCTATCTGTTCAGTGTGAAGACTGTGCAGCACATTTAGGTAAGTACCTACCTACCTAAGTAATGATAGATACTTACACTAGTGGTCTGATTCTGCACATTGGTACCTATTTACACCTTCATGGCTCACGACACGACGACTGGCGATGTGGAGGACATTGCGATCGCACTTCAGCCCCGCCACCCCGCGCCGCCGCGCCGTCCGCAAGACGCGGAAATGCCTCGGACAAGCCGAATCGCGACAGTGTGCGTCAACGTATATGTTTTAGTACAAAAAGTTCTGCAAGCAAATATACCAAAATCGCGCGACACAGGACGCGCTTAAAAATTAGCGTTGATGTGAGTAGGGCTTTAAGGGGTCTCCGAACAATTTGATGTCCGTTAAATAAGCTGCCTGATTTTTACGGTACGGAACCATTCGTATGTGAGTCGACACGCACTTGGCGGTTTACGATTCGAAGATAATATTAAATTATTTGAAATTGATAAGTACAGGAAAACCACTCACTCATGTTAAGCCCTACTCACATCAACGCTAATTTTCAAGCGCGTCCTGTGTCACGCGATTTTGCGATATTTGCTTGCGGAACATTTTGTACCAAAACGCATACGTTGACGCACACTGCCGCGATTCAGCTTGTCAGAGGCGTTTCCGCGTCCTGCGATATTGCGGCCTTCGTCGTTCGCGCTGCCAGTAAGGAGCGGGGAAGGGGCGGCGAAATCGCGCTTAATAATAAGCCGCTTTGTATAAGGAATCACGCTGGAAAATCGCCGAAATCGCGCTTTACAGCTAACTTATTAGCGGCTGTTTGCGGAGGGCTTTAATAGGTACTTATTATAGCATTATTTCGGATCGAAGCACCTGGGCAACTAACTAAATAAGGTAGGGTAATAATAATAATAACATAAAGAATTTGATACAGTCATTTATGTTCATGGAGTTTAATCGTCAAAATTCAATGAATAGAAGCTGTTTTCGAAAACCTCTTTCCTGAGATGATCACTACCGAGGTCGTCACGAAAGGTTTTAATCGAGTGTGTACGTCGACGTCACATAAACATGGCGCCAATATGACAGCGTTTTTATCACTCGAAAATGATTGTAGTTTTGATTTGTTTTTTTTACCTTGTTATTGCGAAATTCAGTGAGTGTCATATCATTTTTCGGTTAAATAATGACCTAAATAATCGATTAAAACGATAAAAAAAATCGATGCATACCCTATTGAGCGAACAGAGTTTGTAATTGTTCGATTAATTCCTTAATCTCAAACCTTTTTATTAAGTTAATTTAAAAGAAGGTTCTCAAGTCGGCTGTAATGTTTATTTTTTTGTGCGCACTGAAGATACTCAATAACTTCAACACATGTTGTCCGATTGCGATGATTAAACAATCATCAAAACTTAAAGATGTGTAAAAAATTACACCGAGGCAGTCTTATATATATATTATTCCCGAGGGATTTATTAGCGATTTTAAAATAGCGTTAAATGAAATTTGACGTCGGTTTTTAGTTTCTTAAATTAAATTATTTATGACGCTGTTCTCTCTGTCCGTAACTTAGCTATTAACTGTTAAGTTTTAAGTTAGATACAATTTCATAAAGCAGTTTTCCAGTGAGTTTACGTAAAGAAATTATATCTTTCCCCGTCTGTCGCTTGCTTGTGAGCCGGAGGGGGCGGGGGGTCGAGAATTCAATTTAGATCATTCTTACAGTATTATCCCGATTGGAAGATTCGGAGGCTCTACGATGGACCTCCTTTGCATGGATCAAATCGAATCGGAACTAACGTAATATTGGAGCCCGGAAATGACGTCATTGAGTTATCGGAGGTCCGAGGCGATAATGTAATGGAGGCCTTTTTTATCTCGCTATTGCTATAGCCGGGCCCCATATTACTCGTAAATTATAGCTATTTTAACAGACGACGACATGAAGAAAGCGAAATAACTTACAGTAAGCATTCTTTGTTTCTACAATTTTAAACGAGGACGAGTTGAAACATTAAATGCCACTCTCCGTACAAAAATATTCAAAGTTTAAGGAATGTATGAAAAAACACTTTCAGTGTCCTCGACGTTATGTACATAAATAAGTTAGACGTTAGGCGGCAACCGGGCGACGGTTAGCTGACGCGACGACCGGCGCGCTCTTCGTGTCACACCTGCGATTCTGGGTAATGAATAGATTATCTGGCCAATTAGATTTTGTGAAGCTCATTTCCTCCGTTGACTTTGCTTTACATTCTCCTAACACATTCAATACCTACCTATGCAGACAGCAGCGTAATGAAGTCGTCCACACTCGCTCGGGACTAGCGAGCTCTCTGTTTTACATTTCCCTATAAACTGCGCACTTTGTCCACGACATTGCCTCCGCCAGCGAGCTGAAGACGTCGATACAATATCTCGGATACCCGATACGCGATATACAGGGTGTTCTTTTTATACATGCTCAGACAAAGTCTGAGCATGACTCTCATATGATGAGAGCTGATTTTCTAATCATCTGATATCATTTCAAGAAGGAACTTATTCGCCTTAAACCTAATTATATGGAAAAAAATTAAACATAAAAAAGAAACAAATTAAACTCCACATCATCAAAGACTAAAAAGTTTTCAGGAACTACGAAAATGTTGCGGTCATCAGAAGAGTATTTTTTCCAAAATATTAAGAGACCATTGTTCATCTGCTTAGCTCGGAGTTAGATGATGCTGTGAGGCTTGTCCATTGTGCATTTATTATTTATTATTTTCTTTGCAAATACATAAAAATCGTAGACAAAATCAACTCTAATGCTACTAATATTAGAAACGCGAAAGCTTATAAACATGTCTGTATGTATTTTTGTTGCTCTTTCACGCAAAAACTACTGAATGCATCGGGCTGAAATTTTGCATGCAGGTAGTTCTGGGCTTAGAATAGCACACAAGATTTTTATCCCATAAATCAGTTCCCGTGGGATAACACGTGCGAAGCCGCGGGGCACAGCTAGTTTCTAATAGATTGAAACCTAATCAAAGTAGATGTGTGCAGAAGACTCTCGTTTGATCTTGAGAGAATCAGACACCCTCTATACGTGGTGTACGGAACACTCCGTACGGCATGCAGCCCGCGATGAGCCGTGAAACAAGATAACGGAACACGTACTACGTTGTTTCTTTTAGGGCTTTGTTTATGCGGAATTTATGTGGCAGTTTGAATATACTTTGTCGGAGCTTCGGAAATGTTGCAGAGTAGCAATATTTCTCTGTAGTTCTAACCTAACCTGTAGCTTTGTGAATGGGTTTCTTTTTCTACTCGATGTCTCTGGTTGTCTCTAGTTTTGAGAATTTCAAATAATAAAACCGGCCAATTGCGAATCAGGCTTGCGCACGACGGGTTCCGTCCCTCAACCTCAACCTCAACAGCCTGCATTGGTCCACAGCTGGACGCAGGCCTCCCCTGATAAGCGTTTCATTGCCGTTTATCTCATGGGGGGGTAGTGCCCATAACCCCCACGCTGGGCAAGCGGGTTGGGGATCGCAGTTCGGTGGTAGAATTGGTCTGCAGGGGTCGCTGCTGCCCGTCCGGTGGATATCCCTTAGTCGCTTCTTACGACATCCACGGGAAGAATTGAGGTGGTTTAATTCTAAGCCAGTACCACACAGCTATATTTGTCAATATTTGGCACTACATCATCTAATAGTCCCGCTGCCAGCAGCATGATGTATGCGTTCTCAATTGATTATACAATCCTGTTCACTGTCCACTCGCATTAGCGAAACTCGAGCTGGTCATCCATCTAGCTGTGTGCTCCGATGGCCGGGGGGAATTCTAATGTGACACCGTTTGAAAAGCTTTTTAGCTGACTATATGATTATACTACGATAAATAGATGGTAGGTAATCGATGGTGGTTGATGATGCCCGCCCTTACTTCGTTTGTTCTGTATGCTTTTTCTATTTTAATATGAAACGTAGAACAACTTTTTCATGGAAATCTCCTTTAGTATATACTATACGGGTATGATCCGTTTGGGTGTTCGTTAACGTGAAGGAGGCACTCACTAAAACGTTGAAAAACCCTGCTGTTTGACACTCGAGTCATACATAATTTAAATAGTTAACTCGGTGAGCCCACAAATTCATATACCTACGCTTCAAAAACAAAACCCCGAATGAGTTTCACAAATTATCAGTAAATTATTCAAATAATCGGCATAAACTTCTTGTGCAAAAATATCTAATTCCAAAATAATAACTTACGGGCTAAGTGTCTTTTGTCGCTTTTACTTTAGTCTAGGAGTACCTACCGAAGTGACAGATATAAAAAATCACTTAATTTCCATGTCAGTGTTGAGGTTTAAGAATTAGACCTTTTCTAAATATTAATTTATTGTATTGATGGAAATAAACAGTTTTCGATTCCTAATTCTTAAAAGGCAACGCAAGCGATGACTTTTTCTGCTAGGTTGTAAGAAGACAAAGCCCTTTCGTTTCTGTGCAAAGATGTAAGCGTAATGAATATGATAAATAAGGGTAGAACAAACATCTTCACATATTATAAGGAAAGTATGCGTAAAAATACAAGGTGTACGTCCAATTGCCCTACTCAATTTTCTGTAAAATGATGTCCAAATATTCGCCTAAGCCGGAATAAGGTCACATAATGAGGGGCGGGCGGAAATCGAAAGCCTTTGCCCATCTGATATACGATGCCCTCACTGCCCCGGGGCAAATGGATATGAGTGTATGCGTAAGATACTTTAAGGGAAAACCACCAAAAAGCGTCGCCGATGCATATTATGGGGCACACTATAGGGTTGTTCTACGTCACTCTTGTTATGAATTATATTGTTTTTATTTAAATTTTATTGTCCTTTTCAGGTAAGGCCAAACAGAAATCTGAACGGGAGTAATGAGCAAATTTATTTCACACATCACATTAAGTCGCATTCTTGGTAAGTCACATTAGTTTATTATATCTATGTAATATCGATTGTGTTGAAGTAGGAACTTCAACACAATCGACTTGACTCAAACTTCCATTATGGGCAAACCATTCTTGTAGCTTCGAGAGATACCACCAATTAGATTTAAAAGAGAATTATTTCCGACCTAGATGTTATCCCATATTATTTCTTGCCTTCCTGTTATCAGGGACTACTTTACAGCCATAAATGGATCATCATCATCATCATCATCAGCCTATATTAGTCCACTGCTGGACATAGGCCTCCCCTAATGAGCGCCATAGCGCCCTGTCTTCAGCTTGACGCATCCAGCATCTGCCTGCAGTCTTTCGCAGATCGTCATCCCACCTGGCCGGAGGGCGTCCTACACTACGTTTGCCGAGTCGCGGTCTCCACTCAAGAACTCGTTTACCCCAGCGGTTATCGGTTCTTCGCGAGATATTGCTAATTCTTTGAGCTATGTCGATAACTTTGGTTCTCTGTCGGATGTATTCGTTACGAATCCTATCCTTCAGAGAGACTCCGAGCATAGCTCTTTCCATAGCTCGCTGAGCGACTTTAAACTGGTGGACCAGCCCTATCGTGAGTGTCCACGTCTCAGCTCCGTAGGTCATGACGGGTAGGACGCACTGATTGAAAACTTTCGTTTTCAAGCATTGCGGTATGGATGACGAGAAGACTCGACGTAGCTTTCCAAACGCTGCCCAGCCTAGCTGAATCCTCCTCTTGGCCTCCTTCTCAAAATTGTTTTTACCCAACTGCAGAATTTGTCCAAGGTAAGTGTACTCGGAAACAATTTCGAGAGGGTGGCCATGTACGACGACCGGTCCCGGATCAATGAGGCCATTGATCATGATTTTGGTTTTATCCAAATTCATGCCGAGACCGATGCATCGTGAGGCTAAAGCTAGGCCGTCCAGCATCTGGTTTAGCTCCTCCAACGACTCCGCCATTACGACTATGTCATCAGCGAATCGAAGGTGTGAGATGTAATCGCCGTTTATGTTGATGCCCTTACCTTTCCAGTCCAGTGTCTTAAACATATCTTCCAAGGCACTCGTGAACAGTTTCGGGGATATAACATCCCCCTGCCTCACTCCTCTGCGCAGTTGGATGGGTTTGGACTGCTGGTCCTGTACTTGGACACTCATGGTCGCGGCGTCGTAGAGACATCTCAGCACCTCGATATAACGATAGTCTACTTGGCATCGCTGTAAGGATTCCAGAACAGCCCAGGTTTCGACAGAGTCAAAGGCCTTCTCATAGTCCACAAAGGCCAGACACAGGGGCTGATTATACTCTTCGGACTTCTGTATAATCTGCCTCACCGTGTGTATGTGGTCTATGGTGCCATATCCTCCGCGAAACCCGGCCTGTTCCGGTGGCTGGAACTCGTCGAGTCTCCTGGCGAGACGGTTCGTGATCACTCGTGAGAACAGCTTATAGACGTGGCTCAGGAGTGAGATGGGTCTGTAGTTTTTAAGGAGGGTTTTATCTCCCTTCTTAAAAAAGAGCACCACCAAACTCCCGCTCCACGCCTTTGGAGTTCTCCCACTGTGAAAGACGGCGTTGAAGAGTTTCTGTAGTTCCTGTATAACAGGGGCTCCTCCGGCTTTTAAAAGCTCTGATGTTATGCCGTCCTCACCGGGGGCTTTTCCATTTCTAAGCTGCCTCAGAGCTAGCACAATCTCGTCTTGACTGATGTCTGGCAGTTCGTCGGTATAGTGGCGTGTCAGGGTGGCTCTTGAATCGTGGTCGACTCGTTGGGGACGAGGGGCATGTGCAGCGTATAATCGGCCATAGAAATCCTCTATCTCGGCGGATATCTCCAGCTTCGACAAAACGGTCCTCCCATCGTGCGTTTTAAGCTTCGTCAGGTGGCTCCTGCCAAGCTGCTGAGTGAATACTTTGGACCCTCGGTTTCGCTCTATTGCCTCTTCAATGAGGCGTGTGTTGGAGCTCCGAAGGTCGCGCCGTACCATCTTCGCAATTCGCTTGTTCCGGTCTGACCTGTCTGAAGAAGTCGCTTGGGTGGTTTCTCGTCTTTTTGCCATCAGCCCGAGAGTCTCATCCGAGAGTTTGGATTTCTTGCCAGTACGCTGCTTTTGGCAGAATCTGATGCCCTCGTTCCTCAACGTTTCGACCAGATTGTGTAGGGTCTCGTCAGCGTCATCAGTGGGATCCAAGGCAATGAATCTATTCCCGAGAAGCTGCTGGAACTTCTCGGTGCCCGCCATGATCTGGATTGGATTAGGTCGGAGCGTGGACTTCATCAGACGGTTTCTTTCAAGCTTTAAGTTGATATTCAGAGAGCCTCGGAGCAGTCGGTGATCAGATCCGGTATTAAACCTGTTGATCACTGAGAAATCTCTGAATATGTGCTTGCTATCCGTCATGATGAAGTCGATCTCATTTTTAGTCATAGTGTCGGGGCTTCGCCACGTCCACTTCCTCTGGGGCGGTTTCTTAAAGAAAGAGTTCATTAAGAACAGCCCCTCCTTCTCAAGGAAGTTGACAAGCATTTGCCCCCTGTGATTCCTAACTCCATAACCATGCGAGCCTATTCGGGATTCGTTGCCAGTCCGGATTCCCACCTTGCCGTTAAAGTCCCCCATAACAACGTTGAAGTGAGCCTTGGTGGTGTTATGTAAGGCTTTGGATATGTCTTCGTACATATCCTCCACTTCATCATCCGAGTGTGCCGAGGTCGGTGCGTAAACCTGAATTACCTTCAAGCTGTACCGCTTGGACAGCCGAAGGATCAGGTACGCTACCCTGGTCGACACACTGGAGATTTCCTGAACGTTGTTAGAGAGGGCCTTGTTGACGAGGAAGCCTACGCCACCCTGGGATGTTTTATCACCCTCGCGAAAGTAGAGAAGATGGCCCGAGTCTAAGGTTACGGTGTCCTCCCCCTCTCTACGGACTTCACATAACCCCAGAACATGCCATTTAATGTTCTCTAACTCCACTTCCAACTGCGCTAGATGGTGATCAAGCCTCAGAGTGCGTCCGTTAAACGTAGCCAGGGTCAAGTTTTTAAGTAATGATCGGTAGCCTGCCGTAGCCCGGGGATTCTTAGCACCCCCTGCCCCGCCGTTACCATGGCCGCTACCATGGCCAGGAATAGCGAGGCGGCCGGGAACTAGGGGCCACTTTTTGGCGTGTGCAATCATTGGGGGGGTAGTGCCCATAATCCCCACGCTGGGCATGCGGGTTGGGGATCGCAGTTCGGTGATATTATCGGTCTACGGGAGGCGCTGCTGCCCGCCCTCCGGTTTATGTCCCTTAGTCGCCTCTTACGACACCCACGGGAAGAAATGGGGTGGTGCTATTCTAGGCCGGCACCACACAGCATAAATGGATAATGAAATTAAACTCTTGATGAATTTTTGTCCGTGATAAAACGTTTTTCAGCAATGGTGATGCGTCATTCGACGTCCTTGAATTAAAATCCTCGTGTTGGTGCTAACACCAAACAAAGTAACGTGGTAATCAACAAACTCCAGCCTTTATAGAAAATCCCCCCTACCCCCTCCCCCCATAATCCGCATATTGTCAGCAAATTAGCGATGCTCCCGGACAATGACAGTTTACAAACGAATTGTTTTATTGCGCGGCTTAGCGCCCCATCGATGAATAGTGAACTAATCCGAGGGGGTGCGACGCTGGGCTGGGTTCGGATGATGATGATTCATCAATATAACGATGATCCTATGTCTGATAGGTTTTTGACAAATCACTTTTTTTTCTCTCCCCAGGATACTATATCCGCAGCCTTTTTGATTTTTGACTTGAAACAAGGATTCTTTTACTCCTTAGTTACCCATGTAAAGTTCCTAGGAAGACTTTGCTATGGCAAAGCGTTTTTTCCATTATTATTGATGAAAGTTGTAGAAATAAGTAGGTAGTAGTAATATAATTAGTCAAAGCAAGGGTTGTTGTTATAACTGACAACAAAATTAAGTAACCCAATATTAAGCTTCAACGAAGTTCGTAGGTCTTCATTTAATTTGATTATTTATTACCTACTACACAACACACCAATAACTTAACCAACTTTAATATTATATTGGTAACGCTTAGATGTCTAATAGAAATCAATTCGCGTCCCAAAATTTGTGTTATTTCCCGCTTCGTAGAGCAAACAGCGAGTGAGGCAGTGAAATGATTCGCGAACGTAAATCGATATAACGACTTATAAGGTCCTACGTCCCGTGGTGTATAGGAAGGCAATGACGCGAAATAATGTGAAAACTTCCAGAAATATTGCGTTGGAGACATTTTGCTTCTGCTGCAAAAAATAAACAACGAAGACGTGGGTATTGTCTCTACGTTGTGATTCTACCGTAGGCTACCGTAGGTACCTTTTCAACAGAATGTGGAAGTCTAAAGGCATCCATCTAAAGGCTACTCAGAGTACTCAGTCAGTGCAGTATGCTGAGTGGGAACTGCCATCGACTGTTATACTGTTTACTTCAAAGTTTGCGTTTCTCTATTTTCTATGTAATTGTGAAAGGTATTTATGCTTCCCGCTTGGAGCGCTCCTGTCTCATTACCATAGAAAATTGAGTAACACAAACTTTATAGTACAGAGTGTGTACACAGTAACAGTATGATAGTCTATGGCAGTTCACATTAAGCAGACAGAGCGTCCGATACCAGCCTATCGACGTCAAGGAACACAAACAAAAGACGACAGATATTCTAACAAAGACAAAAGAAGAAAAAATAGAATAGCAGCAAAACTTCAAACACCGCCGTTTAAAAGTAATCTAAATAAAATACGACCAATTTATCTCTGAAACGACCATAAAGAATATTCCCTGTATTTCATAGGCGACTAGGCGCTCAACTCAAGCGATTTGTAAAAGTGGAAAAGTTGTACAAATACAACATTTTCTATTTATTTTTGTTCAAAACGACCGCGGCCCGCGACCCTAATGTTTTTTCTTGTAAAAATATTTTTACGCAATTTTATCGAATCCTTTTTTCGTTTAGATCAAAATACTCGGCGTATTTTGGTTTTTAATAACGAGTATGTTCTTGTACGAAAAATATGACTTAGACTTTTTAATGCTACATAAATACACTTACCCGTTAAAAACAAAAATGAAATATATAATTTAGAAGAATTCCTCGTTTGTAATAAAATACTTTTCCATCTGCCTATGAAGCGGAAAACAATTATTTTAATATCGTCAAAAAACATTAAACCGAATTTCAAGAGCAAATAATTGAGAAGCTTTGAAACAAAATCACTTAAATTTTCTTTTTTATCCCCCAGTTGTGATCTTTTGTAATTTCCGGTGCTTTGATGGAGACTTAATATTGTTTATGGAGCATCCTGCTTCACGGAACCAATATCACTCGGGGTATTTAATATCACAATCCTTAGTGTGAATATTAAGCGGTAATTTGAAGTCAGCACGTATTCATTATGAATTCAATTTGACTAAATTAACCTTATTAGTTATCGAAAATTTAATGAAATGCTGATTCAATGATATTATTCTGTTTACGCTAATGGCCTACATACACGATAGCTATGTGAGCTGTCAATTGAAAATCTAACGTCAAACTAATATTAAAATTGTGAAAAGGAAGATTGTATGTTCGTTACTTCTTCAGGACAAAACTACTAAACGGAGCAAACTAAAATTTGGTTAGCTTTTCTCGCTGAGACGACGACGTGTCCAAGAGACTTGTAAGGTCAAAAAAATGACATGGCGTTTGGAGTGGTTTTTTAGTTATTTTCTGAAAAGCGCGTGCATTAACATATAAGGTTAGTTTTTCAATAATTCACACACAAGTGCTATTAAATACCAACTGACTATTAGACTATTTTTAAAAAGGGAGATAAACCCCCCTTTAAAATTACAGACCCATTTCACTTTTGAGCCACGTCTATAAGCTGTTCTCACGAGTGGTCACGAACTATATCTCTCTCTCTCCCTCTCTCTCCTGAAGACCCTATGAGGTCCAGCCACTAGAACAGGCAAAGTTTCGCGAAGGATACATGACCATAGACCACATACACAGAGTGAGTCAGATTAAACAGAAGTGCCAAGAGTATAATCACCCCCTATTGTAGACTAGAGAAGGCTTTTGATCCTGCTGAAACCTGGGCTGTTCTGGAATCTTTACAGCGATGCGAAATAGGCTGTCATTATATCGGGGTACTGAGATATCTCTACGTAGCTGCTCGGTTATGAAAACTCCAAGTTCATCGGCCGACGTTTCGCAAGTAGGTACGAGTTATATAGAGGTACAAGTAGGTATGAGTAGGTACTGAAGTAGGTACAGATAGGTAGTATCTGGTGCTGCGTGCAGAACACAACTAGCACGGCGTGAAAGTGATCCTTGTTTGCCGAAATGAGACCAGCTGGCCGTGTCTTGTGAAATTGATTTATTTGAACACATTTCTGAAATTTATGGACAAGATAGCTCGAAACATGCTATTTGAGGCATATCCTTTGTCATCCGGGAAATAGATTCTGGATTTGAGGAGCTGGTTTCATTTGATTAAAGTAGCCCAAAATAACGCTCTGGGACAACATCTTTACCTCGTTCCTCTCTTATTAACCAAATACCGAAAGCTAACCAAAAGCTAGCTGGCATGCAAGAAAAAATGGTAAACGTCTTTTTACAAACGTAAGGATCTGTAGAAACTACCAGCGTTGATACAGACTGGGATTGATAATGATTTTATCATTTCTAATACTGTACTAATCATTAAAATAAATACTTAAAAAGTTTATTATTTCTCACAAAAGTAATCTAGCTTACATGGTGCTTTAACTAGGTGTAAAAAATATACACAGTTTCATAGTTTGACGAATTCATTATGAAATTATGAATGTAAGCGAGCTAGCTACGAACCTTCTACATGTTTATCAACACAAACTAGGTTGATAGTTTATATTCCTAGACTACATAATCTATATCCTACTTATATTATAAACGCTTAAGTTTGTAAGCATTCCTGTATGCATAGATTTAAATCGTTAGATACGCCCTGACCACCAAAAACTGTAGCAATGTTTTGAAATGGGTCGCATCATGTCCAAAACCTGTGCAATTTACACAATCACACTCGAAAATAGTCAACAAAATACACAAATCAAGAAAATAGTGTCATCTCTTTTTCTCGCACATTAGTTGGAAACACTACTTTCTCTTTCGTGCACTCGCTATTTAAATTTGTTATTATAGTCATTTTTTACAATGCGGACGATAAAATAAAAGTAATTTCATTAACTCGCAATACCTAAGAGTGAAATGTTACACCGCTGCTGGTTGTTTGTGTTTCTAGAATTGTTGTTGCACTTTCGAAAGGCACACGTCATTTTGTGACGCTATAAACTGCTCGCAAGCGTCCTTCATAACAAGTCCGGCTAACACTGTGCTTAGATATATACTGAGTCCAAGTTTATGCATGCGTAAGGTTCGACTTAGACACAACACGGCAGCACGCGGTCTCACTGCGGTAAGGGATCTAACGATTTACTCGTAAATCTATGCCTGTATGTATGTTTGTTGCTTTTTCACACAAAAACTACTGAACGGATCGGACTGAAATTTTGGAAGCAGGTATTTCTAGGCCTGGAATAACACATAATAGTACTTTTTATCCCATAAGTCGGTTCCCGAGGGATAGGCGTGCGAAGCCGCGGGGCGCAGCTAGTATATTATATGCCTAGCTCGCTTACATTCCTAAATTTTATAATGAATTTGTCAAACTACAAAAGAGTTTATAGCGTTTACAAAACCTAGTTTACACTACCTAGTTTAAGCACCATGTAAGCTTGATTACTAGATTACTGGTGGAGGAGTGCAAAAGCTGTAAATGGGAAAGTATATACCCTCAGCTTGTATCTGATCAAAGTGGACAGCAAAGCGGAACAGCAATACCTACCAATGACCTTTCCAATCAAATTCCTTAGAACGCAGGTTCTACGTGTTATTCTGCCATTAACAATATCCCCTGCACCGCGTCTTGCAGCCCACGATAGCAGCTAATCCAGCCGGTTACTGTAACACAACAAGTGACCTCGTCTCCGATGATCAATAGAGCACCGAGCCACCGTCCTGCATCAGCGGATAATCTCGGGGGCATTAATCATAGCGCAGTGCCCCCGGGGGGCATTGTAGCGCTTGTTATAGGCGCTCCATTCTGCCGAGAGAATACGCATGATTTACTGGCCGCGGTACTTGCAATTGTTGTGCGGATGCGGTATTGCTTCTGCGGACACTGTTTTTATTCTCTTTCTGTGCGCTATTAGAACGGATTTATTTTCGTCAAAGTTATATGTTCGAAAATCGATAATGATATTAGCAGAGTAAGTAAGGCGTTTTAATAATTTTATGTTTACATAAACTAACAAGGTAAAATAAATTAAAACACAACTATGGGTATTGCGACGAATCAATCGATAAATCGTTACCGCCATTTGTTGAAATCGAACAAGTAGTTTCAGCGCTACGTACCTGTACCAAAATTATTACATGCACACAGACCCCATGTATATCCGATGTTTCTGTCCATACCAGGTTGTCTGGCAGAGATCGCTCCTGAGCGATAAGACCGCCAATTGTCACTTAGTTTTAATAATTTCATTTGTAAATTGTTTTTAGTTTAAAGTGTGCAATAAAGTATTTGCTATCTATCTGCCACCGTCATCCATCTATGTAGAAACATAAAAAAATCGGCTACAAACACACAAACGAACATAGGGTGCCAAGCTCATAATCCTCCCACGTTGGTAGTCGGCTAAAAAACTACTTTAATTATCTGAATACTTACACTGTCCTTCCGTTTTTTGGTATAAATAGTACTTAAGTAATTCCATGTTAGTGAAATATTATCGTTCCATTTTAGGATAATTTTCTATACGAAACCAAAAAAATCATTAAAATCGAACGACAATTCGCGAAGATATTATGTAACATACCATTGATTTATTAAAAACGAAAGATGAGGCACTAGTTGCTCGAAAATGTCAACCTCAAATTGTGTAAAATTGTGTTCTCCCACATCAGTCACCGTCTGACCGGCGGCACGGGCGGTCGTGATTCGCGTGAAATATTGTTGTCTCAGTCTCACTTCGGTCCTAGATACGTCTTTCCGTCTTTGTTCTTCTTTGTATTGCATAGGACTGGAAATATAACTGTGAGCGTATGTGTTTGCGTGTAGTTGTAACACATGCCAATTTTTGAGTAAGCGCTGGGAGAACGTAACCTATCTTCACTTTTTAAATCAATGTAACATACACCCAAAATGAGAACTTCCTCCTTCTTTGTCGGTTGAAAAACATACTTTTTATACAAACCATCATTATATTCAGTCTTGTAGCGCTCATTCCCGTGAGTTTGCTGACGCTAGCGACTGCGGTGCCAGTATGTTGTATCAACAGCTTCCATCGCATTCCTAAAGAAAATAAAGATACCGTTGATATCTCTAATAAGGAAGAATTTTACAGATAAGTTTCCGACATCTATGAAAAAATAAATGTTCTCCCTCTTTGACCCTTAGATATCTTATTAAACGTAGATTAAGATGGAAAGGTTCGACCTAATAAAGTGTCAATTAATTACCTGCAAGTGACTGACAGGGATGTAATTTAAATTTTATTACGGGATCCATGAGTCGATGAAAAAATATCGCAAATCGAATGAATGAACGCTTTTATTGTACATAAAAATCAAAATAACTTATATCTAAGTACAACAAATAAAATAAAAAACGTACAATAGGCGGCCTTAGTGCTTAAAGCAATTTCTTCCGAGCAACCTTACAAAACAATAGATATAAGTAGTTAAGTAAAGAGTTGGTAGCTCAGGATAAAATAGTATAAAAGTTTTATCATTAAAATACTTATGTAGGTCTACAAACAATACAAACAGAACTAGAAAGTTTTACATACACATCATACCTAAAGAAGCTTTACCTAAAAACAGACAAAAAAGCGAAGTTCCCATCTGTCATTTCTTAAGTAGATATAATTATTCTTTTACTGATATAACAAATTCATATTTTGTTTTGTGATATAGAAAATAAATATAGTAAACTCTTATCACATGTATTTAAACGAAATCAATTATTAAAATCATTTATTTAGTTTCACTGTTTTATTTTTATTTGAGCTTAAGGTCATAAATTCTCCCCTGAAAAGTCACCCACATCCGGAAACTCCCAGTTTTTCTTGTTAGGTGGAAAAAACTTTCCCTTTGTCTATTTTCCCTAGTTTGGTCATAAATCCGGCAACAATCCGATGCTCTAACAATACAGCGATAAAGTACTACGCCAAATAAATTTAACAAATTGAGACTTTACGCCCCGCGGCTGCGTATTTACAAACACCATTCTTCGCTACCTCAAGGGTGACTGCGCTTTCCGGACAGCAGAATGTATTCCTGGAATTGACTTCTAGTTCCTAATTCTAAAAATCTTAACAAAATTAAATCAAAGGGGTTCACAAAATGGAGTACAAATTGTTATTATCTCTTCGCTTGTTATTATCTCTCGCTTTTTAATGCAATCTTTAAAAAAAAAATCTGGTTTTTTATTTTGTGACTAGATGTTGATGCACAAAAGGTCAAGTGTCATAAAATAAACAATGACATAATATTCTGTTTCCATTAGACTCGAGTTTCATACAGCGCGCCATCTATCTTAGTCTATGGGTACCACTTTTAAAAGATGATCGCATTGATAAGCGCTCTCTGCGTGAGCCGTTTTGTTACTCTGTCTGAGTTTTGTTTTATTTTATACTTCTATAGTATTATCTCGCTCAAGCTAAAATTATTGCAAAATAAAAGTAAAATATAACGTGCCAACAGCACCTCGGGTGATAGAAACGTTTAATAATCGACGGTACGACGTTACCACTTATCCCCACATGGGCCTTCAGCTCCCGATGCCTCCTGCACATGATTGTTACAAAAAGATTAGTTTATCTATTTTTATGGCTAGCAATGAAGTTATAAAATGTATAATCTGATAAATGATTTTATCGGGTAATATCGGACAATACATAACATAATTTTTTTGATAACATAATAATAATATTATATTAATAGATGTTTGCTACATCTTAATTATTAATAATACATATGTTATGAATTGTTTAATCATGGTTTGCATGTAGATAATTTTTGTTTTAATAGTTTATTAATATTCATTTCAGACATGGTAATTACAAACAGATGGTGATATAAAAGTAGACCCTCATATCTCGCCACATTACTGGCAAGTGAATGTCAAAGCACCTACGTTAAAATTAATGTGCTAAATAGGTTTCAAATAATGGTAGTAATGGTTATTGGAAGTAATGGTTGTTTTTTTAATGATATGATTATTAAAATAAGACTAAGCAGGTACTCTATTGCATTAGGTGCCTCTGTAAGAAAGTGCGGTAGAATTAGACTTTTTATAAATAATAAATAAATATTGCGCTTATTCTTTTGAGTCGTTCTTGGGGTTCTACCTCCATGTTCCTTAGACGCACGGGCGAGTGCGCTGTAACGCAGTGGAATTTATTCATTGCTCCCGCGTAGATTTACGAGGCGCGATATCGCTTCCGCCGGCCCCCGTATGAAACATCGATTCCTCGAGACAGTGTTCCCGGCGTTACTGCGTCTATGGACACTTCCATTTATTTTATGACAAACATGGATTGCTTATGTTGGCCGTGATACATAGGTTTATCTTGAAACGTTTGCATCAACAATGTCTATGCTTTGAAGTTTAGTTGGATAATTTGCACTCATTCAGCGGATGTGTGGTGCTGGCTTAGAATTTGCACCACTCCAAGTCCTCCAAGTCTAAAGTATATCCATTAGAGGGCGGGCAGTGGGCGCTCCCTGCAGAACCATTCTACCGTCAGGCTGTTGAGTACAGCAGTGGACCATTATAGGCTTTTGAGGTGTGGAAAGCTGGGATGTGTGTTTAGAAGACGGTATCACTGGTAACTCGCAAGGGAAATGGCGCAAGGAAACCGACGAACGAACTTTAATTAAAGACTGAACCATGTTCAGAGTCATTGTCTTGTAGAGAGTTCGCTAGTAACGAGGAGCGTAGATAAACGATATTACAAAATGATTTTTTCGTACCCTACAAAATTTTGTAGTCTCAGAACAACATTATTTCGGACCATTAGGTTCCCCAGGGAATATTCAAGGTCCGAAAACCATAAAAGTAAACGAAAGCTAGTAATAGTGCTTAGTCCAAAGTTCAGTTTGGTTTGTAATCTGGAGAGGGCGTGGCGGACCCCACTCAATAGTGCAGGATCGTAAGAGAGGCGTAACTCCAATTTATGTCCTGGTCCCCCGGGCATCCACACGGCTTGGCCATGCTTCATACTCGATAGCGCATTGATTGATGATTTTGTCTAGCGTAATCGCTTTTGGAATTTTCTTCCGGTTTTTTGTCGGACGTGATGGCTTTGGATAAGTTATTCATTTCATCAGCGTCATCGATAACTTGCGATATTCCACTGTTGTTTCAGCTCTGTCTGATTCTTTAATCTTAAAGTTAACACACTTTTTCTTCTCTATGTTACTTGTTAGTCACACTTACCTATATTATAAATGCGAAAGTTTGTATAGATGTATGGATGGATATTTGTACCTCTTCACGCCAAAACTACTAAACTGATCGGGCTGAAATTTTGCATACAGGTAATCCTAATCCTGGAATCAAACATCGGCTACTTTTTATCCATAAATCAGTTCCCGCGTTCAACGCGTTCAAAGCCGCGGGGCGCAGCTAGTTATTTTATATTTTTTAGCCTGAGCAATTATCTTGGAAGCTCGTTTATGAAACTCTAATAACTCTCACTCAATTGTTGAATAATTTCAAGTTCATGCATTATTTAGATCCATAAATAGTACAAATGGCGGCAAAAGGATAACAAATCATTTTTATTCATGACTCGATCCTGCGTTCACGAAATTAAACAGTAACAACATAATTTGCAGGCTTTCATGCTAATTCATTTAAATACAAAGGAGCCACCGCGGCTCCGTCATTACATTACGATAACTTGGAAGAGGCACTTCCTAATCTGTATAACACTGTCACGTTTACTCGGAGCGCTCTCGCAACAGATTTTTCGTTTATATATTTGCAAGATTTTTCAAAGTTGTTTTGTATTTCTGATTATTTATTATACCTCTTTTATTATCTACCGATGTGCCTATGGGTCTGTTTTATTGAGATATCGGACTGATGAGCTCTGGTTGGTAATCTCAACCTCAACAGCCTGTATTGGTCCACTGCTAGCAGGCCTCCCCCTTAACCGACTTGTTGGCATTTAGATAAATGCCAATAAGTCCAAAGGGGGGCAATGCCTATAATCCCAATGGGCAAGCGGTTTGGGGATCGCAGTTCGGTGGTATGTTCTGCAGAGGGAGCTGCCTGCCCCCGGTGGGTATCCCTTAGTGGCCTTTTACGACACCCACGGGAAGAGATCGGGTGGTGCAAATTCTAAGCCAGCACCGCACAGCTTCTGCTGGTTGGTAACACTGGTTTATTGCACTGAGTTGATGCGGCCAGTGCTATGCGTAGATGCTTATAACTACATACGTCACATTAATAATAATTGTCCAAAATTGTATCTTATGTGGGAGGCAGCAAAAGAAGTATAATGTTTCTGAGTTCTATTTGAGTATCTCTCCAAATCAGCAATACAAGCGGCTGCGGAACGCAGCGTGCTTTTTATTATTTTCCTTGCATCTAATTGCCTGTTAGGACATTAATCAGTAAGACTAGAGCTAAGGCATAAGCTGAAGAGATTGTTTTCAATCGGAATCTAGCTGTTAGGTACAGTTTTCAGATTAAATAAGGATTTATAGTAGTAGATGTAACGTAAGCGTGCCAATTTTTTGAATTATGGAACTATGCAAATTTTATACCAATGCACAAACGAATAGGAAGAATCTAAATAATGGGTTGATTGAAATTATAATAACCCCCTTGCACAAAGCACATAATATTCGGGATATCAGTACAAATAAGTTGCAAATCACTTGTACCATGCGCACCAATAACAACGTTACAGCACACGTGTTTGTATTGTACAAATCGCAATGCAATTAGACGTCCATTGCTGCCTGCGAACGGACTCGCATCGCGTACTACCGCGGTCAGCAATCGATGGATTGCACCTAGGTTTCTGACATCGATACTTCTATTTGCTTCGTTCACTCATTTCGAGGTTGCTTGTTAGTGCATTGTTAGAGAATTGAAATGACTGGTGCTTCTAATGGTTTTGCTGCTTTTAAATATAGAATAAGATGGATAAGCATGCTTATTTGTACAAACTAATTTTAAGCAGTCTGGAACTGTAATCGGTGAACTAGTTAACATTAAAATTAAATCAGTGGTCTGGGAACTAGACAGCTTAGTAAATTCAGAACCTAAGCTATGATTAGGGATCGATCGTAGTTAAGTTGAGTCGACGGTGGATGTCAGCCTTCAAATATTTACCCATCGCGAGAACGAGCCTGCTGCTAGCAGGGCTATGAGATGCGCGGGCAGTCAAGATCCATTATGTAAGATTCTATGAAAATAGGATAAATATAATTTAAAAAGATATATAACCACATAGAGCTAAATAAAGTGAAAGAAAACCCTCTCAATCTCAAGACTAAAATTAGAAAACATAACAACCAAACGTCAAGAGCTCCATAAAGAACAAGATAAACAATTGAGTCAAAGACCGAATACAGCATTACATAATTTAAAAACATTTTGACGAATTCTGTTTTTGGTTTCGTAGCCACAATCGCAGTGTTCCAAAAGTCCACTCATTACATTTGTACCTCTATTTTTCAAGCTCTTATTAATTTAAAGCAAGTTGTCACTGTTGTGCAACAAACGCTGGTCATAGAATACTCTCTTTATGACCGAAGTGCATAAAGTGCTACCATCCTATTGTTTCCTATTGTTCACTCCGAGCAAAATATGACAGCATAAATACAGGCCTGTCGACCACACAGCGACTCGTTGTTTACCCTCGGACGGTTCACGGAATTCCTGACCACCTCAACTTCGATAATTATTGTGTAGGCAAACCTGTACGTAATAGTTTATATATTACATTACAGTAGGTTCCTCTCACACTTCACTAATGACACTACGGCCTTGTTTTTTGGCATCGGAAGAAGCCACCATTTTGTTTGTTCTGTGCAAATTTTCATTCTGATAGTAACTTTAATCTAATAATACATACCATTTTCTATTTTGAGTATCTTTGATAATTATTCCGGCCAATAGAGCTGTTTCGCAACAAAAGTAATTTCCCGGAATATAATTTTCGCCCTTATTCTAATAAACTTCAAGCCTGGAAGCTATTATTGTTTTAATTTGACTCTGTTTGTCTTGTTTAGCAACTAGCATCTGGAGGGCGTTATTAGCCCGAATGGAGCCTCTGTCTCATTTCGCTACAATTGAGAAAACGTTTCGTTACACGAGTCGTTTGGCAAAACAATTTATAAAGTAAACATTTCTGAACAATTCTATCGTATTTTATGTTTTTAAAGATAATTGGCAAAATATCTAAAACAAGAAACAACTAACATGTGGATTTAAGGTGAACTACTACGTTTTGCACAATCATCAATATTGAAGTTAGCGAAGGAGATTAAACTGGTATAGCGTCCGCTGATGATGCTTCAAATAATAATGGTTACAAAGATAAAATATACAAAGTCATTTAATTAGACAAAACAAAACAAAAACGTTAATTTCCTTAAAACAATAAGCCAAAAAGCTTGCTTTCCTACAAAATAAACGGGAATGCACCGCATAAGCAGATCGGCAAATTTACACTGCACTCATCCCGCTACACTGTTTCACTCACAGACACAGTTCTATATAACTTCATTATACATTCTTTGGCTTTTAAATATCACCCTTGAGTTCTTATTACAGAAGGTTTATATTATTTCAATGATTAACTTTGATATCCGCAACTTACAACGTGGTTTCCAAGAGAGCCTCAATGAGTTAACGCAACAAATCTATCAAAGGATAATGAACTTTAACTATTTGAACTTAACAGTCATATTAAAGTTGAGATCAGCGTGGGAGGAAGAAAATTTATGAAATGTTTGTATGTTAATAAGGCACTGGAGGTTGTGATTTTACGTTTTCAAAGTTTGAGTTATGGTATAGCACAAAGTTTGAGTTATGATGTAGCAAAATGTTATTATAGGCTTTTTACCACAAACTGTTACGTGAATTTTTATTTTTCAGAATCAATTAAACGCCTTGTATAAAAATATGTTACAAACAACATACAATTCCTACTTATAAGTTAATCTTCATTAGCCCATAGTTATATTTTTGTATACCTTACAATTTTAACTAAGTTTATTCAACATTTGAAGTATCTATGTGCAAACTGCAAATGTATTAGCAATTCAAATGTATAGAGCACCAGTCATACAGAACGTTTACCTGCGGGTGTCTGTCTGTCTGACTGTTGGAACGTTCAACTCGCGTTTAACGACTGATTTCTAAAAGTCTTTAACACAGTTATACAGAAGCTTGTTATATGAGCTGAAAGCGTTTTAATTTTACTTGCTATTTTGTTATGCTCCTTTTTTTCAGTGCTTTTTATCATTTGTGTTCACTTTCTCGTAAAAGCCATGTCGTGCGTTTCCGGCTGGCATTATTTTTTTAGGAAGATAAACGTACAGCTGGTTAAGTAACTATATTTTCTTGTTACACGGATATTACTTACGTACGCCGTGGTTTAGATTTGTCCATAAAATCGTTATCCCCTTTATTTAGTTCTGATAGAATGGAAATAAAAAAATTAAGAAGGTTTTGGTATATAATTCCTTAAAAGAGCGGAAGAAACGAATCATAAGCCCCAAAGTATATAGCGTAGCTTGTGTATGAGGACCAATTATTATCACCGCTTACATCGTTTAAATAATATAGATCATTGTCTTCCTCCCCCCACATTCCGAGCCTCCCACCTCTTATGTCCTACACAACCCTAACACCAGTAGATCAACATCAGTAAATGAGACAGTTCCGTCCGCGCAGCCGTACGCCCGTTGCACGTCGCTGCCGATCGCCGGCCGCGGCCGCCGGCGCCTGCCCTCTGACCCAGGCGTGCAGCAATGTACACGCAATTAACGAACAGGCTGCGGTGATGAAGGACGTCATGCTAGGGGTGTCAGGCGCCACTTGTCTGATAGGGGCTTAGATCAAGAATTTACTGTTGGTATAGAACTGGTATAGACAACATTTTTTTTAGAGAATGTCTACGTTGACAATAAATCTGATAGAATTGTTATTTAATGAGGAGTTTGTAATTAAATTCACGTCTTTTAATATAGCTGGATGAATGGTACTGAGTGTAACCAACATCTCCTGTGAATGTCCCGTGACTTGGCTTTAAAAATATTACATTAGTTCTGTATCGTTGGATTTAAAATCTTAAACCTAAAATGCTTGCAAGACAAATGACCAACATGTTATTGAAATTATCACTTGAGCTCAAATCTGATTTACATCTAGATAAATATATCCATGATTGATCCATGATGGATCTACTGAGAAATAAAGTTCTCGATAGTTCCATCAGTGTGAAAATGTTACTCAATGGGTGAAACGACACTAGTCGATAATGGATCTATTATGGATCTATTGAGAATTATCTATATTTTCAGTTGATGACAAGGTACCAAAATGTATAATTTCTAACTCAGCTGGTTCCCAATGAGCTAGCATCTAGCAAACAGCCTGACATGGAAGGTGTCAACTCCGATGGCTCGCGCCGATACTCCGTAATTAGCGCCGCTCGCTGGTTGTCGGCCGTGTTGGCTAGTTAGCCTGATTTGTTGGTCAGCGCCAGGCAACGTGCAAGGGTTGAGTTCAGTGTGTCGGTAATTAGTACTGGGCATTGGAGATCATATCACAAGGAATTGGTTTGTGGTTTGTTTGCTTCATTAAGGCATTTGATACTACGTGTTGGTCGCATTGTGAGACAGTCTTGGTAGAAAATTGGATAAACTCGCCCCTAATAAATGAAAAAATATACCATCGACGAGATCCCAGTGTCTCGCCAACGCTTTTCCTTATCCACAAAACTATTATAATAAGTACATATATTGATGTATTGAATATTCATTATGAATGTAAGCGAGTTAACTACAAACCTTGTTTGTGTTGAAAGAACACCAACGTTTTAATATTGTCCTATCAAATTTATTGCTTAGCTACCATTTCAAATTGAACGAAGCAATGATTATATTTAGGACAAGGTGATACATGACTCTCAACTTCTTTTGCACATGATTTAATTATTTTTTCTTAATCTTTAGCTAGTGTTTCTTTTTAAATATTAATAAAAATAATTTAATAAAATTAGGTACGTAACTATCGACGACAAAAATTTTAGTGTTCAACACTTCGGTAGTTGATTACAATTCTATTAGAGAATGCCTTTTCTGTGACTATTTTAATTTCTTTTGTAATTAATTAAACTGATGGCAATCCGAATTAATTAAATAAATAAATAAATTGTGGCATAAGGCCTTTAGTTAAACCGGGCTAGCGTTTCAGAGTTCTGGGATTGAGGTTAGCAGTTTTACTGGACTATTTTGTTCTACACTTTGTTTCTATAAAAGTAGAAAGTCTATCACTAACAACAAAGTTCTTAATTGTTTTATTTAGCTATTCGATACGTTTCGCACCTTCAAAGACCAAAGAATAAAGGAGATAAATCTAGCGAAAGTTGAAAAGCATCTTACTCTTATCTAAGTTTAACTACTTGAACAATGCTCAAAAGCAAACCCCCAGCATCTAAAGTTCTATCTCCATGCAACAATGATGCGGTGAATTCAGTTGTTCAACAAAAGAGTTTGTAAATCAACGAGATAAGACAAGTGCAATGAAAATAGTAAGAGCAATCTATTGTATTATTCAGAGAATGCAAACAAAGCTCCAAATAGTGAGGTGTAGTGTAGTGTGGGCACACAGCGGAGGGAACGATACCACAACGGAAACGTCTCCGAGATTGGGCGAAATAGATTCTCTTCTTATTATCCATGCTATTATAATTATTGGATTGATAGATGGATGGATGTGTGTTACCTCTTCACGCCAAAACTACTGAACGGATCAGGCTGAAATTTCGCATACATGTATTCATTTCTAATCCTGGAATCAAACAGAGGTACTTTTTATCCCATAAATCAGTTTCTGTGGGATAGAAATCACCTTTAAACGTTTCCATAAAAACAACACGTGCGAAGCCGCGAGGCACAGCTTGTCATCTATATTTTCTATATAACTAAAATATAGGTTAATAATGACCATAGTGACATAAGTTTTCGTGCTACTTCTGGTGATTGTGAATTTTAATCATCATTGCAACTGAAGTCAATGACATTATCGGCGCTAAAGGTACGACCGCGTTTTGTCCTACTGTACATTTGTACATCTGTGTATGAAATTTCTGTCTCCCACACACGGCATTCGTTGCATTGCATACACCTCAACCTACATGCATAATTATATACAATACGTACTCGTACGTACGTACGTACTGGTATGCACTTGCACGTGTTGTATTCGGAGTACGCTGTAGGTAGATTTTAATTCCTCAGTCTAGTTGAGATAGCGGGGAATATGCAGATGTTCCTAATTTCTCTCCTAGACGCTATTCGGGTATCTACCTCTAGAACTAGATAGGGGAATGAAATACTGACTGAGACAGAATGGAGATAGTTGGAATTCATTTGACAAAATGAGGGTTTTATGAGGGAACCTTGTGAGGTTTTATAAAATCGTTGGCTTTTAGTTCAAATAAGTACGGACTGAACTATTCCCGTCTATATTACTTTTGAATTTCTACTCAAGGTATAGGCTACATAAAACGTAGTATGATGTATCTAGCAAATAGTCCGTGTTTTATTGTGCGGACTAACATGACGTCAGCTGGTTACAGCTGACTTTTTATTGGAAAATAGTTATATTTTACTATATCGTAAATGTTATTCGATAATGAAAGGTGAAATAAATTAACAGTATCTTTCTACAAGTCAAATTACAAACAGTGAGAGAAAACGACAGATTCCGTCCCGGTCCAGCCACCAATCCCTGGAACTGATGAAGCGACGAGCGTTTCAAAGAGCAGCGAAATTTAACGCGTACCTACCCATTTCATATCTTTGATCCTTGTCCTTAGGAAAATAAGTTTCTAAATATTGCAAAGCTAAGAATGTTCCAGTAAAAAACAAGATGCGGAGATTTAATTCATATGATCAGCATCATTATTGTTATACCATAGTCATGGATGTTAATATTATGAGAATAAAATGTAACCTACAATTTCTTAATCAATACCGAGTTTATATCCTTTTGTGATGTCATGTCTATGAATAAGTAACAGTGCATTCTCTGCCCTCTGGTCCAACTTCCCGGAATACGTACAATGGATCTATTTCAGTGATACGGTATCCTCCATTAGACAGACTGTCCGTGTCCAGATAAGACATGTCACTCCACTCCCACTCTGTGGCCACTAGGTAGGTATACTATTTTGTTCTCGTTTTTATATAGCTGAGTATATAATTTTGCTCTATTCTTTGTGAGTACCTACTACAGTCCGTACGCACTGTGGCCAGCTGGGAGGACAATCTGTTTATTCGTGCTGATGCTTAACACTGCTAAATACCCCTGTCACTACGAGTATTAGTGCAGGCCTTGTCGCTATAGAAGTTAAACATCATCTGTTTTTTTAATTGATGATGATCAAGCGTTTGGCCAACTCACTTTAAGTAAGTGAAGATATGGTCTGAGATGGAGCACGCTTTCCCAGAAGGAACTTATCTACCCTGGATTTGAAGACTCTAAGATCGCGCCCTTCTGAAAAATTAAAGGGATGTTGAAAAAAACCGTTTAACTAACATACTCAGAAAATCTGTTGCACTTCTTTAAGCATATTTTTTGAAATAACTAGCGACGATCAAGGTCTCAAGATGTCTTTGATTTGATCATGAAATTACAATAAACTCTATTCACTCAGAGTTATTTTCACAGTAGTTACATAAGCCACTCTCACTCGATCATAGCAACTACAAATTTGTCCTCCCTCGTTCCTAATTCAGCACCCTTTCAGATAATTTAATCCTCGGTAATTCGGCCCTCATCGAGCCGGACGGACGGCGGGACGCAGAATGTTCGATAGTAACACCAACTCGTGTGGAATACCGGGGTGGATAGTACAGCCAAAAACAATGGATTGGAAAACTGGATGATAGTTATGAGCCTGACAAATTGATTGCAGTGGGGTCAACGTTTCTGAAAATGCTGTTGGGAATCGAAAAAGTCAACTTCGATACTGATATTATAAATGGGAAAGAGGATCAGTGTGTTAACTTTTCTAAATTGCAAATTGTAACTTAATGCCGTAGTTACAGGCAAGGCTATTATCATCTATCATCAATAGATGATAAAAATTATCTTAGCAAAGCACAGATATCCAATTGGGGAGAAATTTGTTGAATAAACTCACAAGCTGGTTGTTTAATAATACTTCACTAGTTTACATAGTAAGAAAGTAATCTGTAGAGGGAGTCAATGTGAGCACAACGGGTACCTCTCAGACAGGATATCTGGCAGATCCGGTACTGTTCCGGTACGGGCGTGCCGCCGACCGTGCTCGCAGGGACACTAGATGCCAATTGAATAGGCTTGTTCATGTATAGCTGTGATGGAACAAAGCGATGCATAGGACTAAGATTGAGTGTTGTCAATTTCTTCTTCAACTTCTTTACCAAAATATCGTCCAATTACATTTTTGTATAAAAATATGACTTGTTCCCAGAAAACTAACACAGGAAATATTTCTTACGTCTATTTAAGCCTAATGGAGTGAACGGGCTTATAGTAGCAATATGAAGCAGTTCTTTTATAAATTAAATAGTTTTAAAAATATATCCTATTAATGCACAAAAACAATATATTTTCTTGCACACGTCACACGATCCCAAATAAATTGACTGTTATTTCTCCAATTCCCGGGAATTCAGTTAAAAAGTCAAAGCTCAATCCCAGAGCATAAACAACGACGTCCATCTCCTTGATTTACTGGGAACTGTGAGTATACGACATCGGTATACGATCAACAAATTAAACAGTTTCCAAAAAAAAAACTGTTAGTTATTATTAGATACCTTCAATGTACACGGATTCATAGATGTAGAGACAGTTTCTGGAGGCCTATTTTAATTATCCAAATTACGTCATCATTATTGTTTCGTTTCGTATGTTTTGTGCAAATTCGTACTCTAATACCCCTAGACTTCGCAGTTATTGAGTGATTATTATATTATTGGCTTACAGTTAATGGCTGAAACAAAACGCATTTTATGTTCGAGAATAAAATTAAGCGTCATCGACATGCGTTTACTAAAAATTCCTTTAAAACGCAGCTGTCAAAAGTTGCATTCCCTCGAATCCGAGACGCGGCCCCATTTTACTTCCCAAATAGAATCTGTTTGTTTTCAAACGTTTTGAAGATGTCACCGTTCATTGCATTGCAGCGACTTATTTATTTTATCCCGTAACTTTGACACGAGCAACCTATTTCAATTTTGTTCATTTCATTATTTTAAGTGTATTTATTTATAGACATTTTTGTTTTCTAAATTGGGAGCACCATTCAAATAAATCTAAGCCACTTTGGAAGTCAAACTCAATCAACTGTCATCTCTGACTAGAAGATCTCTGAATATATTTTTCATTCATTTTGGTTCCTTGGATATACTCGTAGAAGGAAAAGTCTATTAAATATCTTCAGATCGTTTCGATGTCAAATAGATAAATATATCCCATGCTTTACCCGAAAACCGTTCTATTTACCTTTACGACATAAAAAACAAACACCCCCTTTGATTACCCCCCGGAGATCATTAGCGATCTGTTTGCGAATGTGAAAGGGCACAGCTTCCATTTAGTCCTCGAAGGCAGTATGTGTGTGTGTGTGTGTGTGTGTGTGTGTGTCATCGAGTGAGCAAATATTTTGGTTTCGCGATTCCAATCTCTGAGGCTGATAAGTTATGTGCGAGTAGGAGCTCGGCTCTCATTTTGTCTTCAGCATCTAGCTAAATGCTTCATTAGCTCGGTATCATTATAAATTGAAACAATCTGTAATTTACGGGCTTGATACCAAAATTGCATCAAGAATCTCCTCTTAGCGTAAAGCCCACAAGTCATAATTCACTTTCACCAAATCGTCCCGGCAGGCAGGGAGCGTGTTCAAATGAAAGTCTGTTAAAGAATATCTATGTGGAGCACAGCGAGAAAAGTTTTTATCTCGGAAACTCATACCGAAAGCCGGAAGTAATGTAAAATGTTTTTCCTCATAATAAAAGCCAAACGTTCCAGTTCCTGATAATTAGAGCATGCATTCAAACTAAGTTGGTAACTAAGTACCCCGGGGTTCGTAAGTTGGAGTGGCGCGGAGTTTTCTTGCGAGCTTCATTAGTGATCGCTTTAAGACGAGGCGAGCCTACGCTAGTGACGTCACAGATTAGGTCACGTGACTACGTGACGTGCCCACGGAGTGTGGTCGGCCCACTGATGTGCCAATTTGGAAATAAGGAAGATGCGAATTAAGCTATTCAAAAGAAATAGTTTAATATTTTCTATCATTAGTTTTAATTAAGCCTAACTAGATTATAATAATAAAAGTACCATAAACAGATATAAACTACTCGAAAATTGGTTACCATTGCATTTCCATGGCATATCCCAAATCACCGGTAGCAGCGAGCTATGGAAACAGCTATGCTCGGAGTCTCTCTGAAGGATAGGATTCGTAACGAATACATCCGACAGAGAACAAAAGTTATTGACATAGCTCAGAAGCTATGTCGATGACTTTGACAATTCTTTGGAATTAGCAAGTTGAAGTGGCAGTGGGTTCAACACTTTTTCAGTTGATTCGACTTTTTTGCAAGATTGATTTTTATTCGATAAAGTCAAGGTACTTTATTAGAAACCGGGTACCTCCGGGAACGGGCCCTCAGGGACTAACCCCAATATTTCACTAAAAACCGACAACGTGTTCTTGCGTGGAGACCGCGACTCGCGGACAACGTAGTGTAGGACGCCCTCCAACTAGGGATGACGACCTGCAAAAGACTTCAGGCAGATGCTGGATGCGTTAAGCTGAGGACAGGGCGCTATGAAGCTCATTAGGGAGGTCTATGTCCTACAGACTGTGGCCTTACATAGACTGATGATGATGTGCGTAGTAGGTAGTCGACATTGTATCAATTATTCGCATAGCCGGTCGGACTGTAATGTCGCGGCAAATAGTTGCGTGTAAGAGATTTTTGACCTATAAGTACCTAGCCGAATTATATCACTTTGATAGGATTAAGAAATTACCTACCTTACAATGCATGCTAACATTTTGGGAATTGTAAATAATGAAATCGGAAGTCAGAAGTCAATAACTTTATTTCTTTAGACTTAGGTACCGAAAAACTATTATAAAAATAAGAAATAAGGTGTTATTGAGATTCTGTTCACTTCAATCTTTTGTCCACTAGTGGAAGAAGTGAACAAGAAACCACTAGCAAATTTACTTAATCTCTTAGGTGTCTAGTACATGTTATTTTTAGAATAAAACATAAAATAAATAATAATAAATAATAGTGGACAATCCACACAGCATTATCCATTATCTATATAACCACAATTTATACATTATCTATCTCTATGAAGAGACAAACATAAAACATTATAATCTTGACTGACAATTTCAATGTCAAAAACCAACTAGCAGTAAAACATAAAACAATTATTAAATTACTTAACTTTGCAACGAGGGGGGAGCTCCGCTCGGTCCGACTGCTGCTCGATAACTGTTCCTTAGTCGACCGTTCGACAGCCTTTTATACCAGTGAGCAAACAACACCTGCGCCTCGGGTGATCGTTACGTCATCAGCGGTATTCGACAACAAAATCTAACAAAATGTGGTTTTTTGCTTATAATTTCACTTAAAATTATATAGATAGTATTAACTTCGAATGAATACATTACTTTGCAGACAAAACAGTGTAAACAATACAGTTTTATCTGCAAAACAAGGCTAAAATACAACAAAATGTGGTTTTCTGCTTATAATTTCACTTAAATTATATAAATAGTATTAACTTCGAATGAATACATTACTTTGCAGACAAAACAGTGTAAACAATACAGTTTTATCTGCAAAACAAGGCTAAAATACAACAAAATGTGGTTTTCTGCTTATAATTTCACTTAAATTATATAAATAGTATTAACTTCGAATGAATACATTACTTTGCAGACAAAACAGTGTAAACAATACAGTTTTATCTGCAAAACAATACTAAAATATAAAACTAAACAATACAACCAAAGGTAGGTTAGTGTTTCACAGTATTATACTTTATTTTATTCAGGAGCATATACACAGCTATACATTATATTTGTATCATATACTATCACGGCCATACTGACAAGTACTTTGTTCTCAAAGTACCAACTACAATTGACCCCCAAATTAGCCTGCTGTCCCTGCCCTTGACATACAACACCTATCATCTGCAGCATGAATACCAGTGAAGTATCCCTTGACATACAACGCCTATCATCTGCAGCATGAATACCAGTGAAGTATCAGGGCAGAAATCGACCAGCAGTACCAACCCATGGATGCACAGTTTTAATTTTAATTCAGTGCCTCGTTTTAAGGATCCTGTCACCACTGCAGATGACATTCAGATAACCATAAAGCAAAGAATTGACCAGTGTACACAAACATGAGTTGTCTATGTGTAAATAATTCAATTTACTTTATACAGTAACTAATTAAACAATCTATTTAAAATTAGCTTTACACCGTAAAAATGTTTTAATACAATAATGTTATTGTAACAGAACCAATATTATAATAATATATTATTTATTTTACTTTGTAACACAATAATCTATTACGGTACTGATCAAAGTGATTCATCAAAGTCATTATTCTGTTTAAGCCATTCACTTGGCCATCTCAGCAATTTTTTTCTTGAGCTTTTGTTATATTGTGCAAGTTATTTTAACTTCTTATAACGATCAGCACTATCTCTAAGCTCTAAGCTATGCATTTTTATGGGAACATCACTCATTCTTTTTTTTGTTTTGTTTACATAGTTAGTTTTTCAAGCGTATCGGGAAGCTCACTCCAACAGTATTCTTTATCTTTGTACAGTACTAAAATTTCACAGCATACACACTTACTACCTCACGATCGATGAATAACAAACTAATAAAGCGCCTAATTTTTGTTTCATCTATTTTCTTACTATTTTGTATAACATTAACATTCAAACATATTTGCAGCAAACACAATCATATAATTATTTATTATATTATTACCTTTTTCAAACTTTGATCCCTATATTTATTAATCAATTTATCTGTTGATACAGAGCTCTTTATTGATAAAAATTAAAAGGGACGTGGAGGCAGACCCATATATTTAATGTAAACTACCATCACCCTTTCATGACACTTTTACCTCCATGTTATACTGTTTTTGTTTGTCGTTTGTTTATTTTTGAAACTCTTTATGTACCTGTGTCCAAATAAATGTTTTTTCTATTCTATTCTATTCTATTCTATTCTAAGCTGTTGATTAGTTTATCTCCATCAGATTCTAAATAATATATTGGGTGTAATATATTTACTGATTACTGAACCTTTCACTAATCGCTCGGCTAAGCTAACTACATAAAAGGAAAACTATAACGATAAGATTAAAATATTAAGCTCTCACTAATGTATTGAATTGCCAAAAGAATCTTTTTACATTATTATATTTACTGATTACTGAACCTTCGACTAATCGTTCGGCTAAGCTGACAACATAAAAGGAAAACTATTCCGATAAAAATATTAAGCTGTCACTAATGTATTGAATTGACAAAAGATTTTTTAATTTTTTTTTTAAGGAGTTTGGTTTTACTACCCTATAATTGAGCATGGTATAAAATGCAATTTACCAATTTTTTTTACTCTAAATTCCTTAACAAACACTTCCTTAGAGTCAAAACAAAAACGATTTGACCTAACTAGAACACGGTCATTCAAGTGGAGCTGGGTGGAACTGGGCAGAACATGTCAGTAAGATGGGCGATACAAGATAGACAAAGTCCGAACTGGGCAACATTGACATAGAATCATAAAAGAAGTACCAGCTTCCAAAAATAAAATATAAAAAACTATCAAAGTCGGATCACTCAGTCAAAAGTCCTAAGATAACAAATATAAAAAATACAGTCAAATTGACACCTTCCTCCTTTTTTTTTGAAGTCGGTTAAAAAGTGACGGAATTGATACCACGAGAAAATAAAGGAAGCAAAGGGCGACCACGGAAGCGTATTTAGAAAAAATAAATCGGACCAAAATGAATGAGACAAGCCAGAGACAGAAAAACCATGGAGAGAAATGGGGGAGACTTCTACCAATACCTGTCTTGTTTATCATATTTGATGTTATAATTTATCGAAAATATTTAAAATACTATAAATTCATGGAACTATGTCATATTATGCGTTTTTTTTTCTATTTTATTCATTTGAAATAATTGTTAAGCACTTTTTTTTTTAACCAACCCTGTGTTTCTAATTTTGTTGGGTACGTGTTTTATTTTGTTTAAAATTTTGTGTGCTGTATAAAAGTGACAAACTGTGTGTTTATTTACCATTCATTTAGTTTATACTGATTCTGTTATTATTTCACTTTATTATTTTGTTTTCGTTTATTTGACAATGGCCATAAAAGTCACTTTTTTTTACATGTGAATTTAATAAAAAAAAATGTTTTATACCAGACCTTATTCGTTTTTTTTTCTGTTTAATATGTACCTAATCTTGTACATACATATACATATATATATATTTTTGTTGTTTGACAAAACTTTTGCTGATGTACATGTACATAAGATATGACCATACAAAACTATTTTTATTTAATAGCGGACCAAGCCAACAGACTTCAAGTCACCAAAATAACCAAGCCCCATCTTTAACTGGTGGCCTCAAACCAACAATCTTAAACTCTTGGGCAATAAACAAAGCACATCATTTAGATCTCGACGTCGTCAAATTTATGAACATGTACCATCCAATGCAATTTCCTTATAACATCCATATAACAGATATATAATTATATCAAGATCGATAAAAGTCAATACCGGTAGGTATATTATTCTGTTCTTTTTTTTCTTTTTTTTTGTTTCACTAGCATTTGTATTTGGCCAATTTTTTTTATATGTGAATTAACATAAGAAACTAATAGTAAAAAAAATTGTTGGCACTAATTGAACCAAAGTAGTAAACGCTGTCAAAATGATAAACTGCCAGTAGTTAAAAATAAGTTCGCATTGACAATGCTATGTCAACCACTACAATTTCAGAACATTATGAAAACATCGATCGAGCAATACTAGAAGTTGCAAATTTTGTATCGTAATTCTTGAGAATTTTGCAAGCCTACTTATTCCTGAAGTTTCTTATTATGATACAGTTCAAGTTTATAGCTACCAAAACAAAATCGTGTAAGACCGTCTTGCGTCACGTTTTTACGTCGTCGTACCTAGTTTACGAACCCTTCCGATCCTTCGTGACTTCGTCCGAATTTCGTTGCTCAGCACCTCAATGTAGTTGCAACAAATAGCAAGTATGTCGTAGGATCGGGCATTGGTAGCATCACGTCCACCATCTCGTCGTGGATTGGAAGCATCAGTCAGAAATCGGCTTGAGCAAGACCTTCGTCCACGAAGGTCTGCTGCGGGATCCAACCTGAAACTTGTGAAAGAACATATTAGAACTTTGAAACAGTTTCGGGCTATCCACACTTCTGATAAGAGATTTTTGACCTATAAGTACCTAGCCGAATTATATCACTTTGATAGGATTAAGAAATTACCTACCTTACAATGCATGCTAACATTTTGGGAATTGTAAATAATGAAATCGGAAGTCAGAAGTCAATAACTTTATTTCTTTAGACTTAGGTACCGAAAAACTATTATAAAAATAAGAAATAAGGTGTTATTGAGATTCTGTTCACTTCAATCTTTTGTCCACTAGTGGAAGAAGTGAACAAGAAACCACTAGCAAATTTACTTAATCTCTTAGGTGTCTAGTACATGTTATTTTTAGAATAAAACATAAAATAAATAATAATAAATAATAGTGGACAATCCACACAGCATTATCCATTATCTATATAACCACAATTTATACATTATCTATCTCTATGAAGAGACAAACATAAAACATCATAATCTTGACTGACAATTTCAATGTCAAAAACCAACTAGCAGTAAAACATAAAACAATTATTAAATTACTTAACTTTGCAACGAGGGGGGAGCTCCGCTCGGTCCGACTGCTGCTCGATAACTGTTCCTTAGTCGACCGTTCGACAGCCTTTTATACCAGTGAGCAAACAACACCTGCGCCTCGGGTGATCGTTACGTCATCAGCGGTATTCGACAACAAAATCTAACAAAATGTGGTTTTTTGCTTATAATTTCACTTAAAATTATATAGATAGTATTAACTTCGAATGAATACATTACTTTGCAGACAAAACAGTGTAAACAATACAGTTTTATCTGCAAAACAAGGCTAAAATACAACAAAATGTGGTTTTCTGCTTATAATTTCACTTAAATTATATAAATAGTATTAACTTCGAATGAATACATTACTTTGCAGACAAAACAGTGTAAACAATACAGTTTTATCTGCAAAACAATACTAAAATATAAAACTAAACAATACAACCAAAGGTAGGTTAGTGTTTCACAGTATTATACTTTATTTTATTCAGGAGCATATACACAGCTATACATTATATTTGTATCATATACTATCACGTGCATTGCGACGCGGCGGGAATGGCGCTACCGAGGAAACTGTTAGCGATTGGTGACTACCGAATTGATTCAACCACGTGAACCAACTTTTACAGAATTAATACTCAAGACAAGTCACATTATAGATTCGTTAGGCAATTAAATTTATTAAATAATCTTATCTCCAGTCTATCCCAAGGTAGCCTGGAAGAGATCGCTAAAGGCGATAAGGCCACCCTTTGTACTTCCTTAATTCTTTACATTTCCTTTTTATGTTCGTATGATACAATAAGAGATAACTATCTATCTAAAAGTAAGCAGTGAAGGTTTTTTAACCAAACAATATCTTACCGTTTTATTTTCACTTAGAACTTACTTTAGTCACTATTTTTTGCATTCTTGTTTCAGCTGTGTTTGCGAGCTCTCAGTAGCCCCTCGTCCCGCGGGCCTCCCGCGCCGGGGGCGATCGTTGTAGTTTGACATCCGCCCGGTTTGCATGCAGGGCCCCGCCGGGGGCCCGCGGGTCGAGGGGCCCGCGCCGGCAAATATTTTGGCACTTTCTAGTGTTACCACCTGTTTGGTGAGGTTGCCAAGTTGATTGAACGTAAATATGCTTTATGGGAATAGTGAATTGAGTTTTTATGATCGCGGATCGATTTAGGGTTCCCTGTTGAAGTTGAGCATTCGTAGTTTATAGTGTACTCGCTTCTGCCCGCGGCTTTGCACGCTTGTTTTCTGAATAATAAATATCCTTTTATCTAAGTGAGCTTATGTTCTAAATGTACGCCAAATAATATTTTGATCTGTTCAGTAAGTAGGTTTGGAGGTCCTAGGTACTAAAAATCTCATTGCACAAGCTTTCGGCTTTATAATATAAGTATGGCTGTAACCAGTATCAGGCTTTGGGAATCGCTTGGTCTAGTTAGAATTGTATAAATAAAGTGTTTTAAACCGACTTCAAAAATAGGAGAAGGTTCTGAAGTCGACTGCATTTTTTAATGTTTGTTAACTTAAATTTTTGACTAGGTGATTCGATTTTGATGATTATTTTTTTATTTGAAATCTGCTTCCTCTTTAGTCCCATTTCAATTTGGTCCAGTTCTGAACGTAGCATCCATAAGAAAACCATATAATTTAATTCGGCTTATAGTTTTTTTAAACAAACTGAATTATCTTAGTAAAATAATGGTATAAAATAATTATGACCTCATACCAGTAAAATCATTTGAGGTTTCGAGTATTAAAATAAGAGGCTTATAAAATATCTCAACATCATATGAAAATCAGGTTTCATTCCAAATTACTTTGTTTTTGTTTTCGTTTCAAAAAACGCGCACTGAATATATTTAGAAATTTTGTTAGAGCTGAAACTACTTTCCAAAAGTCTCCTGTTTGTTTACTCCTCCACTATCAATTGACGTACGCATGTACACACGTCAATACTCGTGTCCCCCCCACACGAGAGGGAGGTGTCTCGTGAACAGGAAATCACGAGAAGTGTTCTATCCTCAGAAGACGCATCCTCGGGAAAGTGTCTCCCACAAATCCCCTGGGCGTATGATCAAGGTATCATAATAGTTATCATCAGTCCACTGATGGACATACATAGGCCTCCCCTTGTGAGCGACAGAGGGGCCTGTCTTCAGCTCGCTGCAACCAGCATTTGCTCGCAGCTTTTGCAGATCGTTATCTCACCTGGCCGGAGGTCATCCTACGTTTCGCATCACAGTTTGCCTGCGGTCAATTATACGATAGCTTTTCAAATTGAAAATTTTCTTCTATTTGACATCAAAACTAGCTAAACTAAGGACTTAGGAATCGTAGGATATCGATTAAGGAATCGAAATGTATCGTTTGACATTCCTAAATCCTAATTTTAGCAAATTCACAAGAACAAAAAAATCGACACCAATGGTTGGTCCACTTTTTATCTATCACTGCACATTTCAGCTTATTTTATTTCTTAAGCTATGTGAATAACTTTGATCATCAAGACAATTATTCAAATTGAATCGAGTAGGTACAGTAATTACCTACGAGCATAGGTAAGATAGTTTCAATTTGGTATGATCCTGCCTGGTGGTGGCTCGAGCCGTGCAGTTATAACTTGGTATTCCACGCGCGCGCCGGGCTCGAAGTTAGATGGGATGCACCGGAACAATGACGATTCCAACTTCCACGGAACTGCACCATCATAAATTTACACCCTGTCAAACTGTCACTATCCGATAGTTGATGGAAACGGTTCCAACTGCTTCATTCGATCTGTCTTAACAAATAACTCAAATTTTACATTATTTTATTCAAAAGAAACGAATCTCAATAATCTTTGCGCGAAAATCTGCGAGATATTTTTTCTCAACTGCCAAACAAAAGTTTCAAACTGTCCCTAAAAATGCCATCAAAAAAACTCTCAAGAATTAAAAAACCCTTACAAATTCATATCAAAAGATCTTCCGCTTACAAGCCTCAAAATTCATAAAACCGTCTTCCTTCCTTCCCGAATGAATTCGTAAAAAGTTGAGATAAGAGTAAACGATGGCGGAGACGCCATTAAAATAATATTAATTCGTTTGTAACGCTCCTCGCGCGGCGTCGACGCGGCCGACGGGCGATGCTATCGCCGCTCACCTTTGTCACAGAGCAGGGATTGGGAATTTCCTTTTTGCATGCCTTTGGAAAATGTTATTTTGATGAAACAGCGTTTTCAATGGCTTGTTTGTCTCCCGATTTAAATCATTCAACCAAAAACTAACAGTCATAAGAAAAATTTGGGCGTATTGTACAAATGCCGATCCGACAAACAGTTGCATAAGTATTTTGTCCTAGAAAAATTATAAACGAAGTTTTATAAATATTGGTGGAAAATATTCAAAATAAACGACGAAATTCGAAAGAATTTTTTGTTTTTGAGAGTTTCATTCATCATTTGGTTCGTTATGAAACCTAACCTTCACCTTTGTTGTGTATCTGTAATTGATGACAATGCGTTGTTCAAGTTAGCTTTCATTTATAATTGTCATTATTTCCTAAACTTGGATTCCAGAAATTGTAGTAAAGTCTTTCTCTGTATGTCTCAGTCGTTTGGTTTCTAAATTGAATGAAAGTGTATTCATAAACTTCTGATATAGTCTGGTATGATAACCATTCGAAATGTAAACCGGCCTATCGCCAGCTCCACTGAACTCCATCAAAGTTAGCCTGCTACCTGGCTCCCGCTGCCGCGCCACTTTGCATCCCTTATCTGCGGTAACTCCGAACACTCATTTCACTTTCCCCTTCTTAGCTAAAACGTTTCCCGAGTGAGACCTGGCAATAAGCGTCTAGACCAGAACATTTTCTAGCGCGTTCTATCGGAACAAGCGTATTATAGCCCATGATTTTCTAAAAGCGGGGCTTAGAGTGGTTCTTCTTAGACTATTAAGTCGTTGGTTGGGATCCTTTTACGTTTTTAGATTCATTTGAGGTTAGAATCCAATTGAATTGCTACATCTTGCGTAATTGCTTCCTAGTACAATTTCCATCCATCTTCTACTAGACCACCAGAACCTATTCTGCATCTGCTTAGAACGAATGGAGAGGTTTGTAAACTAATTGAATGTTAGTTATGTAGTGGCGACGTGGTTAAATGTAGACTATTGGCTTGTCAGATAAATTGTAAGCTGTTGTTGAATAGCCGCCAGCCATCACAGATCACTGTCTCCCGAGTTTGGCCACAAATGGTCACCGCTATTTATCCACATCTTATGTCCTAAAAACTATTCTACAGAACAACAAAAATAACCAACTTCGTTACAAAGTTCGAGGTAAAATAAAACCGTTTAGTAGTTTTAAAAACAAACCGAGTTTCGTTAAAGTTAGCGCGTTTGCGAGACACAGTGCCCGCGAGCTGCATTGTTGTTGTTTAGATCCTGCTCTTCGACAGATAATGTTTCAGACTGCGTTTGTAGCGGAATATTTTTGAAAGATCTAGAAAGAAAAGTTATAAATTCTTCTGCGACTTTATGCTTGCTTTTGAGAACTTAAATATTTGCTATCCTCACAGCTCCATTATTTGAAAGCTGTCTAAGCTACGGCTTCGCTAGCTTGAAAGCAGTTTACATATCTTGGACTATCTTTAACACGTTCATCGCGGAGGCCGATTTATGGAACCTACCTGAAAACGCAGTACGAGGCTGAAAAGTACTCGTAATGTACCTTCCCTAATGACGGCACGAGACTCATTAGGTCTCGTATGTGTTGTTCGCTTTTAACTTGAATACTTGGATGGAAATACATAAAAAAGGTTAAATTTTTATACTAACCGATAGACAATGAATGTGTTGTTCAGTATGTAGGCCCGCCCGAAAATAGCTAAACATATTCATTAAAAAAATTGCAAAAAAGAAATACGAGAACCTTATGATCTCGTAAAGCCCGAGATGGCAAAAAAATACGAGTTCTTTTCTATCTCGTATCGCATATTTTGCAAAAAGTCGATAAATTTATAGTGATGTGTTAAACACCAAAACACACAATGTCGATAAAAAATTTATTTCAAAAAGACAAATGAATATAAATTATAAATGAAGTATGTACAAAGAATCAATGTTTTTCGTTAAAACACTGTAAGCACAAAGTTTTGTTACATTTGGCACAAAAACCTTTAACTTGCTTTGTTTTCTTATCAGCTTCTCTGCTTGTCATTGTTTTTCTTGCCTTCTCATAACAACTGACACAGCGTCTTTTCTTACTATTTATTGTATACTTATGCTCAGTCACGTCTTCGTTCGTTCGTTCAGTAACTTTGTGGTCAAAAAAAGGGATTCCTGTAAATTTCTGAATTATGATTTCAACAAATTTCTTTTTCGGTATCTTGTGTTGATTCTTATTGTTCCATACCACCCATGCATTTACTAAAGCTGTTCCAAAAATTAGCTCCATCATTAATTTCCTATACCACTTTATTCCTCGCTTTAAAGTGGTGTAGTAGGACGACATTTGGTCGCTGTAATCTATCCCTTTTTTTGCTGTCGTTGTAAGAAAAAACACATTCTAGTTTCTTTATATATTCTTCTCTTCCTCTCCTAGATCTAGTCTTTATTTTCAGTGACATGATTTTGACATGATTTTTGCGTGTAGTAATCATTAAAACTTGTCTCTTGTCCATCCACTTAATGACTTTTACTCCTGTCCTTGTCATTTTTCCAATAACTTCGCCCTTTTTAATTTTTTTCGCAATAATAGATTTCGGTAAACCTCTTCTGTTTGCTCTGAGAGTTGCACACAAAAAAGTTTTTCTCTTCAACAGTTCTTGAGCAAGGTCGACGCTGTTATAAAAATTGTCCGTTATCACTACTCTTCCCATATAATCATAGTTATGTATCAACTTCAATACCGTTTTCATACCGTGATCTTTTTCGCGTCCATTCTCTCCTTTTCCGGTATAAACTATCATATTGAATGTAAGCCCGTCAGTCGTACAAAGTTTGTAGAGCTTCACTCCATATCTGTGCGATTTGTTTTTAATATATTGTCGGAATTGTGGTCTTCCTCGCCAAGGCACCATAGATTCATCAATTACCAGTATTTTTCCTGGTACAATAACTTTCTGAAATTGAGCAAGTAGCATTTCGTATATGTCACGAATTTTGTGTAATTTATCTGTCACATTATTATCTGATTCTTTGCTAAAATGCCAGAAATTTAAAATTGCTGTGAATCTATCTCTCTTCATAACTCGGCCAATATACTCGTTTCGATACATAGCATTTTTGGACCAGTAATCGTTCATATGCGGTTGGTTCACCAAACCCATTACTAGGATAACGCCAAAAAACTTAAACATTTCCTCTCTATTGGTGGGTTTCCACAATCTAAAACGGGACTTCCCTTTCAGGTCCGGATTAGCTACGAATTTTTCAGCGTACAAATTTGTTTCAAAAACCATCTTGTCCACAATTTCGTCTGTAAGAAATAGTCTAAATATCTCGTCTGCAGTTTTAGCATCATCCGGTACATTATATTTGCTGTCATGTTCATATTCTTCAAGTTCCGGTATTGTGTCATTTATGTCGATCCATCCTTCCTCGTCTGCGTCTTCTATTGTGTTTTCGGGCTGTCCTATATTATTTTGGTTTGTATCATTACTAGAAATTTCGTCGTTTTCTTCTTCACGATCTGTTTCAGTATCTATTTTGGTAGTATCGGACTCACTTTCCGCGGAACTGCTAGGAATATAGCTTTCATCATCTTACTCCGTAATTGGGCTGATATTCTGCTCCGTGGATCTTGTTATAGAGCCATCCGGTCTCTTTGATGTATTGTCAGGGTTAGATTGCTTTTTAGTACCTACCTGTTTCATTATTCTCAGTGAGATCATTAGTATTGCAAGTCGATGAACTCTGAACTATGGTTGACTTTGGCATATGAGTTTCTGTTATATCCTTTTCATTAGGATTTGATAGCACTTCTATAGGTAACATACAGCTTGACGTGGCTACTGGCGAAACTGGTACTTGTTTTGTTTCTGATGTCTTATCAATGTCTAAATAAGAACTTAACTTTTCTTTGATGTGGTTTTTATTTTTGGATGTCGGCGTAGACAGTAAATCGTAAATCTTTTGTTCATCAAACGACTCATCAAGGGTAAGCATATTCGATATTGAAATATTGCTAAGAGAACCAAAATTGGAGTTACTTTCATTGAAGGTCTTGAGTGGAATGTCATTGTTCCTGGTTGTACGATCGCTAAAAACGTTTTCGTCACTTGGTGCCGGAATTATGATTTGCTCTAAGATTTTGATCTTGCTAGTCCTCAAATCCATGCATTCACCTTCTGTATCAGGTGCACAGGGAGACGAAAATGGCAACTGTGTAGCATTGTTGCTGTTATTACCCAAGCGAGGGTATTTTGATAAATGCACATCGGAACAACTCACCTCTTTATCCAAGGACATGTGTTGATGACGTGGTGGTGGAGACGGTATCGCATTAGTAAGTTCCTGGTAAGTATGTCCAGTCCTGGGACTAGTGGAAATACTTTCATTTGTGGTTCTTGATGCACGTTGAATCACTTTTCGAAAGAGGGTCTGTGATTTAAAACTTTTAGAAGGGTTGTCACATTTAACATCTTCAGAATTTGAGAATGATAGTTCTAACATTCTTCGCGATCGCTTTCGGTTCATAATATTATTATGATCCATGACGACAAAACAATGCACTCGTCGAAAGTTGTAGCAACACTAATTGATTTTTCATAAGGCTTCGTACGAGATTACTACGAGACCCTATGGGTCGCGTATCGCACTAGATGCAGGTTTTTTGCATGTGGTCGCTACGAGATCTATTGGTTCTCGTACGTTTTCATTTATAAAAATACTAAACCTACGGTACCTAAACAGGGTACACTAGGACATTTCACTCTAACTGTAAAAAATCATACAGAATTTCATTCGCGCGAACAAGACGGTCACACGATTTCACCTTCGCGTTGTATGAAAGTCTCGTACGAGACGTATTCGATCTCGTACCGCCATGAACGTGTAAAAGGATTCAAATAAGTTCACAACACACCTGATATCGTAAGAGCAAAAGCAAGTAACCCTTCCATTTTTATCCTTGGAAGACAAACGTCTGGAGCCCGAATGCTAACCGGTGCAGAGCTGCAAGCAGCGATAAATTCCCGAGCCAAGATTAAACTTGTCATGGGACCCCATTTACTTAACGCAAATTTATGTAAATACCTTCTTGTTAGCTCCTCTGCAAATCGGAATGTTTTTGTTTGCGGAGGGCGCAGCCTTATTATTAACTGGCGTAAGTACGAGCCACTTATTACCTAGACGCATGGGGCTCGCATGACTCTATTAGCTGCATAAACATTTACTTGGAATGCTACTGCAACTTTAATTGACTTTCAAATATGCTTTAAGTGGGAATCAAAATAGTTGCAGAAAAATCCGACACAATTATTTTGCCTTACAAAGCACGTAAAGCCCCTGCATTTGACCTTATGAGAGACAAACGGGGAACCGTTTGTCTCTCATAAGATAATAAAAGTCAGGAATAGAGAGTGCACCTGTGTTTATGTTTATGCACACTTGGGCACTAAAAAGTAGCCTACGTACCTGACTAGAGAGACTGAGACTTGCGGCAATAGCTGAAAATTTGGCTAGTAAGGACAATTATTTTCTTATTTGAGGTACAAACGTTTGAAACAAAGAAAACACATTATTTTCAAATTGCCGAATAAAAGTACGTACAAACATCGAATAGGTACTACAGAAGCTTTAGTTCGCATTTGTCTTATCGCATCCACTTTGTATCCGATAGATTTATGGTCCATCGCCGGATTAAAGCTGCCTCTCAGGGAACTTATTACTTTATTGTGTTTATATCTACCGCTGAGATAACTCTAAAATACATAAGTATATAACATTTTTAAGCTAGAACAATTTAATGAATGAAAATGTCAAGCCATTTTTTTGATTGTACGACTTATTGATCTTTCTCGGATATGGTACAAATTATATAAAGTAAATTTCCACACCTTATAAATTTACCATTACATTAAATAAGTTTTAATTTTACTAGTTTAGGTGGATATAATGTTTATGTGTTTGTCTTTAAAGTGCGTGAGCCTTTCATTCAACAACACTCGGGATAATTTCGAAGAAATAAAAAAAAACAAAAATATAATTTTGTGAGATATTGATTGATTTCTTATTATATCATTACTATTTAATTCGCTATTTTATAGTAGATTATTCGGTATACTGCTGATATTTTGTGACAAAGCCGTCCCTTTAGAGAATTCTGGAATAACTTTTTAACGGCGTTTAAAAGAAAATTTTAGCTCCATGTTCAATTACTTCTCCAATTTGTTAGTTAAGCCAAACCACACTGATTGATCGTGATTATGTCCCGTGTGCCTTTTTGAACTTGTATTATTGTTCGTAAGTCTTCAGAACCTTCCCCATTCATAATTCAACTCGCTAGTTTCCGCAGACGCGTCTACCGGATAATCTTATTACTCTTATATTTAGACACTTCCTCTGGTACTTCGAGATCTGTTTCATCAATCACTCCATTGTGGTAACCGAGCTCATCTCCATCTATCATAGCAACAGCAGCTCTATCACTTACAATATAAAGTTTATTATCATCTGCCGGTGTGCGAGTGTATGGATCAGAATGTGGTATTTAGCTGGATCTAGTTGATTGATTGGAATCGAGTCGCCGCACCGACTCGTCCGTACTCTGCGGCTCGGGCCAGAGATCAGAGACCACTAATTCGATTCAATCGATTATTGTGATCGATTAGTTGTGTCTCTTTATTCGGTTGTTTATTTATTTATCCATCCTTTCATATTTAGAGTGTATGTACATACTTAGGGGATTACGCACTTTGTGTGTTAGAGGTTTTCTTTTTTATGTTGATTTAGAGATGAGTGAGAGTGAAGCGTTGAAAATCCTTAATGTAATTACGCTTAAGCTTAACGCAAAGATATTGAAATTTTCGGAAAGTGGAAATGGCTATATTTAAAGAAGAAGCTCAATGTTTCAATTACTTAGCCTCTGGATTTTTAAAATGAAAACTTGTGCGTTAATATCATTTGCTTGCGGACCAGTCGAATTCTCGCTTTTCTTTCACTTTAGTTCTTATGCTGTAGGAAATAAAAGGTATTTTTCTTTGTTCGTTAGCGTGAGTCGGGTTGGTAAGTGTCTAATTTGCAAATGGAGCTGTGTCGTAGGCACGCGATTTAGCTTAAGAGGAGTCCTTAGCTCGTCGTTCCGGAGAGTGCAGAGGAAAACGGTACAAACACTTTGAAAATAACAAAAACTGGTGGTTCTGAAGCAGTCTGTAAGGCGATAATGTTCGAAGTGCCATAGAATAACGCGTCTCAAAACAAGCCGAGAGGTAATCATTTGGAAAACTTTTAATATGATATTGCGATGAACATTCAACAGCTTAAAACCTCATCGAAGTTAAAGTACTTCTAAGACTACAACGCTCCTCAAACTTTTTCGTAAAACACAAGCAGATAATGTGAAAAACTGAAAAAAAACTAAGAGTGCTGCAAGTAACGAGATAAAGCGCATTACAGAGGAGCATTAAGCGCTTGTTAGCTAACTTGTAACGAAGGTGAAGCGATTGCTTTTGTTCTCGACTCTATCATAGTTCGATCTAACAAGAATGGAAAGAGTTTATAACCACTTCGGCCCGCAAGGGAAAAAACTTATCATCTTTATCGTAATCAATTGACTATTCCTGACATCTATTGGCGAATAGTAATACTATTTTATTCTCGTTTTCAATAATCAACTTTATCGTATTAAACTTAAACTCTAAACTGTAAAATATGACTTTTCCTGGCATCTATTGGCGAATAGTAAATACTATAATTTCTGAAAAACTAAATTAACCAAAAAAAACCGAGCAAAGCTCGTTTATCCGGGTGCTCATGGTTAACACTGAAGTCATCCGAAATATTGGAAAGCTCAAAAGGCAAATCATGGTAAATATAAATACGCCGTTGTAAATGACTTTAGTATTAATATTTGCTTGTGTATATTCAATTTAACATCAAATGGCAAGAAAGTTTGTTTATCACAAATTCCTTATACCGCATCATTAACCAATTTGGTCGTGCAGTTTTGAGGAACAGCTGGTGGGACGACCGCGGTATCGCAATCATTTCCACCAAATAACTCTACTCTAACTTAGTTCTAAGTAAGGTGTGCAACTTTACCCACTGCCTAGTTACCCAAACTGCGGCTCTAACGGCGTGCGGACGACGGTTTAGAACGTGTGAATATACACTTTGTTGGTAACAAGAAAAGTTGGCTTCGGCTCTTTGGAGCTCCGAGGTCATACCTTCGTGCTTCGCTGGTGCCGCGTTACTTTGTCACACAGTTTATTGAGGGTCTACTTACGAGTTGTTCTTACGCATTACCTTTACTTTAAGAAAGTTCCTAGTTTCTTTTTAATACCATTATTAACAAAGGAAATAACAATCAAATAGTAGAAACTAATTAGAACTAATATTAACAATTGTTAACAATTCTAACTGCAGACTCTTTCAAACAATCTACGGGTAACTCAATGAGTCCATATCATGTTAGAAGCGAGTTTCTTAATCTGAATGTAGCTTTAAGTTTGGAAAAACACAGAAGGATGTTTTTTGTCGTCTTATAACAAAATACTGAAATAATTTTGTCTTTCATAAAAGTGTAAGTAGTTGTAATGGTTCGCTTTCGATTTGATCTTTGCTTATAAATCCACTTACGAATCCTAATGAACTGTTTTTCTTGCCCACTTGATATCCCCAAATTATTGTCTCATTCACAGCTCAATGTAAGCAGTCTGTCCAATTTATTTTAGAGCTATAAAACTGTGTAACCTGTGTCTGTTTTTCAAAATAGATCACCTACGAGCATTTTCTCACATCTCAGCCAAGCTATTTAAAAAGACCTTTGTTAGATAGAAAGACGAGTGATTTGACAGCTTGTACAAACAATCAAGGGTTACCATAACCATTATTTGTTTATGCAAATTAGTTAATCACATTACTTTATTTGACTCGTAGGTATTTGACCACATTATTTCGGTTTTATACCGCGGCTACTGATGTCCGTACAGACACTAGGATGTTCTCCACCATCCTGCATGGTCCGGTCATCTCCCGGTCAGCGCCGGGAGATTTATGACGGCTTCGTCGAGGACGCTGCTATCGACTCGCCTATGCTTCACCCCTCGCCTCCGCGGGTCTTTGTTACAAGCACAGGATCTCGTTTATCTTTTGGTACATTTAAATTATTGCCTTTTTAAGTAGTTGCAACCGGTATTTATACATCGTTTGTGTTTGAAATTTTAACATTTTCTTTTCGAAGATAATTACATGTTAAATATGTATACATACAGACAACATCTTTTTAACTAAAGACACAAGAATCAGAAAGAAACAAGTAGTATTACTTAGTCGAAATGTGTAAATATCGTACTAAAAGGCTCAGTAGTCGGATGATCTGTATTGATCAGCATCATCGGACTGATAAGACTAAAAGTCTCATCAGTCTTCATTACACTAATTCATCGGACTACTGATACTAGGGGGATTTTTCACATTATTATTATTATTAGGATATATTTGGAAGAGTTAGATTCGCCAGCATGCAGTGTGAGCGAGTCGCGACTCATCGTGACTGCAAACATAAATATGGATACGCTTTACTGATTTCGCTCCACATCATTATCATAACATAACCCATATTGTATGTAGGTTGAACAATTACCTATTTCAGTACGCTGTACGCATGTAATATCGTGAATGCGTATGTATGCTGTACGTACTACGTACACATGTATTCGTCGCACCGCAGGTTCTCTCGAGACGTGGAAATTAATAACGCCTTGAGGCCTACGAACGTATCTATCTATCTTGATTCTGATTGGATTTGCTGATAGAATCATCAATCTTCAACGAGGGGAATAAGGCTGGGTATCGCTTGGTTGGCTTCCCTTGAAGGTTGTTGTGATTTTGAAGATTTACTCTGTAGCCTTTAATAGAAACAATATCTGAAAAATATGAAGCAGCGTGGGCTTGCCGCGTGCCTGAGAAGATTATTATAATTCGCCGTTACATTTACAATATAAATAATGCACGTTATCAAGCGAGATCAAACATTAAGAGCCGCTGTAAATATTTAGAGTTGATTCATAAATACCGAGATAATCTCTTTATTATTCAAACGGTTATATAAATTAATCGGCTTCGGCATTTTAATAAGTTCTACGATGTTATTATGATAATACATAATTACTTGTTAAATTTTTTTTATCATTCCCAATTGATTTTAAATTAAGAAATCAAACGTATTGCATGTCTATTGAACGTTTATAAGGTGTGTGTGTCTAATGAATTTACGGGGCTAGTTAGCTGTGTTATCTTATTTAGTGTCGGCTGCTTGCATAGGCTTACTTTCTAACGTTATCAGACTCCGCATAAACTCCTGATTATCACCTTGTTAGGGCCTTTACATTGAGTATGCCTGCGGCCAGAGGTCCCAGGACTTATGAACACTAGGCTGCATTCTTGTAACTAGTTCTTAGGTAGTTAGGTACAACTTTTTCATTCTCATGGCCGTCTACAAATTGGTCAAATCATATTTAAAAGCATGTAAAAGCCTAAACAATGTCATGTGTCACTGAGTTTCATAAAGAAAAGAAAAACTATTATTTCGATACAGACAAATAAAATTAAACAATGGCACAAATGGACACACTCCATCTTTTCTGTTTTCGGCTACAGTCCATATCTCAAAGTGTTATATTACGATGTGTTTTCTCATTTACTTGTATTATGAAAACCAACGATAAAGTCTATGAAACTTGAAACCTTGCAATTCAATTTGATATCGTGTGAAATCTACACAACATAGAAATTGCTATTTTGTAACTCGCTGCAGTGTACATTCACTTTAGATTGAACATTAGCTCCAACATCGACGTAATCTTGTTTGAACTCAACGGTAACCCATTTTGGCGCCAACTTAACACTCGCAGTAAGTACGGGCGAAGTAATAGGCAGTTACTCCTACTTATTAAACAGTAATAGTGCGCGTATAGTTCGCTCCAGAATGTGCTCAAATTTTATTTTTATTATGAACTGAGGTCGTTGAAGACGTGATGACGTATAAAACGAGGTTTGATGGTCTAGTAGAGAGCTTTTTCTACAGTAATGTTAGATTATTTTTCTAATTTAAATGTGGATTTAAATTAGTAGTGGATTAATTAATACCTGGATTAAAATTAATTTGTAAGAATTTTAAATGTTTTGTTTAAGATTAAAACGGATTAATCAGTCCGTTTGATAAAATAACCCAATTGGTCAATTGCCATTCCACCCACTCTCAAATTAATTAAATTCAGTCTCGTAGCATTCAACTAATTTCGAAATTAATCGGCTCGCCAGGTAAATAACAGCTCCACTAAATTAAGATTCTTAGTTCGCATTCCCAGTTGCCTTTTAAAAGTTCCCGGGAGCATTCCCGCTGGCTCCCTCGTCTCGCTGGCTCCGTGTCTCGCGGGCTCGGCGCGAGGAGCGCGGGGCAACTTGAGGAATGCGCCCTGACAGGCGCGAACTAAATGAGCTTAATTTGGCGAAGACACGGAGAAAACTTTCGAGAATGCGGTGATTATTGAAATAGGTTAATTATTGAGGGGATTAACAATTTGAAAACTTAGACTTGAGATGCTGGCTGCGATTGCGAATTAAGCTTCCTTGTGAAGTTAAATTGAGTAGTTTAGTTTTACGTTTATGACCAAAAATTCATATAGGTATATATTCTACAGGTTATGGTTGATTAACAGCGCTTAGACAGCTGTAGATGTTTATGCCGTGTTATATTCATAGTAATTGATCAGTTCCAAAGCTACACTTAGTGTGAAATTAGTAGCATGATCCCTGACCTGAGCCCGCCATTAGGCCGCGGCCGTACATTAAGCTGAGCACACATCGACCGGCCATTACACCCGCGTCTCCCCCGCGCCGTGCTGTGTGCCTCACCTAACCCGTGCACTCCCGCATCTTGCGCACTAATTACACACAATTACATAAACCAAAACTTCAAGACCTGCACCATCCTCCCCTTACCTAAAGTTGACTAGACCGCTAGGGGAATTTTAGAAGAATCGTGTGGACACAGTTAAAGTGGTCATTTAATGGCTCACCGGTGTGTTGTTCCTAGGAAACTTTTACGATCAAAATGTTACTTTAAATACGGCCGTTAAGGTTGTAATTTCCTAGAATACCGGGGTTAGGGAGAGCCATACAAATTGATCCCATCACAGGATCCGAAACCGAGGCTTAAGGAGCGGCTCGGATCGCACTATTTATATGAGCATTAACTTGATAGTCGGCTTTGTAGTGATGTTATTGGTTTAGTTGCCGCTCCGATGTGCTTTCGGGAAATTGGAACTATTCTGTCGGGAAATTATGTTCTTGATTGTGCTTGTACATCTTCGATTTAAGTGCAAATACGCTGAAGAAGTAATCAGACAAAACAACAATAAAAACATTTCAAAATACCCGCAAGACTATAAACATAAAATTATACGAACTAGCAAATACCATAAGCTCGAAACAACTTTAATAACTTAACACACAGAAAAAATAAAAGCACAACGCGATATACAGCGCACATAAACACGAACTTACTTTAATTTGATTACTTTAATATGCATCTTCTATGTTTAAATACTAAAGTTTAACAGAATGGTCACCCATAAAATGCTCGACCGACTTTACCCTAAGCTTTATTCGTCTAAATCTGGTCTCTAAGGCACGTAACTCGAGTTTATAGGGTAAATAAAGACGAAACGGCATTTACAGTAGATTTGACAAACGGCCAAGTGTAGCCTCGCGGGCAGTGCGTTTTGTGCCAAGCTGCCCCGCCTCACCCTACTGCCTGCGAGGGGAAAAACAGCTCTGGACTAGTGCTCATAAGGTTAAAGCTTCAGTGGAGCTTTCGTTCCGCGACTCATGGCCCCGTCCGTTGCATCAGTAACCGATGCCAGCTATAAATGTCTCAAAGTCATCCGTGTCCAATAAGGCTGTACCTTTAGTTGCCCATAGCTTATTCATAACCAAATAAGTTGTCATTGAAATTTTGATGACTGTCACCAATATTAAATCCAAATTGTTATTCCCAAATCATTGTATAAATTCATATAATCCCAATTATAGATTCCGAACATGATTCTGTATCTATTGTATTCTTATTGTAATCTATTGGTTTGACAGACGCACAGATAACTATCTGTGGATAGATTGGATGCGGGTGTCGCCGCTTGAATTGTGGATAAACAGTCACACAATTTATTGTTTGTTGATCACGTTTTTGTTGGGAAATTAGTTTTAGTGAATGTTACGTGGGGCCTTACTGTGAATCACTCGAATTGACGTTTATCATTTATTGAATTAACTATTGGAATTCATTGGAACGGAGATTCACATTATGTCTGACAAGATCGAAACTTTATCTCGATAAAACCACTATTTCGTTGTTTACTTTCGTTGTTTAATAATGTTTGTGAAACATTTCCACAGGGGGGAGGGTGCATCCCCACATTGTGTTAGCTGAACATTCTCATCCCTTGGAATAACAAACTTGAGCCGATACCTTGAAGATAAACACCATCACAAACGATACAGCTATATTTTCGTATAAAGCTCCTCTTTGGGAGCGATCATCTCATAGTAATGGGAAGAGATAATATCCCAATCCCTTGTGATATAATTTATCAAAACAATACAGTTTGTAAACAACGACCAACCAAAGAAAGAATGAAATAGAATGGTTAGTTGGTGGCTTTTAGTACCTATAATAATTAGCACAATAGAACAAATAAATACTTACCTATTTAGAATTGAGGGAGCGTAATATGCTGTACTTACCTGCTAAATGTATTATAGTTGTAGCAGGTGGGATGGCGATCTGCAAAAGACTGCAGGCAGATGCTGGATGCGGTAAGCTGAAGACTGAGGGCGCTATGGCGCTCATTAAAAGGCCTACGTATATGCCTATAGGCCCAGTGGTGGATTAGCCATAATAGCAGGAGTAGCTAATACTACGGGCCCCGAGCCTAAGAGGGCCCCGCATCTAGGGGGCCCCGCGCCCCAGATTTAGTCCAAACTAAGACATACTATTTGCTGGTCGGCTCACCCAAACTTCTCATCATAATATTGCTGATGGCTCCGGACGCGTTCCTTTTTTTCGTACCTTTTGAAATATTTTGGAAAAAAAAACGAAAAAATACCCATTTCTTCCTTGAACTTATTCTAAATTTAAAATAGTAATGCAATCAAAGGGCCCCCAGTTCACATTTGCTACGGGCCCCGCCACAGCTAGAGGCATTTTTTTTATTCGGCGAGGTAGAATTTCTATACGTAAGTAGGCATAAGTTCAGCAGTCGACTATAATTGGGTGGTGATGAACCTGCTACCATAAGTATTTGAAATGTAAAATGAGAACTTACTAATAATGTCGCTCTCCGTGTAGGTTATACGAGATAACAATAATTAGTAGTAAGTATATGTACACGTCTGTTATTGCTACGACACTTTGTTAAAGTGTCGTAGCAATAACAGACTTGACATCGATAAACCTGCACTAAGACTTGATGAAATTTAATGAAGAGGCAGATGATGCAAGTAAGTTGGCTCACACCGTGTAATAGGGTGGAAACGGCTTCATATTCACACCCAAATTATGGTGTATATCTAGCAAGGGTCCCTTGAGTTATTGAGACACATTGGAGTTGTTTTAACGCCAGATGCTATTTAGATGTTCTGCCTTATTAGTCGGCCGGTCGGAGTCAACTCAATTAGCTATGACTTAACTATAAAAAGGTAAGGTTCATACTAAGCATTCAAGAATTGCATACTGTCTCTTACGTGCGTGTGAGTAAACTTTGCTGGAGAAACTAGATAGGTATGCTTTCGTTCTCTTGCGCCATTCTGCTTATTCTGTAATTATGGTGAAACACCGCTTGTTTGGGGGAAGCACGTTCAGTAGTGGACATTCGGTACTGAACTTTATTCCGGTCCTTGTGAGAAGGGGGGCTTCGATGCTGGCCCCGCGGCGTCATCTAAAGGGGTGATTAGAAGGTTGATAAGGAGTAGGATGATACCCGTATTGCTAATATTGATAAAAAATTACAACATATCTGTACTTATCACCCTCAAGTTAGTCGAAATAAATCCTCTTAAAACAAAAAAATCACAAAAAGACTTCTTATAATCTGTCGCCATCTAAGATTTCAATGTAAACGAGAGAACCAGTCACCTCTTAACTGTTCACTACTGGCAGCTCTGTTTGCTGAGTGTGTGCTGTTATTACTTTGCCTTACTGTTTACTACAAAGTCACTCTCGCCTCACCTCACCTCAACAGCCTATATTGGTCCACTGCTGGACCCAGGCCTCGCCTTTATTGGCTGTTATCTCATGAAGGGTAGTGCCCATAATCCCCACGCTGAGCATGCGGGTGGGGATCGCAGTGTAGTGACAGAATTAATTGGCAGGAGGCGCTGCTGCCCGCCTTCACTAAAGTAACTCTATTTCCTATGAAAATGTGAAAATTATGTAAACTTCCGCTTGCAGCGCTGCAGCTGTCACATTTCCGTGAAAAAAAAAGTAACTTTGTAGTAAACAGTATGACAGCTCACACTCAGCAAACAAACTGCGTCATGTGTACGAAACCGTAGTGGTTACGCCACTACGGCGCCATTGCCGCTCCGCGTTGCATCGTAGCACGCGCTACGAAGGTCTACGGAACATCAATATTTATCTACTGGAAAGAAATAAGGAGGGTAGGAAAAAGTATCTATCCAGCATGGCCAGTAAAGAAAGAAAAATGACATTTTCATCCCACCATCTCGGAAAGAGTATTTTTAATCTTCAATATCTGAGTGGAAAAGCCGTTTTTATTCTCTAGAGGATAAAGTAAATTGAATTAAGAACATCGTGTGCACTAAGTTTGTGAATTAAAAAAAACATTAAACCTATTTACTGCTACCTCTATGGTGCCGAAAATATCATACAACTTTTTTTTAATTTGTTAAAAACTCAGACTCGGAACCTTCTTGGTGTTCTTTTTTCAATTTGCTTTGTACGCGGTTCTTTACGCGGCATTTTTTCACGTCATTGTTAAACCTTATATTATATTAAAAACAAGAAACTTGAAAATAAGTGAAAAAACTAAAATGAGTGTTCTAGCGACGAGGAAGTTTGTTTTTGCATGTAGTCATTTCCTCGCTGAGTTGGAATGAAAAGTTACGTGTTGCACTCGAGTGCAAAGATTTTTCACCTCGTGCTCTTTGATTCCCTCGCTAACGCTCAGGATTCTAATTTTGAATAACTCGCTACGCTCGTGATTCAATTTTAGAATCCTTCGCTTGCTCGGTCATCAAAATTGAACACGTGGTTAAAAAGCAACTTTGCACTCTTGTATAACAAATAACTATTATGCATGTGTTACTCGCGCTAGTGTCTTCTCGTGAAAAATGTAATGTTCGCGCAAGTTTGCAAACCAAAATATATTTTTTTCATATTGTTTTTATATTTTTTTTTATTAATAATAATGCAGGACAATTCATACAGCATTATCTAGCCCCAAGATAAGCAGAGCTTGTGTTATGGGTATTGATAACTAATATGCATAATACAATACACTACATAGATAGATATTTTGCTTGCTTGTATAGGTACAATTCATCCTTATGTCTAAGTGAATGGTTAGTTGTAACTGAGCACATGCGCCCACACTGTAAGGTTGATTTCGAAGTTACACAAAGTCAAATAATTAAAAAAACTTACTTAAATAAAACAATCATTTAATTACTCTAAGTAGATAGTAACGCAATACTATAATATTTCTTCTTTAGTAGGCACTTTATTCCAAATACATTTGCTTCTCTTCAAATACACGTGAAAAGGGAAGACCTCTTCTGATGACAGCTCGCAGCCATGCGGCCCTGTGTGCCGTGACGCCTCCGTCCGTGTCCTGGCCATTAGTCATCGCGCGGCTTCATTTAGAGGAGCGGTCATGTCGCGCGACAGATTTATTCATTCCGCGGGTTCGCTCACAAATGTGTTGATCCACAGTCCGGATTAATAAGTTATTTCCTGCGTTCAAAACAAACAAGGGCGGTGCGAGAGATTAATGCTGACAATTGAAGTTCTGGGAAATATCCTACCTAATATTATAACGCCAAAGTTTGTAAAAATATATGTAAACATGTTTGTTGATCTTAACGCAAAAACTACTAAACGGATTGGGCTGAAATTTTTCATAGGCATTTCATAATGATACATAACTACTTTTATCCCATAAATCAGTTCCCGTGGGATAGGCATGCAAAGCCACGGGGTGCAGCTAGTATGGAATAAATGATTTATTAGTAAGTATATTACTGCAGTCTAATCCTGTACACTCATGTGTAGGTAAGTACCAAGAATTTAGTTAATTCAGTCCACAATATCAAATCATAAGCCAATAAAATATTGATAACAAAAATCCATTTCAGTTGCAATAAAAACTCGTATTAACTTATTTGAAAACCCAAAGAATGCAGTCAAAGCTTTTCACGTCGGATATCTTCTACAATAGCAATAAAGAGCTTCGCGGAGTGGAGAGACCAGGACGGCTTCAGAATAAAGCTAGCACAGGATTAAAATACCTTCATAATATAACATTTCGTTGATAGGGTAGTAGGTACAATCAAGACTTCAAGACGATACGATGTTATGTTGGCTATATTGTGTACTTGCTAATATTATTTATTAACGGTTGGTTATGTCATTACATTAAATAAATAAATTATTTATTGTGGAACAAAAACAACGGTAGCATGAAAATGATGACCATCTGCAAAAGTTTTAAATCTTGTGTCACAGATGTCATTTATCTGTTTAGATGTTCGCACAGTTCGCCTAGGGCTGGTTCTCCCCTCTCCTCACCACTTCATCAATATCGCTCAGTCATCTTTTTCCGCGTCGTGGTTTAAAAACTTCATAATAAATCGTTTCAACGTTGAGAGCTTAAGAATAGCATTTTACTATCGCAGAGAAACGCTGGGGATTTGGGATCAAAAGGAGGAAAATAAATGGTGTGCGGACCCGAGAGGCTGGAGGAATCTTATCCGATTGTGGACCAAAAGTAGGGGTCACTATGTTGGTTTTACTAGAGAGAACCTGTTATATTTCGTTTTTTTTCGCTAAGCAACTGTTTATGCATTTGAAAATAAGAACAGTGTTGCTAAGTGCATCAGGCAGAAAATAATAATTACATTTATTGCTTTTCTTAAGTGATCTATGCTCAAGCTGTCAGACTATGGAACGATTTGCCAGTGGATATTAAGAAGTCCACATCACATCACACTTTTAAGAGGAAAGTTTTTCATCATTATTTAAATGTCTTGTTACACTAGGAAGTTATTTAGCATGTCCATTATAGTTGATAAGTATAATTTTATTTTGTTGTATATATTAGTGTAATAGTTTAGTAGGTATTATGTGTATTAGTATTTATATTTAAGATTTATGTAAGGGACCACCGCCATCCTTTATTTTGTCACAATCGTTTTGGTTGCCTGGAAGAAATCGCTTTAAGCGATAAGGCCGCCAGTTCTATTGCTGTTCTTGTCCCTTTATCTAATTATGTAAATTTATGTTTTATTAAGGTGATGAATAAAGAATTATCTATCTATCTATCTATCTATCGACACTTAACAATGCAAACGCAATAAAATGAGCTTTATAATAATATACATTATGTATGAGGTGTGTATTTTGTCATTAAGTAGGTCATACTAAATATTATAATTTAATATTTATTTAGATAATAATTATAACAAACACTGCCATTTTACAAAAAAATAAAATACTGAATGATTATTTAAAAATGATTAACGATGCCCATTTACAGCACATCTACTTAATGTAGCCTTTTTGTATGTTTAAAAACTCCTGAGTTATTTGTTACTTTTCTATTGTGTAGACAAAAAAATATAATTTAAAGCCATAAAACGGCTATGCTATAATGCCTTAAATTGTAATTTAAGCAGCATGTATTGTATAATTGACGTTTTTAAGTGTGCCCTGTGCTTCTACGGCGAATGAGTGTGAGTATCGACTCGAAGGTAAATCAAGCGTTTAGTCAATAATTTATAAAATATGTGTAGCTTTTTCGACGTACTTCGGAAAGCAAGTCTATGCTTTCTTTCTTGCAGTTTTCTTAGCTCTTCGGGTCGGTCCGTTTTAGATTTTCCATCTTCGTATGACGTTTTGTTATTTACCTCGCGTTCAGTTTGTCATTGTCAGGGCTCTCTGCCTTTTTGGTGTTTTCTCTATCAGTGGAGATGGTTCGGGAACAGCTTTTGTCTACTTGGGATGGTTTTGGTTTATGTGCGGAAAGCCTTTTTCCGGGATACAACATGGATTTGCACTGAGCTATTTGAATCCACGTTTCAGTTGAATATCCTTTACTGGATAACATACTGATTATCTCCTCAAAACTGCTTTACCATTGTACTACCCAAAAAAAAAACTCTTTCTTTCTTTCCAACATTGCGTTCCACCTAACAAGCTAAGTCAATATTTAAAAGCCACTGCACCAGCCCGCAAGAGGATCCAGCCATCTAAAAACCCGCTGGACTAATCCGCAGCAATAAATTGTAGGAAATTAATCAAGATAAGGAAGAGGGACGTCCAGTATCGCGCGCCGCCGCCGCCGCTGTACTGTCCGCGCTCATTGAGCCGTGTAAAAAGATACAGCACCCTCGTTTCGTTTACACCACCCTGCTTATGTGGCCCTGGTACTACGGACTAGGGACGCCTTTGTTTATTCGGTTTTGAGGGAGGTTTCCTCGATATTAAATGTGCATATTGAGTTTCGTCACAAACGGTTTAACTAATTTTGTAATCTCGATGCTTTATGCATATAAAATATCGAACAAGTTCAAGCAAATAGTTACAGTATGGTTCTTGGAATTTTTTCATCAATATTACTTTATTTTTTCTAGTCGGTTGTATCATGTTGGCACCCATTGAGCCGTGTTAAAAGATATAACACCCCTTCATTTATGTTATCCTGGTAGTAAGGTGTGCGCTTTCAGTTTATGGGTCCCTGGTTCCCTTTTTATTTCGTTTAGGTGAAACGTTTCTTTTGATCCTGTGAGGTTCAGAGATACTGCGATCAACAAGTACTTTGAGTTAGACTAAACTTGTTCCTGTGTGGGTGACATTGTGAAATACGATTCATCACTTGAAACGATCATTCTGTCAAATAATGTTGTAGAACACGATTCTAGCTATCGAGAACATAAACAAGGAACAAAATGTTTGGACCCACGAACAAGATCTTGACTCGTAAACAATAATGATCTCTAGAGTGACTACAAATTACAGTTGGGAGCGCGGTAGGTGCGCGGTTCATTACAATGGTCTGTCGTCTAGACGCATACATTAGGTCTGCCTACATTGTCCTTGGACACCGTAAAAGTCCCGCCGCTGCCCCTTTCGGAAGCATTGTGCCTGAAATTTATTGTTATTAAAGTACACGAAGTTATCTATCATCTAAACGAGGAGAAAGATACCGCCCGCGCCCCTCGCCCTCGCCGGCTGCGGGTCGTAAGTTCCAGATGCAAATTAGATCAGCTGCAAATAATATTAAAGATATCATCTGCTCTGGCTTTTGTTTCTGTTTTGTACGTCATTAGATGTTGCCTGGTAAATGGTTACCTGCGCTAAGTATTCAAATCGACTCCAGATAAATCAGTTGTGTGTACTAAGAACTGAATAATACATACATCGTTGGAACGATTTTCAGACGTACAAGCACATTTCATAGGAACTTGTAACGCCAACATTGGTACACGCCAACAATTGGCTCGAACAAATTATAAATAGTTGAGATATAAATCTGGCCGGATCTATCTACTGTTTACGATTCGTGGCTGCGCCTGCGCTGGAACTGTTTATGTTGAAATAATATTACTTGCTCTCGTTGATAGGATTAATAGAACAGTAAAGTACAATCTATTCATTCCCTTTAAATGTTTGAATTACATTCGCATCTATTTAATATCAGTCAATCTCAAGATTACAAAACAAATGTATGAAAAGCTGTTGTTGGGGAAATACCACGAGTGAATTTACGGTAGATTGTCTCCGCCGTAACGAATATCAAGCAATTAGGGATCGAGAATGTACCGCACAGAATTAGGGCAGAACCCTTTGCCGAAGTTGCTTTAAACTGTTCGTATAATTATCACGAAAGACAACAACAAGTGCCCGAAACTAACTCCGACCCAAATGTCGCACGCAAGTGTTGACACGACCACTCGCGACGGATCCCTCCGCGCGTCCCGACCTCGCACAAACCTGCCACTTCTAATGAATAACCACAGCTCTAGGTTAGTTTGCCGGTTGGTTTTCTTAACCGGCTGTTGTCGTGGTCCTAAACACACCAAGGTTAGATAATTTGTCTAAAGTTTTGACCCAAGTTTCCGCTACCGTAGTTTCTTTATCAGTTGACAACTTCACAGCTTTGTTGTTTGCTTTAGGATTTATAGAGCTATTTTTATCTTAATCTGTATAACAATAAATATTAATACAGTAAAGATTTACTGTTTTATTTTAGACTACTTTCTCAAACAGGGATTTAAAAAAATCTCACGCACTTATAATCTCGTCATACTATTTTAAGACCAAAGTAGTGGGCCCTGTAGGATCAGATATCCTACAAGGGACATTGCCCAACTGTCCATCTAGGGAACATGAGATTGAAGCCAGAGAAGAGCCCGCAGAGGCACGCGCGAGTTATTGTCGCCCTCACAATAAACCAGAGATCTGCGGTCGGCTATAAATCTACACAATTCTCGAGAAAACCCTAAGTTTGGATACAATAAAATACATTGTAATATTTGTAATATACTGCTTACAGGTCGGGGTAGGTAGTCAAAGTAAGGATCTATTCAACCCCTTAAGGTTTCTAATCTAACGTACCTATTATAGAATGTCATATTGTCTAACTTAGAATAATCCATAATACTCTTTAGGCCATTTTTTAAATAAAACTATTAAAGTTATTTATATTATTAATTTATTAATAACAAAGGGAACTTTTCAAATTTGGAGATCTAGTGCTTGGTATCTCGACCAACAAAAAGTTAGAGAGCACATTATTTAACTAGATAACATTGAATCACTTAAACTGTTTGAAAGTAATAGGAAATTCGGATACGAATCGTCTTGTATCAGTTAAAATAATAATCTACAGGATAACATAAGTTCCAGAAGTTATTGGAGAGTCTGGATCCAACGGTGGTCTGGTGCTAACGGCGGCGGTCCAGAGTGCCATCTCAGACTTAGTACAAATATTAGCAGCTCTGCAAATATTTGTGTCGCCGCGATTCAGACATCGCCTCCGTTCACAGAATTTGGACAACCGTCTGAGTTTCTAATCCAATTTGAAAGCAACTCGATTTCAAAATTTATGTCTTTAGAAAATAGACACTCAATTTCAGTTTCAACTTGTTTTCTTCATCATTTTAATGTCTCAAAAAAACATGTATAATCGCGGGTTGAATACATTTATCGCGAACAATGCGAGAAATCAAAAGAAGGAAGTGATAAAGCGATGATTCCCCTATCTGGTGTAAACATCTAAGCCGTAGCACCTGGTCTTACGTTATACGGACGTCCATAAACGCCGGGCAGGAGTCGATTGCACCAATAAACAAATAAACACACAATAAACCGTTTCACGGTAACAATCCGAGGATTGCACCACTCCCGCCATCCCGGATTAAGCGCATGTGTGGCCGGCTTTATTGCTGTTTGCTGGCATCTCAAAATGTAGCCTGGAACAAGAGTTTCTAGTTACAGAATTGCATATGTGGCACTAGAATAAAATAATACCCTTTGACGTTAATGAGGTTACTTGAATCCGAGTAAGATTATGGATGTGGTAGTGCGGTGGTGTTTTGTCATTGTAACAGTACACTCAAAATGACTTTAAATAAATCAGTTTCTTTGTACTTTGCCCCAGAAGCCTCCTCTAACGACAGTGCTCCACTCTCGTCCACAATTTACGAGGGCTCGTATCTTTACAGCTCTAATCTAAGCCATTGTTTTCGTAAACTCAAGCGGTTCATTATGGTTTTAATGTCCCGCGGTTATGCCACAGCTTGCTCCGCAGTTAGTACGCAGCCCTCGGATAGGATTGTACTAGTCGGCTTTATGAGTCGGATATCGGTGAGATAAGTTTAATTACCGCTTTGGATGCTGAGGCCGCTAATGGCTATACAATGATGATTTCGGATCCAGAAACAAGATTTGGCTTCTGATAAAACACATAGCATCACGAATTAACGTTTAAAATTTAGTTATCTTAATTAATTCGTAGGCGTTTTATGCCACCCAACTTTTTGTTTTGAAGAGATTAAAAAATCAGATCTTAGATTATCCATAGACATTTTACTATATAATGCTTTTACGATTCGAATGCTCATAACATAAGCTTTCTATAAGCAAATGTTTCTTACTTTGATGGTTTACACTCAAACTCAATGCTATTAAACCCGAAATCATTATTTATCTTTTTTAAAAGGTGCAGAGCTTTTTCTTTTGATATTCATGAAGAAAAACTATGCTATCTAATGTTATCAAGCGAATTTTAAAAGGGCTTCGACTCTCGTTTTGGTTCTTAGTAAGTTATGCAAGTTGTCACGCCCGGCCCGCTGCGATATGAACCGCAATCATCATTCCAATGAAACGGGAGCTCTCGACTCACGCGGTCCCTCGATCAGTAGGTATGCGAAGAGGCAAACCGAAAGCAATTAGACATCGGGACCCGATCCGAATCCAAATGATGCGGACAAATAGTCGCCGCGACGTGTGGAGGTGTCGCCGAGATCAGACCGGATCAAACTATTCCAATAATTAGTGCGATCTATGCAGATGAACAGTTTACATTCTGTTGATTTTCGTCTACAGCGAAACTACATAGCTGTGTTGGTTTAGCTCTGGTTAGTTAAATTAGTTAAGTAATTTCTGTTTTAGTTTTATCTTTGTTTGGCATTAATCGAATGCGTATTACTTAAATCCATTTTGATTACTCTAGTGGTTCATAAGCAATCAACAAAATGCTGTATAAGATTTGCCATTGCCACCCAGCAAGAACAAACCCAATAAAGCGATAGCAGTAAACAACGGTGCCGATTTAAAACGATCAGCAAGTTGCGAGTTACGAGCGAGCACTTGAGAAACCAATATTGGTCGCCCACAGAATTCACAGCAGCTTCTAAAGAACTGTAGATTACGAACGAGTTGCTCAGCAGTATCAGATTTCTAAACAATCGGTTAAGAAGTTAATCGCAGTTAGGTGGTAATTAGTAAGTGACGCTGCCGGTAAGGTAATCCATAAAACAGAGTCAATTTACACCCGCAAGTTGAAGACGAAGTTTTGAAATCTAAAGCTTATTTCAGAGTAGCTAGTACACTCCACCTGTGTCTTCATTATTATCAGTTTTTTTGAGCTGATTTTGAATTGCTTTTCCAATATGTAAGGGACTCATCGTCGTTATCATCGATTTTGTACATTCATTGAAATAATTGTGGGTACTGTTCTGAATTCACAATTTCGTTTGCTACTTCATGGTCGTCTTAATAATCTTAGTCTTCGTACGCAAAAAATGTTCGTATTGCACCAGCTGGTGGACAGTTCAAGGTGGAAGAAACTTTAGGGCGCGAAGTGTAAACAACGTAATGCGTCGATGGCGTGGCTGACCCCGTTCCGCGACTCCTTAAGTTCCGTTCCACTCGCCGCCGCTGAGCTTAGGGCAATATTCAGGATTGGGCACATTTAATAAGGGTGACGCGATTGATTCCACGAAATTGGGTCTTTGGAAAAGAAAATTGGTATTTGAGGGACGTTTTAAAAATTGATTGAATAATGTTATATTTTTACAGAGAAACTGGTTTTTTACGAGGGTTCAATTAAAGTTAAAGCTTTTTATTAAAAAGAACAGTGGGCATTTTATAAACAAATTAAACTAAAAACATTTGATTAATTTATGAAACTTAAGTTTACTATCTTATTGTACCAAGCTATTTCATTCAAGCCCGTTTTTGTTTATGTAAATATTTCCCATTAAGTTGTTTTGTTTTAGCTCTGAGCTCATGGAATATTTACCAGTTCGGAAGTTCTGATGATGGACGGAGCGATGGGAAGTCTCCGTTGAATTACCGGCGGGGGCTGCCACGTTCGTTCTCTTGTAATCTCTGGGGCTTACCGGGGCTTTTCCAAAAGGTTTGATTCGAGGGCAATTTTGAGCGTTTTGATAAAATTTATGGCAATTGGGGTATTGGAGTTGTTTCGTTATTTTGTTTTTTTTTTAATTGTTGTTGTTTTTAGTACGCGGGTAAATCGCGAAAATTAAAAAAAATCTATTATCTTCATGTTTTTTTGCGTCCAATAAAAACCGTGTCTAGTCCAAGAGTTGGAATGAGAAAAGTCTACTAACCAAATAAAATCTGACTAATCTGTCAAGAGGGTGTCTTGATCCAACAGTTTGAGAGAGTGAAAAAGTTTTAATTAAGTTAAGGGAAGATGGATCTGTTGCACGTCTGCAGCTTCTTGATTACTCACTTATTGCATTTTAAATATCTCTGTTAGCTTTTATAAACACAAGAAGAATTTATTCCCTTTATACACTAACGAATAGAGTCGTTATTGTTCTAATAATGGAGCAATTAGTATAAAATGATGTACCCTTTTAAGTAGAAAACTTACAGAGTTCAGATCCAATTAAGGCATTTTAATATTAAAGTAAGCCATAATGTGTAACATAAATAACAATAATAAAGTTTTAAGTGACCATTCAGATGTGTCGGGCTTGATAACGACGCGAGTGGCTTATTAGAATGGTGCTATCATTTAATTTGTGTATGCGAGCTTCGATATCTACGGTTTATTGTAATGCTCCGGCCCGCGGGGGTCTACTCCGGCGCTAACCACTCGCCTTTAATGACTCTATTAAAGAGATTGTTCGTCGGTCGTCTATCGTTTAAAAAACACATTCCCTTTTTTCATTCCTTACAAATTTAATTAATGTCGATACGAAACGGGCGGCGCTGTTTCAACCTCCATTATAATCATATCCTTTTTGTGGTCAGGATAATTTAATATTGTAATTTTATTGAACTACGATATCTCCATGTCCATCTTCATCGCAAGCGATAGCGATACTCGTATAAATATCATGTTCATATAAAGTCACGTGACATCTGAATGTCTAAACGACTCGTTTATAAACATCAAAAGCGTTTACAAACAATCTCATCTCAATAAATTTAGGGTCTTAGAATTTATTTACATATCGTTAAGTTTGAATCACGCAACTTGGCGGCCGAAGACCCTTTTGCTGTAATCGAAAGTTTAGCGTTGACTCTAAATTGAATTATGTGTTCATCTCACTCGTGCGGGGGTGCGGCGGTGCGGGGCTGACGAGACGGCATGCTCGTGCTTACAACTAACCGATGCTGAAATTCCAGGGTTTGCAGGGGGCAGGTAACTGGATTGCGAGGGTAGTGATGTTACACATCCATTCGGCTTCTCACAAAGGAGCTACTGACATATCTGTCAGTAATATAGTCTAACTTAAGAGACCCACGGTGGAACAAAGACCTCCAATGTGTTAAACCAGACGTTGAACTCGTATAAAAACTTGAATTTCACGAGTAGAAAATTTCCGTCTGCCCAAAATGCGCAGTCAGCTGGCAATGCTGCTCTACATAATTATGGCCAAAAATTCCGTTCCTAGTTTTTCAGTAGCTCCTCTGTTCTGAAGTGCAGAAATACATGGTTATGGAGCTATTTGGCTGTAGTGTAGCTCGTTACAGAAATATTTGCCACTTAAAGTCGGAATCCAAATAAGTGAATATGTGGTAAAAACTGTCAGTGATAAAGGGGGACATCACTGCCCTGCTCCTCGCGAGTTGCCCAATTTGGCGCTCGCTCCGACCTGCACGTTTTTGCACGCATCCCCTTACTAAACCTTCTTACGACCACCCATTATCTATTCCCAACCCTGCATCGTCTCCCCAAGGAACATATTCGAGTGCACAATCAGAAAGTTTATACACTTTTCCACGCGCTTTAACCAGCGGTGTACTTTAATCGTGCATTTCAAAGTGAACCATGAGCTTTTGAGATAAGAATACGTTTAGAGTGGAGGCTGAGGATTCTTCTTAAAGACTAAACGGGGTAAGGTGATGGAGAAAAACTCATCGGCAATAACGAGTGCCGCTTGTGTTGCTGCGGAACAAGATGAGGTTATTGATCGCTAATTTATCATCAATTAGGTTCTGATAATGCTCGATCAATTACGCGTTCTTTTCATGTTAGGTCTGGGTTGGATTTCTTTGTATTAAACTGGAACTTCAAAAAAGTACCAACTGTAGTAACATTTTTTGGTTATTTTGTAGTTAACACGCTTGAGTTCATAGCGAGTTTGTCAAACTACGAAAGTTTATGTGGTAAAAAATACCCTGATTACTTGAAATTGGTAATGTTAACTTTCATATTGTCCATTGCCTAAAACCATCTGCAAACTTTGGTCTATGGTCGCTCTAAAGCACTGTGCTTTAATTGTCATCGGGAATAAAACAAATCTCATCACCAATTCAAACGAACCACCACACATTACACACGTAAATAAGTACGAAGGCATTCCTGGAGGCAGCCTCCAAAAGGACGAGGCGAGTTCCAGTGACGTCGCGCACGCCTCGTTGTCTCCGGCGGCGCTCGGCACCGGCAGGAGTCAGAGCCGGCAGTGTCGCGCCGCCGGCCGAGTCGAGAGCACGCCGCACGACCGACCGACACACGAAACGCGATCGCATCGAGTTCAAACACGATACAGTTCTGAACAATGAAAGTTTTCGCGAATTTTCTTTTTATGTTCCGTTGTTGAAACCTCTTAGTTCGTTAGATAGGTAGGTTTTAAGTTAGTCTATTACTGTGTTTAGCTTAGTTTTTTAAAATTTTACAATCCAGAAAATGTTAATCTTTATTCGTAAATGATAAAGTCGTAGTTGTTAACAATGGTGAAGGGTCTGGACAGATGATAGCAGCAGCACCGCCGATCGATGCGACTGAAAGAGGCAAAATGATTCTGAAGATAGGAGGGAAGGTAGCCCCGGTGAGGCCTCAAGAGAAAGAGACGAAGGAGGTGAAAAATGAACAACAGAAGAAGAAGAAATGGGAGAGATGTGAGGAGAAGTGCGAGCTGGACCCGTGGGCCTACTGTGCGGTGCTCTGGTGCGCGTGTGCCATGAGCCTGGTGTCCGGGGGGTACAGTCTGTACCGGCAGCAGGGGCTGGCGGACCGGCTGTCTCTGCTGGAGGAGCAGCACCTGGCGCTGAGGAGCGCGGTGCTGGAGCCGCAGCAGCCGCTGGTGGAGCGGCTGAGGAGAGAGGTGATGTCGAGGCCGTCCGTCTACTGGAGGCAGCGGCGGAGCATCAGAGACTACGGAGACTGCATGTGTCCACCAGGTTAGTAACTACTGAATGGAGGAACTTCTCTTTACAATATCACTCAAATTCGGATGAGCTTTCCAGAATTACATTGCGTTTCTAACTGCAGAAGTTTTTGTAAGAATTCTACAACATTTCTCCCCGATTTTTGTTACTGTGTTTTCACTGTATTTTTCATCGCATTGGTAAGTTCGATAAGCTGCGTTTGTATAAAAAGCTTTCGTTAAACATGATTACACAGACAATGCATGTAACAAAACATTTATCTTGCATTCGCATACAATCGAATTAAATTTTAAACTGATCATCAACATTTATTCATAAATCATGATTTGTATTTTGTTGATTACCATCAATATCTGTGTTCAGTTCGTTGAATGTTTTATCAACCGATGACATTTTGTATTCATCGTCCATACGAGTGGCTTTCCGATAATTAATGACTATGAAATCGCTACGGGTCATTCACAAACAAAATTACATGGCCATAATTCATGGTATTCATTCGGATAGAGGCGGGTACAGTCGGCCATTGTGAATTCAAAGGCTTAATCATAGATCCTTCAATAATTATAGACGATCGACGATGTGCCGAGTCCGCAATTACGAACGGGGTGTTCGCCGCGACCTTTCTAAAGAAACTTTACTCGTACGTTTGTCATAGAATATTAATCTGACAATTGCTATTAATCATGTATTTTACAGTCCAGTTAATTAAACAATCGTACATGTCTTTAAAAATGCAATTACGAGCCCATCACTAACAGCTGTAAGCTCAAATCCGACCACTTCAAAGGGTACAAATGCCAATCTCCCGAAGCTATTAAATTTTTTCTCCGCACCAAGTTAATCCTCAGAAAGTTGTCACCCCTCTCATGCACCAACTGCTTGGTATTCCAGCAAAAAGCTGTCGGTAATACTAACAGCTATGTAATCTACGGCCGACACCCGCCAAGCGAGAGTAAAGTAATCTAAGTCCTATCTTCCGATCGAAAAAAATGATAAACGCGCGAGGCAAGGGGAGAGTCGGGTGAGAGCGCTCCGAGGACCTTTTGTTAGTTGAGGTTCCGGCTTTTTGTGTGTGACCAGTTTATTTATGATGAAATGTAGTAATTGGCTTAGACGATGGTTATCATAATAAAAATGATTATAAAATGATTTATTAAAACTGTTAAAACGGAAGGAAGTTCTTTCACGTGTGTCAAAAGGATGAACACATTGAACACACCGACATAAAAGAAACTATAAATTGTGTATTTTTGCTGGCCCAAGAAACCCTAAGTACGAAGGAAAGTTGTGACGGCTATAATTTACGAGCGACCAAAACACTAAACACTCTATTGAACGTTTATGAGTACAGCCAAAGTACCTAATAAATAACTCAAACTGTCAAAACTATCGGACACTGTCACACCCACTAGTTCTTGATTCGGGTCCCAAATACAGTTGTCTTGGCGAGTAATAATGGACTCAATTTGACAACTGTAATGTAATATTGTTCATAACCATGAATGGCTTACAACTTTGTGATAACCAACATCCAAATCTCAAACAGTGATTTCAACTACAAATTCATAAAACTTTTTCTGTCTTTACTTCTATCTTTGCCTTGGGTCCTGCAATACAGTTAAGGCTAGTTTGGGATTCTGCGGAATCAATATTATTGTAAACATTTAATTGTGTCCGAAATAAACGATTGGTATTAAAATGATTTCTGGGGCTAACACTACTAAAGGACTAGGTACTAAAAGACAACAAAAAAACCAAGCAGCAACAAAACATTACAAAAATAATAAAAATAGAGCCAGTAGGAAGTAATACGCCAATCAATAAGGACATAACATAGGGGAGTGCGATCGACACGTGCGGCTGACACCGGCCATACTCCCGCGATACTCGGAGGAACAACTGTCGTTGCGTACAGGAAGTAGCCAAACGTCGTTGGTATAACAATGGTGTCGAATATAATGTTCGCAAAGACAATAATACTATTCACACACGGTTTCGTAAGTAGTTTAATAAATAACAAAGGAATACCATGACAGAAAAGCGTTGCGATTAGCCTGGAGCTAAAGTTATTAAATTACTTCAGCATGTTATACGAAATTAAATTTGTCGTGTAAAAGCCTATTGAATAAAATGCGCGAAATGAAAACTAAGTTCAAAAAACGTAATTCGACAAACAAACTGGACGTTTTGTATAGCGAACACGGTCGGTTGACCACCCATACAACGTTTAGCAGGCCGTTGGAGTTTTTCAATAGATCGCCTCATTAGAGTAGGCGTGGACCAATGATGGAGAATTGAATACAGGCGCATTGGGAATCGTGATCATTCACTTGTAAATTACGATATTACCTGTTTTGAATCGATCTAATTGGCTGCTTGTGAATGACCGCTCGATTATGATTTACGAATTGCGCCCAGTTTATTTCAATAATTTGTAATCGCGTTTAATCTAGGAGTATTATATACAGGCTGGATTTTTCTGACGGGACAGTAAGAGAGTTACTAACCGATTTAGCTACCGCAAAATTGTCATATTTTGTAGTTGAAGAATTTTTGTCCCTACACCGGTTAAGGTGCCTCTCCTCATTGCCCCGTCAAAAAAATCCACCCTGTATATTATCGACCATGTATATTCGAAATACACGAGATCCAACGTATTTTGAAGTGACATCGTGATAAAATGTGATGAAGCTATAATTAATTCAAACAACTCTAAAGCTACAAATGAAGAGAAAATTGATTTGAATGTAAGCGAATTATAATAAGATCCTTATTCCTTGACTGGAAGGATTAGTCTGAATGCTGAGCCCGAACTCCCTAATGAAAGGGCCTCCGACTCCGACCCGCTAAACTTGTTGAGACCTGTATTTTGTTTCAAAGGAACGTTCTCCTTTCACGTGAAACTCTTACATTGACTTGTTTTAGGGAAATAAGCTTCACTTCTGAGCTTTGAGTAAGAGTTCTGAATATTTTATTCATTCCGTGATTTACATTAATCTTCTTGAAATTTAAATTACCTATTACAACTATATAGGCCTCCGCTCTATTGTCAAAACTTTCGTCATCCAGTTTAAGTTGTGCTCCCTCTCCCAATCAAGGGTCCTTCCGATCAAATGAACATGTCATCTCACCCGGCTCTGCTCATCCGGGCCGGGCAACTAATCCATTCAACCCATTGTCAGTCTTGTAGCGGTAATTAGGGCCGGCCGAGGACGTCTCTACTTACAATGTTAGATTTAATGGGTAGGGTCTTGAAGGCCCAGTTAGTAGGTAAGATGACAGGGACGTGATGGGTTTTGAATTTCATTTGTTTATGGTTTTATTGTCTAGCTAGTTCCACTTAGATAACAACTAGCTGTGCCCCGCGGCTTCGCACGCCTATCCCACGAGAACTGGTTTATGGGATAAAAAGTAGTTTGTGTTATTCTAGGACTAGAACTACCTGTATGCAAAATTTCAGCCCGATCCGTTCAGTAGCAAGAAACATAATACTACGTGTTTACATACACTTTTACAAACTTTCGCGTTTATAACATTAGTAGGATATGAAGAACCGCTCGATCACTGAATTGAATTATTATGATTCTGTTATTGATTAAAAGGTAATTTTCATACTCCCCGTACATCAAAGGTAAAGTTTGTTCTATCAATTTCATTGAATCAATGAGCTGTATAAACATCAAAACTGTCTGAGATTACGTTTCCTTCAGGAGTGGTGCGGGATCCCCGCATCATCGGCTCACTTGTGATTACTCACTCAGTCTGCGTCAGTTCTGAACAATCTGGTTGAGCAAATACGTAGTCAGGTAGATCGGAGGGATATACTGATTAGTAAAGTCATAATCAAGTTTGTTTACGTCGGAAGTTCTGAAGTAAGCAAATACCTGTATCAGGGAAAATCAGGCTTGGATTAACATGATGTAATAATTTTATCTGTTAGCCGTTATAGTTTTGAAAAATAAAGGCACCGTAAATATAGCCGCTGGTTTTTGAAGCAAGACTACTAATTGACTGAACAGGGCTCGCTGAGATCGAGACCTAAGTATATTGAAGTTAACTCGCCCTTTGGCAAAGCAGCACACTTAATTCAGTTATTACCCACGTTAGTGTTAATAACAACAGGGTAGGCCAACAAATTATCGACGCGAGCAACAAATAAACACCGGCAGTGCATGTTCGGTCGTATCGAACATTTTCCCTCATTAGCACCTCCTCGGCGCCGATCGCGTCGGTCCCCGTTTAGCGGTGTTTGCCCACCGAGCCCACCGGGCACCGGGCCTCGGCCACGGGCCACGGTGCCTCGCACCTAATTGATTGTTTGCCTCGAGGCCTATCGTTAACACACCACCCTGCACACGACTCTAAGCTCTACCATCAAAAGCTAACAATCAAATTGGAATGACGAATCTTTGGAAATGAGACTTTGATTTTGAAATATATTGCGAATTTGTTTGAGATCGTCGATCTGTTCGAAGGTTGATTTGAGGTCATTGTTCGGGGAATTAGAAAAAGAATTACTTGTTCCTTGTAAACTTTTCTAGGGCGACCTTTTACTTGACCTTTTCTTTGTCTTTTCGTGCTCAGTCAACACGTGTTCAACTTTTTAAGAAGTTCCTTACGTTCGTGCGTTTCATTTAATTTATTTCTTTTCTTAGAAGACAGCTTAAAGATTATCCTTAAATTTAATGAATGTTCGGAGAAGCGACAAGCAAGCAGCACAGTGAAGTAGATAATTAATTAGACTTCCCACACGCACCATCTCCGGAGATTTGATCTCGGCTCCTCCCGCGCTGCACCTCATCATCTGAGGACTGACTCCTGCCAGACAGTGTAGGAGTTCAATATTTTGTTTATTTTCCATTGACTGTAGGAAACCATTTTCTACAAAAAATCGAGAAGCGACTACAATTTTAATTTGAATAGTCATAATAAAACACTCCAACGGTTTCGCTAATTTTGATCAAACATAGCCGAAAAACTGAAGATAAAAAAAAGAAAACAAAAAGCTTTGTTGGCTCATACAAACACAAATTCAACCGTAAAACATTACAATTAAAACACCCTTTTTCGTCACAAATAAAAAAATTAAGGACCACAGCGTCACAGCTTAGAAAATTATTAACCTTTTACCTAAAGTGAGCAGGAATGTGTAAGTATCCCGTGCGGGCCCTGTAATGGCGCTGGCGGCGGCGGCAGCGCGTCGAACTAATTGATTCCTCCGGTAATGGGCACACACTCCCACCTCCTGCGTCTAAATAACTTACAATGCATCCGAGCACTGTGTTCGTTAACTAAAACAAACAATCTAGACAATGTATATTGAAAGCAGTTTTATAGTTTTTTACAATGAAAAGTCATGTGCGATAAGCAACTACATTATTGGATAAGATAAACGTAACAATGTTGATAATAGGTATCTCTAACAAGACAACTGCGATGAACAAAAACGCGTCCGCTCCGGCCCACCCGCTGTAAACTGTTAACAATTGCCTTGAACAAAGAGCCTGACACCTCGCTCGCATTGCCCTGTCTTGTCCGTCAACTTGAGGCATGCTATTTTCAAACCAATTTATTCAATCTGATTGACACCTTTAGGGCTGAACATGGCTCATCAAGCTGAATGACAATTGATAATGCTTTAAAATGCCTCATGCATAGAGAAACTAAAGAAAGAAGTTTGTCTAATATGTAAAAGCAATAAGTGTATGGAAGAAGAATACAGATGACGTTACTTTTTAAAACTACCTCAGAATGCAAAGCTGCTTTATTATGTTTCATAACTTGTTGTTCAACGATAAGCACCTTCATTTTCATGTTGAAATTACTTAGTCCGCATTAGAACAGGGCATTAAAATGATGATGATAATGATGCATCTATCAGTCTCAAAGATTTCCGAAGTGATGAACCTACAAAGATCCCCAACAAAATAATATCCGTTCTCTAATTAGTTCATTGTCGATACTCGAGACGGAGTTTAAACAAACACCCGCGATCAGGCACTCGGCCGCCGCGGCACGTAGCGCGCTCTACGCGGGACATCTCCTTCGGCTCCACGCTCTTTAATTCTTTGATAGCCCTATTAGGTTAGGACCCTAGTGTTTTAACGGGGTGTTGGGTCGACGACCTAAATTCACATAGCAGCATTTAGATTCGGAAAGCACAGGACAGAAGAGCCCGAATAGGATCAAAGGAGAGTGTATCCAGCAGTGGTTGATTTGAATACTTTGATGATGTTAATGATCGCCTGATTATCAAACATTAGTTATATTGCTATTATGTTCGTATAAAGGTCCTCACTCAGCTTCTTCGTATAAATTTCCCTTCTGTGTAATGCGTGGCTTTTGGTTTCCGGTTCGATGTTTACTTTCGAGTGAGTTGTAACGATATGCCTCATGTGGTCCGTAATTAGGAGCTCATTCAGCATGGCCGTGTATTAATTAATATTCCACGGTAATTGACTTGTAATTTGTTGCGTGGGTGATGTTTTATTTCGATCCCGTTCAGTGAGAAGAATGTGCGTAGGTATGATAAATTCAGGAATGTTTGGATGGAAATGTGTTACTTAGTTCAACGCAACAACATGTAGAAAGTAGAAGTGTTAGATAAATATGCTGGACTATCCACACCGCATCTTCCTCCAGAGGTAGAAGAGCTTATGTAATGGAGTAGGTACTAGATAACTAACATAGATACTTAATACATAAATGCAACAGATGTGAATGAGTAAAGAAAGAAGAGAAATTAGAAAAACCACAAAGACAAAGATAAACCCATCTTAGTAACTGTAATGGTTTAATTTGAACATGACTTGGAAAGGTTTACTGGCACCAGAAATGTTAGTAACCGTAAAAGCACGCTTGATAGAGTCATTAGCCATAATCTATGTTGATATTGTCACTTAGCGGCCAAATGTATGTTTTAACTAGAAAGCTGTTGGTGCAAGTCGTTATCGACCCATGAGATAGATCGACGAGTAGCTCCGAGACAGCTTTATGTACAGTTACAAGCCAAGCGGGCTGGTAGTGTCAAAATAATATACCTACGGAGAACGGATGTAAAATGAAAATCCAATAATATCAAGCGCCCCCTGAAAGTGAATGCTGACATTTTTCCTTCTTAAGGGAGAGATAATAATTACACATTACATTTCCTTTTGAATGATCTCCGCTTAGAAGTTTTAAGTAATGACATTAATGAGGGAGACTGCTCGCTCTCGATCCTGCTAAATCAGATTAGAGGCCTCCTCTTCCAGGACTTAAGCCGAAGTTAATTGGGAAACGAACTTTCAGGTCGCCATTAAAACTGAAAGATTGCAAATGTACCAGCTGAAATCAAAATGTGGATGCAAAGGAATAAAAGAAAAATGTTGTTGGACGAATCAAAATACTGTGGACGAAAACCGTCACAGTTAGCAATCAAACGGTGCACCAAATAAACAATAATGGATTCGACGGTAGAAAATAGAGTAAAAAGAGACACGGCATAGAATACGCAAACAGATTTTGTTTCGTGATTTCACGTCATCTATGATTATCAGTATGCAATATCAAACTTATAATACAGAAAACAGTATCATCAGTAAAGCGTACTAACCCTGAACACGTCAGCGTTTGTTACAAAATTTATTTACACGCATTGACAAATTTTATTTAATTAAGTAAGGATAATGTTTAATTCACAGAGCTCTATTTTCATTATAGGTCGGAAAACCGTTGGGCCGCGTAATTGGGTAATGAAATGAAAAGTTTGTGGATGTTTTGTTCTTCCTTTGGCCGCTGTTAGTCTTGTAATCCAATTGGGCTCGCCGCGGCCGGCGGCCCGCGCGGGTCCACGCAACTTGCGGAGGGACGCCTGCAATAACAAGTCCGACCCTTTGTGCGATAATCGTCATTTGCTTTATTATAAACATAAACTGTGTTAAGCTTGTGATGTCACTGAATTTTTGTAGTCGTTTTATAAATAAGGGACTTCTATTATGTAAAGAACTGGCAAAATAAATGAATCACACTTCACAATATAATAATAATAATATTATAAATGCGAAAGTTTGTATGGATGTATGGATGGATGTTTGTTACCTCTTCACGCCAAAACCACTAAACGGATCTGGCTTACAGGTTACAAATTTTGCATACAGGTAATTTTAATACTGGAATAAAACATAGGCTACTTTTTACCCCGTAAATCTGTTTCTGTGGGATAAAAATCACCTTTAAACGTTTCCATAGGAACAACGCGTGCGAAGCCGCGGGGCGCAGCTAGTTGAATATTAAAAAATCTGTGAGATAAACTATAACAGATATCAGGCCATTAAATAATAATCTTTGTAGGTGATACAAAGCCAGATGGTTGGAAACGTAAGCAATAGCAAGAGCATAACAAACCATTGTTCCAACAAACTTTTTCTCACATAAATCATTGATTCGCAATGATGGTAACACTACAGACAGCGTGCGCGACAGTTTGTCCGTCCGTCCATCATCAACTGCAGTAATGGGCTGCGTCCCTCCACGAGACAATGACCCCGAATCACGCCCTTCTGGCGCTTCCAACCCTTTATGTGTATAGGATGTTTGGATTTGATTACGAATTTGTGTCAGTGCTGTTTTTTGAATATCTTTATTTGTATATGTACTGCTTTGATGTTGTCGTATTTTTTTGTCATAATACATTTAGCTGGGACTGAAAATGCTTTATAAATAGAGCATGATAATGTTATTTCAAGACTGGTTAGAATTTATTTTATATCTATACTAATATAATATTATAAAGAGAAAAGATTTGATTGTTGTTATGTCTGCATTTGTATGTGTGTGTGAACATTTGTATGTGTGTGTGAACATTTGTGTGTGTTTGTTTGTTTGTATTGAATAGGCTCCAAAACTACTGGACCGATTTATTCATCATTAAAAAGCCTACTTTTCAAGGAGTAACATACGCTATATTTTATCCTGGTATTCTCACGGGAAAGGGAACTACACGGGTGAAACCGCGAGACGCTGCTAGTTAATATGTTTGTGGATATTGTTCATCGCATATCTGGTACATAACTTTGGTATGTTTACTTCGGGGCTATAACTATCGTTTAAATTTATCTTGCTTGATCTGCCTAGATACAGATACTCTCGATTGTTCTGTTACCAGTCCGAATAATAACTATTTGTTGCATTGTGAGCTTTCTATTCGTATTTGAATATCAGTCTGTATATCTGTTTGGAGCAAGGTGTCCAGTTCTGGTCGATCGCCCGCCTTGATTGTGCAGCTGTTACAATTGTACAACGTTTCATTTGCATCATAAAGAACTCGTTATTTGTGGTCAATAGCCGTAAACAGAGCTTTTTAATTGTGCGCACCCCAAAAACTTATTTCGACTGTGAACAAGCGGGTGCTTTATGTTGAAAATATTTCTACAGAAGTTTTTTTAAATATTAGATTAACCAAGTTGTTCGATCAATAAATAATAAATTTGCCTAAGCCATGGGAGTTCTATAATTTTTCATACAAATCCCATTTAAATGTAAAAGCAAATAGCAAAGCAAATAATTCAGCATTAGCATCGTTTTATCACAATAACTGTCATCTTCATAGCTGGAATCAGAAGCCATAATCTCTTATTGAATTATTCACACAAAATGTGAGCTAAGTCCCGGCCGCGACTTTTTGTCTCCGCTAATCTTGCTCATTTCTACGTCTTCTTGCAACAGGTCATCTGTCTTGAATTTTCGTTTGTAAATGTAACGACAAACTATGGCTATTTGCTGTATCTAAAATTTTGTTTTCAACTTTGGAAATACTCGTCGCATACGAGAATATAAATTTAATCAATTTATCTGGTATCTTTACTTCGTCGAGCCGGAACCGAGTTAGTTTGTATTCTCGGGCTGTGTGCTGGTTACAATTGAATAAATGTATTTCAGTTTACGTCATGAGTTAGCTTTTGAAAGTGCTTGTTCATTTACATATCTATTAGTCGTTCACTAATGGTGTTCGTAGATTAATGTTTGGTTTAATCTCACTGTCAGTCGCACGGTTTGAGTGACTGTGTCAGTTGTGTACGGAACTCTAATGGTGGTATTGTCTGCTGTTCCAATGTAAATGCTGTACGATTATCGTTCTTGTACGTAACGTTTTCAAATCTTGGTGTTTAATCTGCAAAGCTTCGAAACTTATCTAATGCCAGGAAACATTGTTCTGACATTATCTCTTACAATTTCATTTAATTTTATGTTATGTGATGAACGATTGATAAAGTTCTGATATTTATGATACACCAATATCTGGTTCAGACTTGAAATCTCCTATAGAGCTATTTTTAGCTTCTCCTTACAATTATCAAGGTTTAAATTGATTGCATTGAATACGAATAATTACGTTGATAAGTAGGCACCAAGGTAGGTGCCGTCGATATATTTTGCTCGGCATATTTGGTAAGTTATTAGTTAATTCCCCGGTGGCTGGTGGGTTGATTCGTGCGGCGTGTCGTCACACCGTGGTGGAGGACATTAGTTCCGCGAATGTGTTCAATGAGGCGGCGCGGCGGCGGCTGTCACACCTGTTACTGTAATGCTGTTTTATACTCTCATTTACGTGTGTTGCGACATTAACATGTTCCACTATATTTTTGTATTACCTCGCTTTTTCGAAAGTTTGGTTGTTATTATCGTGTTTTTTCTGGATAATCTGCTGTCAGTTCCCAAATTTAACTTATACTGCACGGGAATATTTTATTATGTTGTTTGCGCTGGGGCTTATAGGATAAGTGGTTCATTGATTTTGTCCTTCTTTTCTGAACCTCTAATTTGTACATACATAATTTTATGTAAAGTTGAGATTTTCTGTGTGCATATTTATTATTCACAACCTCAAAGTCCATTCAGTGGAAGTGCATTGACGCGATGCAAGTAGCAGTGGTGAGGCAACGCACACAACGCACGAAGTGGACTTGGTTAACAAAGCAGGCGTCGAATGGCCGCGCTTATTGTGCTCTCTCGGAACGGGAACAATGCTCGCCGCCGGACCCATCTCGCCTCTGTTTCAGTTGGCTTATGGAGCCACTATTACCTCTGTTTCAGTTGGCTTATGGAGCCACTATTACCTCTGTTCGAGCTTATACTGCTACTATACGCCCGCCCGCCCCTGTTTAAACTAATTCTCTCTCTTTGCAACTATCCTCCGGAACGGACCTAACTGCGTGGAAGCATTCCCAGTCTATTGTGCTGGTTCTTAATTATTGCCATAATGGTCTAACTCAGGGATACATTTGATAAACTTCTTTGAACTGTGTTGTTAACGTCCGGAGAAGGAGAATGCAAAGATTTAATTGCTAGTGGTGTTGCACTCTACTAGTTTCTGCTCGCGGCGTTGTTTCTGTATCCCATGGGAATGATTTATGGAATAAAAAGAAACCTATGTTAGAACGAATTCTACGTCTAGACCTAGATTGTAGTCCTATGCAGTAAGTTTCAGCCCAATTGGTTCAGCAGTTTTAGCTGAAAAAAGTATTCATCCACCATCAAAATATTCGCATCTATCACACTATCACGTCACATAGTCACATCACACTAATATTATAAATGCGAAAGTTTATGTGGATGTATGGATGGATGGATGTTTGGTACCTCTTCACGCCAAAACTACTGAACGGATCTGGCTGAAATTTTGCATTCAGGTAATTCTAATACTGGAACAAAACATACTTTTTATCCCGTAAATCTGTTTCCGTGGGATACAAATCACCTTTAAGAGCGCGATCTATGCTATGTAGGTTAGGTATGTTTTAAACGTGTTACATAAATGGAGGTATTGTTACCTTAATCTTTGATGTTAACGATTACGGCTCAATTTTAAGATCTCACGCTGTTTAAATCCGATACGTTTTCTGAATAAGTTTATTTTGTTTTGTTATATTTTCGCTCACATATCCATTAAAAGCTTTTCTGAGTTCGCAGAGAAAGGCTCAGGCCCGCCCAGCGACGTGTTAGGAGCTCATTGTCAGTTGCACAATAGCGTGGTTTTTGCACTCGGCTTAGCGTCTTGCTAATGTCGCCTGGCGCGGGCGTATATCACGCTTTTTGCTTCGTCGGGACATTCGCTTGTTCGGGACACTCGGGAGCTGTGTTGCTGATGTAGGACGGTGGACCGGACGTGGACGACATCGTTTATCATTTTGTTTGCGACTATGAGGGTCAATGAAGTAGTCAAACCTTATTCTTATTATATTTAGAAATATGGAAAGACAACTTAGAACTGAAATATCAGATCTTAGACAACTAAAATAAAAATAAGTAATACTGAGACATAAAATAAATGGCATTTCAAGAACATCTGCTTCAAAAAATTTCAATTTTTCAATACAAACTAAATAAGGATGGCCTAGTTCTTAAAGTCACTAAGTCCAAATTTTGCCATTTTTACATTACCAGTTGGAAATATTCTATTTTTTTTCCTCTATCGTCTGATCTGATCCTTATTTCTCTAACATAACTCTAAGTGTGTTTTTCCCAATTCCTAAAGTCCCTAACTCCATTCAGTTTAGTTCTTAAAGTAACGAAGTCCAAAGCAGAGCGTACATTCGGGCAAAATGTAACTAAGTAACTTATTTTTTCTTTAAAAGTAACTAAGTCCTTAAATTTTTTGTCTATGTCCTGGCTACACCAGGGACTGTTTTGTTTTCACAGTTTAAATTTTTTACGCTCTGATAGAAGGAAAATGCATCAGATCAAAAAAGGTTTATACACCGGGCTTCTATGTAGATTTAAAAGTGTGCTCGAGAATCAATGACAAATATTAAGTAGTTTTTTTTTGAAAAAAAAAACCTACGTAACAAAGATATCGCTGGAGATCCTTCTTGAAAATTAAAAACCACAAGAGCTTGTATGATGCTTATATGAAATCCTCAATACCTGGATTATCTGTGTGTCACAAAGCACATTTTCAAAAGGACCACCACCCCAAATCGTCTGCATCAATGAGTGGTCAAAACTATAAGTATTTGGTACTTTATTGTGTTAATATGTGTGGAATCATCAACAATGACCTGGAGGACTGTTACCAAGGGATGATACCCATAAAACCATTAAAGCTTAGCGATATTAAAAAACGTCTCGTATATGTTCCTGTTGCGAAAAGAAGCTTTTATTCAAATTAGTTGGAAACAGCCAAAACATCTGCTGAGATGGAGCATGAACAAAGAATTGATTTCGTTAGAAGAAGAATATGAGATGTCAACATAAGACTATTAGTTATATAAGCATTTCCTTAATTTTAAGCCATTATAAACATAAAACTAATTTGATTATTAATGTATCTAAAGTGATGATTATTGAAAAATGTGACTAAATCCAAAGAATTTTGATAAAAAGTAACCAACTCCATTGATTTTGTGATAAGTCCATCGTTATAAAAATTATGTGTGTAAAATCTATTAGTGTTGTTATATTTTTAAGTACGGTATATTAAACAGTGTCCTTAGAGCTACGTTTTTCATTTTAATTCAAATTTTTAAACAACAATTTAAGCTTAAATTAATTAAATTTATCACTAAAACGCTCCTACCCTAAAATCGTTAAAATGGACTTAGTTACTTTAAGAACTAGGCCATTCATAAGCACAGGCATGTCAAATACAAATGCTAGTTAATAGTTCCGAATTAACCATCTCTTTCTAAGTTATTAATGAATGTCAAACAGCGATCCTTTGAGTTGAGGGGGACTTTTTACATTTGTCCTACTCAAACATGAAAACGTGATCAACTATCAGAATCAAATGCTCTTCTCATTTTTAAGCCCCATTTAGAAGTTTAACCTTGTTACGAAGGGGATGGAGTTAATGTCAGACAAAATAATAGTCCAATCTACTTGCTGTTGTGCCAGACGGTATTATATTAAAAACTATAAATTCCGCTTTAATTTTAAAAACATGGAATATGGAAAAGTAATTTTCGTGGACACGGACTTGCGTTCAAATGAAATGTTGTAGTAATGGATTTCGAAAATTGATTGGTTTTTTTTGTGCGTGTTTAATTTGTTTTGATTTATTATTGTACAAGTTAAGGCATTAAGAAGATAGACAGATAGACATGGAAGGTAGGTTTACTTCCAATAACGTCTCGTGCTAAGTCGCGTGTCACCAGCGCGTGTACAATATAACATGTAATTCGCCTTGTCCGAGCGTGCGGCGACAGATGTTTGTTTCAATACTCTCTTATTGCAGAAAGGCCCGTTTGTTTGTCATTTCTTCAACACGTACTTTATTGTTCTTCGAAGGACCCGAAGGGTACGTGTGGGCCTGATCATATCTGTTCAGAATAGTTCTCAATACATTTCTTACATTATTATCGGGTCCCTCTTCTAATATTACTTCGTCTGTTTTTATATCGTTGGTAATGTTACGTAAAAGTTTTCTTTATATTTTATCGTCGTATCGTTTTCTCAGGAGATTATTGAATAATCTTGTACTCGTATCCAATTTGTCTTGACTATTTTCATGTGATACGTTGTTTGCAAGGGTTGTGTTAATTGTGGGACACATAAGTTACATGCCAATGTTTCGGGGCTGTAATTCCGCTTCCCTCCGCCCCCGCCCCCGCAAGCTGCAATCAGCCGAGAGTGGAGAGCGCACCCGAGGGACTGCTCTAGCTCACGCTCTTGATTAAACACTGATTACCTCGACTCATGTTATGAGGATACCTTCGAGAGAAAGCAAAAGTTTCCTCTCAATAAACATCAGAATCTCCTTTCATCTCATGCTAGCTGCCTGCGGAAGTTTATTGTCTCGAACTTCAGAAATAAAACGAACGCAATGAAAGAAACAAACTAACCCTTCCACAATTAGTCATCCTATTTCAGTCGAGCGTGTTTTCGTTATGAATTACTTACCATTTGTCTCTAAATAGATACAAAGGTAATTAAAATGCTCTTGTGAAGTTGTTGTCCCCTGAACAGACCTGGTGGTGATACAAAAATAACATTTGAAACGGCGACGCGCTCGTAAACTTTCAATATCCGTCGGCATGCCTTTATCTCGGCTTGTGTCGATCCCTCCTCGCCGGGGCTCCGGCCGCCGCGCCGAAGTGGACTAAAGCCGAGGCATTACTTCTACCTTTGGAGGATGAACTGATCTTTGAACAAGCTTTCGTAAGTGCTCCTTTAGTGCCTTTGCTCTGTTGTCATTGGCTGCTACCAGTTGCACGCTGGAGCCGAAAGTGGTTCCTTTTGAATTGAATTGTATCATGCTTCTCATTTATTGCCAATCGTTACTTTGGATTAATGAATAAACTGAGATAAAAGTTCTTCTTTTTAGAATCATGTTTGTGTTAACACTGGTTTAAATAATCAAATCCCAATGTCCGGCTGGATTTCATTATTGTAAATTCATATCCCTATCCCGAGTGCTTTTAGGTCCGGCCATCGGCACGTACTTGGGGGATACAACACCCCCAAGTACCTACCGATGGCCGGAGCTAAAAGCACTCCATTATCAAGTGCAAAATCAGCCGTCAAACTAATTACAGCTGCAATGGCCCTCCATTTCCTATGGAAGTGGTTAATTTAGGGCCAATAGGGCAGATAGGGCCTCGTTAATTTCCGCAGCGAGCCACTTGTCATACACCCTGAGGGGTATCATAACTCATTTCCTGTTCCGAAATATCCTATTGCGTTTTTAATGAGATTGTTTTTTTAATATTGGGGCAGTAACAATCAATTACACTACGTCTAAGAAAGGTAAGTAAAGTTCTTCAATATGTATTATCAGCGCCCTCTGCGTAGGTACACAGAAAAATAAACTGAAGCCCTTGTCTGACGCTAACAAAACCAAGAATAGGGACGAAAATAGACTTATCTTTTGAAGAAAAGCTGGGTTGTTCAATTGAGCTGAAATTACATTATACTGAATTCATAAAAGGTCAAAAGTCACCTTCCTACATTACATGTAAGCTTAGGTAAAGTACTCGGTGAGGAAGTTTATTTCTCCGGCTTTGGCTTGTGTTCACGCACGTGCTCGCGGTATGTTTCCCGTAATATGGAAATGAACGGAACAACAGCGCCCATACATAACGCCCACCAACTGAAGGTACAGTCCACGCCACAAGTCTCGTCAACTGTACGAAAGCTCACCCAAAATGAAACGTGTATTTCCTGTAATATAGAAGGTTTTCGCGTGACCGAAGCTCGCAGATGGCGTGAGTGGACCAACTGTTCGCAGATACACAGAGGCAGTGGGTTGAATCGCGAATTGATGGAATAAATCAAAACCTCTATTATTTGGCTTGACATTTTGTAATTTCGAAGGCTATCAGCGCGGCGAAGGCCTCATTTAATTAAGCATTGAATTCACGTTGGTTTAATAAAGCTGTAAAGCCTTCCCAAGGTTTCTTACCGAGTTTATTTAACAATACCTACCTAACTTCCGTACTGACAACCATTTTCCACTCCGTTTACTCGGCGTTTTCTTTATGAAGCTCTTGAAAAACTCATTCTTAAAAAATACAGACATAATTTTGTGGTTTATAAAGTAACCCCTAAAGACTTACTGAGTTTTACAACGGGAAATATGCCTGGAGCTAATAACTTTTGAAGATTTTTTTACGACAGCTGCGCGAATGGGATATATATTCGCGGCGATCATGATTTATCTGCGATTCCGCCGCATCGTCCCGGCTTCAAGGAACCTCGGGTTTATCGCTCACACTTTTATACATCTCCTTTAAAATTGTGATTTATAGTAAACACATGTCAGGGCGAGAGGTAATAAATGGTAATATTTAATGCGACCCGACAAGTAACTACAATAAAATATGAAAGCACCAATAAAGTAAAGTAGATGTTTATTTGTCGTATGAAACGGGCTTTTTAAACGCGCTTAATAAATCTCATTTTTATTGCGCGAGGGATGACGATGAGTGAGCGCACTCGTGTGAAATCATATTAGACTTCTGCAGAACAGGGGTCTACAGAGCGGGGGACATAGCATTGATTGATGTAAGGTCTCGTTTCAGCATTAATACTATCCACGATGCATCAAAACCATCTTGGAATGCACAATAGAAAATGAATACTGGTCATCTGTTTCAGTGGAAATTGATTGGGATACTTGCAAACACAACGTTCTACACTTCGATAGTTGACAATGAATGTCCATACACCCCTGTCGGTAGATCACGAGATCAAGGCACGGTTTTACAAGAGCATACATGTATTGCCAACTCTTTATCGCCTGCAATTTCCCTAATGTGTCTCCGATAATGCGCTCCGTCATTTTCCGGAAGTCATCGATGGATTGTGTTGTCGGACGGCAGCTGGCTCCGTGCCAGCCCCCGGCGCCGGGCCGGCAGAAGCACCGCGCCGCCTTCGCACGCAGATTCACACGATTATCGCACCTTGTTGCGCCGAGGGTCAAGACCTGTTTACTTCCAACTTTACCGATCTTACGCCTAAAGTTCTTCGTCAGAGCTCATTAAGTAAGGAGATAGTCCCGTTAGACTGAGATCTGGATAACATCGCTGACATAGAATTATCTTAATATAACACTTGAGTTTAGTCGTAATGAGGCACACTCCCCGATGCTCAGATAAATCTCCCGAGTAAGCACGGTTACACAATAGCCGCTCCAACCGAACGAGGCACAGGTTCCATTGAAATTTGAATGAGGTATAATACCCGGAAAGCCGTAAATATCGCATCTATCATGGGCGGGTTAGTTTACTCCGGCGTTCTCTGAAATCACAATGGATAGTGTGGAATAATGAACGCTGGCATCTAGCGGTACATGCACTTCGATTAAACTTTATTAACGCTATGAAATATTACAGATGTCCGGAACTAAGAGCCTTTCAAGTCAATGTGCCACGTAAAGACAAACATGCATGTCGTGAACGTGAATGTATAAATAATATGCATACAGCCAAACGTGTTCTTTTAGGATCTGATGCCGCAATTTAAGTTTCTCGTCCTCGACCTTGGCCGCATTTCTTTGTGTAAACTCCTTAAGAACTAATATCCAAGTTCAGTGAATAACTCCAACCTGGTTCATATTTCTATTGAGTCGAGTAATTAATGGCGAAAGTAGCACAATTAGCTCCGATACCGCAATTAAAATGTTAATGCCCTGCGGAAGACGCCATGAATATTCAGCATCGAGTGGAGCTTTAGTTTCATTGAAATTTTACATGCAGCCGGCGAGGTGTGTGCAGTTATGGAATCTAAACGAACCTTGCGTTGTGCGTCAGATGTAGAATTTGAACAAAGGAAAATTATCTTGTGTTTTACAGGGGTTTTTAAGAGACCCAGTACGTTATGTGTTTGGATGATATGATAATAAAATTAATTATAGGCATCTGGCAACTTCCAAACTGAACATTTCCTTCAACATAGACCATAGTTTGTAAATAGAGCCACGAACGATCCCTGGCTGCCTCCTCGCAGAAAACCAACCTCCCGGAGTCTTGCTTTATCTCGCGACGGTGGACCAATTACCGCGCTCAGCTCACTTGTAATTACTTCGGTTATCTGCTGATATACCGCTCAATTGATACCGCCCGATGCTGCGCCACTACAAATCTTTCCATAGATAAGCTTTATGGGCTTGTTCTGGTTTTCTTTAGGATTTACTTTCGCGCAATCTTCAAAACCACCATTTTGAGGGCATCCTGCTGTATCGGCTTTATTAGAACTAGCTTCAGATCGGCTTTCGGCTTTGATCTCTGGTCTCCGAGATCTATCTCTTGCCAAATTTCACCTCAGAAAGTCAGAGTTTCACTAGACATTCGCATTAGTATGAATTTTATCACCTATGTTGCTGTTTCTAACAAAATGTTCCCTGCTTAATCCTTTCTCATGCCTAATTTAGAGTTGAAGTTGTACTACTATGTAACTGTGGCTGTAACTGTTTGTGTCGGTGATACAGCTCGTTCGTTGTCAGAACTTACATCTAGGCTTTGCTGATAATTTCATTAGCATTTATTGAACATGTCAGAGCAAAGATAGTGGTTGTTGAAATGTGTTAAAATTGGCTGACGGGTCTCTGGTTGTAATTATTGAGAAATTGAAGTTTATTAATTCTGTTGAATTTTAGTTATTTACATTAAGTTAATTAATTACTCGGTCTAACAAGTTAGGATAACAAATTCTTTTTGTTGTTTAATTAAAGTTTTGAGAAAACAGGGTACACCATTAGGAAATTATCATAAAAATACAAGCTCTGAATGAGCGGCCCGGGTCAAACTGTGGACTTAGAGCCGCCGATCATTTCTAATTTCTAAACAACTTTGAACTTTTCAACTTGGAGTTAAATAATTAGGGAAAGTTGGTAAAATGTTTGCCTGTGGCGGTTCCTGGTGGCTTATTTATGTTTCCTTATTTTTTTAAAGGAACATTAGACGAAAGATGAACGTTTTTCAAAGTTCCGAGTAAACCCACAACAAAACAGATTTTTGCAGCTTTGACAAAAATAGGTCAAACTCAAATCACTTAAAAAGATAAAAACTCGAGCATTCATTCAAGACCATTAAGCAATAATCAATTCACCTGCGAAATAACCCTCGACTCAGACTCTCTCACGAAACAAAACTAGATCGAGTCTAGCCACAGACCACACGCAGTCTATACCCCCACTGAACTCACAAACTGTACCCTACTCCCCCACAACAAAGTTTAATTTACAACGATTAAACTAGTGCCTGCCTAGTGCCACGAGCACCTGCTTCAGAGAACTTTATAACGAAATATTAAGGTTCATTTTCGAAGGGTCAGCATGTGGTCAGCTACAGCGTGGAGTTTTCAGATTCCGCGATAAAGTTTAATTTGTACAAAACTGTTGTCGCACTATGTCAGTAGGTACCTATATAATTATTCTGTCGCGAACAAATAATGAGTCAGCGAAGCGAATAGATGAACTTTGACTAACGAATTATCTGAGATGGACATTTGGATAATTCTGGATAAATGTAATACGCTAGCAAAACGCTGAAAACACTGGGGATAAAATAAAATCTTAATACTTTTTGTCGTGATATTGTTGCTTGTTAATCTACGTTAAATCCAATGCTAACTCACCCTGTGCAGGTGCCTTAAGGCAGTGATTACATACGCTACCTACAGCCGGCCGCGGCCGCGAGGCAGTATCAGGCAGTATTAGCTAATTGCTAGATCTCGCGATAAGAGTTATTAATCTTTATTAGTCCCGAACAGTCAGCCGCTTCGTTTGAAATATTGACGAACTTTCAGGTAATTCCTTACCAAAGGTCCAAGTTAAGGACGAAAATGGAAAAGGAAAGTTCAAGTGTAATTACGTTGAGAGGATAAAGTCATAAAGAGAGGTAATTTGAAATTTGGAGAAGAAGGAAGTCATTTATAATGTTGATGCAGAACAGATACCTGAGTATTATTTTATTTTCAGAGTAAAGATGTTTGAATCAAACGTAGAGTCGAAATAAACAAAGGACCCAATAAATTAACCGTAGAGAGACAAGGATCGCGACAAAAAACAAATTATTCCCACAACATTGTTTTCATCTCAATCTATCCAAACAAACAAAAGATGTTTCCTAAAACAATAAATATGGTTGAAAAACAGCCGGTGGTGCAGGGCTGTGGACAACTACGGAGGAAGGTCTTCATCGAGGCTACAAATCACTTTTGTTTTTGTCCCGGGCGCGCGCCCACGTGGCCCGTTCCTCGATGTACCGGGTTTATCGATGTTTATCCAACTGCTGACGTTCTTTCCCGCTTTTTAACCGACTTTAAAAAAGGAGGAGGTTCTCAATTTGACAGATTTTTTTAATGTTTGTTACCTAAGAACTTTTGACTGGGTGGTCCGATCTTCATAATTATTTTTTAATATGAAAGCTGGTGCTTCCCGTGTAGTCCCATTTTAATTTTGTTCAGTTCTGACTATAGGATCCATGAAAATTCATGAAAAAACTATAAAAATTGTAGTCGGTTTATAGTTTTTTAAAACAAAATTAATAAAATTTATAATGTATAATGTTTCTCACCAATATGCCACTAACATCTCGTTAGACTCAGTATATTTTCCATAACTTTGTCATTCACATCCTGTTTTCATTCAACAACTATTTGAAACATCTTGAAAACCAACAAAATCTATTTCACAATACACAATGCCTGTTTTTGTTGCACCCTTGTCATAATAATGTCATAGCTAATAAAAACACCATTGACTCCCGGAACTTTGTCACAAAAAACATTATAAATCACCGCACTATAATTTTGAAAGGGAAATAAAGTACTTTGAGATTTTGGGGTTCGTACATCATTAAGCTTTTGAATAGCAATATATCCTCTAACTTTAGAACTGCACTACACAGCATAAAGTTTTATTGACTTTGTCTGTACTGTACTGGTCGTAAAAAATAAGCACTAACCACAGGGCGCAAACACGTTAATCAAAAGAATTTTGCAAAAAACATACTGTTGCTGTGGTAATTGCAGTTACAGCGTATTGTAGCTAATAATTTGATCTCGCTTAGCTTCTAGTTTTTGCAAAATCCTTTTAATAACCGACTGAAAGTAGTCTGAGCAAGTGTTGTCAGCGTAAACCGAAATGTGCACCGAGCGTGTTCGCCGCAGGCTTCATAACTCGGTCCATCCCCACGTGCGCCCGCAGAGTAACAGCCTGTATGTGAGCTCAGCCAGAGGGAGCACAGTTGAGCTGAGAGTTGGTCCGGTCCGGGCCCGCGGGCTCACATCACCCTGTGCAGTCCGGACGGGGCCCTGCAGGGAGGGAACAATGAGGGAGATGCTATCAGGAGATATTTCAAGAATGCGGGCTTTGATGTGAGGAGATATAACTTATTCGATGGCTGAGCAATCGTATTACGAGTGGATATTATTGAAACTTTTAATTTTCTAGCCGTTTGCTTTCATAGAATGAAGCTACCTACTAATGGAACTTTAAGTAGCTTCATGTGTGGTTTGTAAAAGCTCCTCGTTGTTGCCTGATAGGTTGCGACATGCATTAGACTGATTGGACGTCTTAGAATTCCCGTGATTCATGCTCCGATATATTTTCAATTTATTCTCGATCAAGTCCACAAATTGATTCGTTCCCGCGATTAGCTCCGCGTGGGGTACATTCATTGAATGAATGAGCCAATCACGAATTATTACCTTTCAGGTTCAATGTTATTTTTATCGTCATTACGGTATGTGTATAGGATTCATACATCATAAGTCCCGAGGAGCGATACATCGGCCGCAGCGGGGCTCGATGTCGGTGGTCCGCGAGCGCGCGACGGGGCGCCGCCGCACTCGCGTCGCGCCCCGGCTCCGCGAGCCGCTGGCGAAAAGTATTTGAAACAAAGAATCCAACCCGTAGTTTCCCGGGAAGAGGCGCCCCGCAGTGCGCGGTAAAGTAGCTCGCACGGTCGTTAGAACGCAAACTATGATTGCAGGAAGCTACAGCTACTGATTTAACAGCTCGCAATAAAATAAATATTACAGTTATGGCGGTGTTATGTTTTCAATTACATGTAGTTGAAATCTACAATTACTTAAAGTGGGTTAAGTAACCATAAAATAAAATTTTCGTATTGCGTATCGTTGTGTGTGTTCCTGTCTGTTTATATCTCTCATGCGTAAAAAAGAGCTTCAATGAACGATGAATAAAGTGATACGGATCACGTGGGCGAACAGTAATTAAATAATGAAATGCTGGTTTCTAATTAGCAAAACGACAGAACAAAATAGACTGCGACACGAGGACCGATGAATTCAATCAACAATTCCACTAATTGCATTAAACAGAGCTCTCGTTAATTTGCCGCACTAATGAGACATTCCGGTCAATTGCTCTATGATCCGGCCATCAGTGTCACTTGTTCTACAATGTACATTGGACCTACCGACACAGAGCACAGAGTTCGTGCCCGTGACTCAACTCCTCCGGTCACGTTCCTGACATTCCATATGCAGACAGCCATGTAGATCTAACTTAGATAAGCTCATTTAGAACTTCAGAAATGTTACTGACTATTTTGTTTCTACTATCAAAATGATTCTGTTATGATGTATTTTTGATCATGAGTAAGTATGCAAAGGGTCATCACATCACATCATCGCCAAACTACGTACTATCATCATCATCATCATCAGCCTATATTAGTCCACTGCTGGACATAGGCCTCCTACGTACTATAAGTACGTTTAAGTACGTATAAGTAGTTTTTCGCTTAGAGTCCATTGATGATGATGATGATGATATGAGATACTGTGCCTTACTTCCCACCTGTCGAGCTGTATTTGGTGCTCAAGTTAATGAAGTGAAAGTCACCAAGTGCCATGTTCCATCAGACAGCGAGGCACTGCGGCTAATGTCGCCTACATTACCGAACCTACAATGTAAATCATTATTGTCAACATAAATCAAGCGCCGACCGACAAGGAGTATTGTCGACGAGTGGTGTCAACCACCGGCCACCGGCCACTGGACACTGACCACCAGCCACTGGCGATGGCTGTCCACAATTATCTCTGATGTACGCGAGGTTATCAACTTGTCAAGTGCAATTAAAACGCTGTAAACTGAAATAGACACAATTAGTAAATTGGAAATGATGCGTACTTTTCCGTCAATTTTTTTTTTTTTTATCCTGATCAAATAGTTTACTTTGTTAGTTACTGATTAAGTGATACCAGTGACCAATTCAATGTAGATACATCCATGCATTGATCAACATTGTTTAAGGACCACACTTCATGAAATTGGTATTTCAGCTCGTCTATGAAAATAAGTCGTCCATAAATTTGGTATTTTGTGAAGTGGTCATAGAAAGTCATAGAAGTTTAGAATTAGTAATTTGTTCTGGAAATGTCTAGTCTTCCATCATGTTTATGATTATAGCCTTTGCCTAGTTCAGTGGTTGTCATATTTATGTCAAGCAGTGTAATTAAATGAAGTTAAGCGTGAGCTCGGCAACCAACAACCGTCCGACCTCCGTCAAAGTCAACGATACTACTTTGATAAAATAATAAGGGGCTGCCTATTGATAACGGAGCTTATACTCAACCTACTTCATCAATTTTATGTCTATTCTGTGTTCAACAAAAATTTTATTGAAAGGCTGAACTCGATATTTTCACTTATTTCCCAAGAGAACAATGCCTATTGAAACATGCGAATGAAAATAATACTTGAGGTTGGAAAAGGCTTTTGATGAAATAATACTACTACTATCCACTATTATAAAAGTAACTTAAACGCTGTCGCGAAGGCGAAGAAATATTTTGAGTACCTACCTAGGTTGTAGGTAGGTTGATAAAGATTTTAGCGGACTGGCCATAACCGGTCGAGGCGAAGCGGGCGCGCGCGCAGCGCGGTCCTTCGGCGATGAACGGCCGACGATTCATTCTGTTACGAGACAGCAAGCGAGACACATCGGTGAGTGACTTTGAGTTACATTGTATGCAATTGAGATCTTTTGCCACCGATATTAGAAGCAGTTTTCAGATTATAATTGTTGTGTGTATACCAATTCGTTGGTCTGTCTGCGGACAAGTAGATCAGAGATAAAGTGTGAGGAACGGGATGGCTATAGGGGAGGATGGAGGCCATAAGGGGAATTATCCCCATAACAGTAAGAATCAGTAACCAGAGCACAGGTGGAACAGCCATCATAGCTCACTGAACCAGAGCACAGGTGGAACAGCCATCATAGCTCGCTGAACCAGAGCACAGGTGGAACAGCCATCATAGCTCAATGAACAACAGTCCGATGGAACAACCATCACTGTCCGATGAATTAGTCATCACATCCAGATAGAACAGCTAAGTATCATGTCAAATGGCTTAGAACCTTAGAACCGGTGGAACAACCACCTCGTTGTTGCTTAACCTAATTTCAGCACTTCTTTAAATACTTTTTTAATGTTTACCACATACATACCTACATATAATATTCGTCATAATTCAGAGTATAGAGGTATTTGGCGACATGGTGGAGATGCAGGGATATATTATCTCAAACCTTAAAGTCTAAAAGAATCGGAACACAGTGAGTTATAAATTTATAATAGATACACTAGTACGCTAGTAGTAGTAATTCAATGTCCGTACATGATTTCGTAAAATGTCATGTGGGTAGTTTTACTAAAGGTGTTCGCCCGGTTCGACGGAGTAACTTAGTAAAATTCTATAATTAGATCGTAGAATATTTTACGACTTTGCTTATCTGCAAATTTGCGAAGTAGACCAAATTTTCAAGCATTTTACTACCGTTTGGTAGACCAGGTACCTACCATATTAGTAGGATATTATGCTGCATGACCGTTGCTTTCTTGCACTAAAGGAATTGTGTAGATTTTACACTTTGCCCGGGCGTAAAAGTTGGTTTTTATTTAGATGTAGTGTCGATTCGCCCATTAAGGATCATTTTCACAATTTCCTCATAGACTTCGCAAGGAGGATTATGCACATTAACTGTACAAAACAATACCAACAGGAACAACTTATGGTAGTTAAGAGTGTGCAATAACGCCGCTACGAGATGGATTTCGAGCGAGATCACAAGATATGGTTTTCTTGTGAGTGAGAAGTGCAGAGCATACGTGCACCGAATTTACTATTTGCCAAAACTGTTTTTACTTAATTACGGGTTGATGAAGCAACCAATCGAAAAATTAAAAGACACAACTAAAGAAATAAGACTAGGTTTTTTAGCAAAACAAAAACCGAAGAAGAAATGTGTGCTGTTCCTGAGATAAATAGCAAAATGTGTGAAAAACATATATTTTTCCTAATAATTAACTATTGAGAAAACTTTCACCAATCGTGTTTTTAAAACACGCAATTCAAGATAAAATATCGAAGTAACATTTCATTAAATATGAAGGTAGTAGATTTCACAGATTCTGAGATAAATAACGATTTTAAAGTGCAATTTTGAAGTAAATTGCTTATGGCACACTCATAAAGAATTAAAAAAGAGACTGAGGCCGTTGGCGCAATGGGCGGCCTTATTTGTTCCAGGCAACCTTTGTGCAAGATAATAAATCTACCTATGCACTAGACCCGCAGTAGGTATCTAGGGCGTTCTTACACTGTATGACACTTTGAGTTTATTAAAAGACCTACACCTAATGTGACTGACCTGTACCTAATGTGTTACAAATACAATATAATAGGCCTACCAAACAAGTTCGGGCATTGTATATTAATACATGACAAAGTAACGTATTTTTTTGTAAATTCAGGTAAAGTCTGTTTGTTAAAAAAGCTGTGTTATTTATTGATTGTGAGAGTCAATTTGCATTAAGTGCCTTACTGCTACAGCAGGTGAAAGGGGACCTTAGTCCACTGCTGGACATACAACTAAATAAGGTTGCAGTAGGTTAAAAGTCACTAATTACCTTCTAAATAAACCTAATGTCGAGAGGTTTTAGTAGAAACTTACGTTGATATGTACCTACTAAATTCCTTGGTACCCACGTAGACAGTAGATAGCAAGTCACAAATAAAAATCTTGCAACCTTGAAATAAAAATAAAGCTTCAAATACAGCCCTAATGCAAAAAGATGAGACGTTGTGAAGAGGCGGCGTCTCACATGAGACGTTGGGAAAAACCGCGTGTGAGATATTGAGAATAGCTCGTAATTGCTACCTATAGTACCTAAGAAACATAGGTAGGCAAGAACTTAATACAAGTAAGTTGCTAAATAAATTACAATGTTGTTGTAGATTTTACATAAGGACAAGATCTTTCGCTCATGGTCAGTTCAAATGAGGAACTGTACTTAAAATAAACAAAATAAGTATCGTCCTAACCCGTTTGAAATTATTGTACGAATCAGTACAATCGTGCATAAACTCTGCCCAGTGTGCCCTTAAGCAAATATCTGATGGTGAAGGTAACTAAAGAGAGTTAGAGTACCACGGAGCTAAACTTAAGAGTGCTACTTAGAGGTTTGTGGCAGAAATCCACATCTATTGTAAATAAGCTACAGAAACCGACACTGCTAAGATCACCGAGTACATGTTTATACAAATTTAGGCAGAAGACAAGGGAACAGAATTAGATATTTGTATCAAGCGCAATGATGAAAAACGTAGTGTAGCCACGATAAATGGCGAAAATCTTAATATTTCTGGTAAATTGACAAGAATGGAATTGACTAAATTTGATGGTGACACTGTCAAATGACAGGTACCATATTTAGGACCAATTGTCATCAAATACTGACGGTAGAAGTATCAATGAAATAGAAGGATAAGATAAGACACAACTAACACAAATAATAGCATAGCTGTCCAAACTCTAAAGGAAAAGTTCGGTAAACCTGCGGCAATTATTGACGCACATTAGGTGGCATTATACAGGATAAAACCAGTCAATAAAAATCAAATAAAATAATGCAGATATGTACTTAATGGAATAGAGAGACACCTACTCGTATTGAGCTCCCTAGGCGAAGACGTAAATCACGAGCATCTCGGACTGATGACAATGGAGAAATTCTCTAAATATCTAATCTAAGAAGTAAGAATGAAGATGATAGACGAAGAAGAAAAGTAGACGGTATCAGAAAATATCTAGAATACATAATATCTGCTATAGAGACCTCAAATAGACTAAAGACAGACACAATAGGTGTAAAGATTACAGAACCGAAAAATATAGAAGAGAAAGACATCACAGAAAAAATAACAATAGGAGCATTACATATAAAAGCTGTAGAAATAACGAACAATAGGCCACGTATAAATAATAATAATAGAAAAGACAAACACAAAAATGATAACAGACAATTCAGTAAAACACAATCAAAGAAAAGACAAAACGATGTCTCAGAAAGTTCAGAAGAGCCACCTAAGAGGAAATTTACGAGAAATGTATATGTTGTAGGCAAGATTATTTTAATGCCAAATGTACAAGGTACAAAAATGTTCACAACAGGAAAGCTCAACTAGGAAACCGTTGCTTTAACTGCTTTCAAGAAGGTCACAGGCACAATCTTAGTTTCGGATATCTGTGGTCACAGGGTAAGCACCTGTAGAAATAATCGCAAGTGTTAGTATTGCTCTGAATATGGTGCGTATAACCAGGCCATATTTTGTCCTCAAAAAAAAATTGCACAGGATGGTAAATGAAGTCAGCTAAAACAGAGAGTTAGCATAATTATGAATATGGCTATAAACACCACGCTGTTTAAAAACCTTGCTTAGTCATAGTAAATAAGATCTGAGAAAGATTACGATTTCTCAGTTACGGCTGTTAGCGTTCGAGCATTGCCGAGTCAAATACCTATAGCCATAACTATAGCCTAAAGATGCTTGTTCATTACTGATTAAATAGACCTATAAGTATAAGTATTAACTTTTTGGTGCGAAATCACCACCTGAAATGAATGAATTGAATGCCTTTTACGAGTAGATTGTAATATGCAGAAATAATGAATCAGGCAGTGATTAGATTGATAGTAATGAATTGACTATTATTTATCTTCGTTTTTCTCGAGGAAAAGGGTATTCATTATTTTTTGTTTGGTCAGGCAAAATCAGTGGCATTATAGAGTCGTAATTAGTTTAGTACACTGGCGTATTAACTATCTACGAAGTACATCCTGAATGATGTAATACATTCAATGGAAAGGGATCCTAAAATCCGTATCCAATCCGACTACCCCACAAAAGCATACAGAAGGAACTGCTTGCGTTCGTAAAGATGTAAAATTAAATAACGAAAGTTGTTAAAATGTAATTATTGCTATCATCCACAAAACTTAAGGGCCCTTCCCGGTCCTATTATCGTCAACGAGAGCGTGATTGAAAAGCTTGTTGTTTCAACCAGCGCAATGTAAAAGAAAGAGGCAAAGCGACAAGAGAGAGGAATCGCCTGATCCCTCGTCGGCATTTGGTTAGTTTCGCAGTTCACTCGCAGGTAATCGGCCCTAGGAAAAACAGTGTTTAGAAATTTCATGAAACTTGCAACAGGGAAATAAGAGTTTTTTAGTAAGCCTTACAAGTTTGTGTGAAATGAAACTTTGTGTCGTTTAGAATCTCCATTAGATTTGCAAGGTTTCTATCTAAATATTGTGTTTACTTATACAATTTATGTATATAATATAATATACCTTTTAGTTAAAAGTTTCAAAGAAAGATGTATTACAACGCCATAATCACGTAAGAGCGTTTGTATGAAAAGTAAGACGGGTTGGCCGCTCTTAAATAATGATAAAGATAAAGATAAAGATAAAGATAAAGATAAAGATAAAGATAAAGATAAAGATAAAGATAAAGATAAAGATAAAGATAAAGATAAAGATAAAGATAAAGATAAAGATAAAGATAAAGATAAAGATAAAGATAAAGATAAAGATAAAGATAAAGATAAAGATAAAGATAAAGATAAAGATAAAGATAAAGATAAAGATAAAGATAAAGATAAAGATAAAGATAAAGATAAAGATAAAGATAAAGATAAAGATAAAGATAAAGATAAAGATAAAGATAAAGATAAAGATAAAGATAAAGATAAAGATAAAGATAAAGATAAAGATAAAGATAAAGATAAAGATAAAGATAAAGATAAAGTTCATTTATTTGCTTAAACATGTGTAGATATAAGATTTTATAAACAGGTATGCAAGTATCAACATGTTTTACCGATTACGGTGTACAAATTATGAAAATTGCCATGCAACAGAGACAGAAGCTAAAATAATAATGAAGTTATTAAGGTGTGTATAAGTTTTAATTGTAAGTGCATTGTACAGACTCTTCAATGCAAGTGTACGCTGTAGTTGTTAATAAGCTCAGTTCTTTACACGCTAATATTAATGTTAATTTTGTTATTGGCAAGTCTACATTAGTGCCCTTAAGGGACTAAAATAACGTTCCGGCTCGTAGACGAGAATTGCTGGTAGTTCAGTTCTATTGTGATGTAGTTTGATAAATTATGTCACAGTTTTTGTATAGTAACCCACAGAGTTACTATTTTTGTAAAGACAACTGTATGATGCATGGGCCGATCGAGCCTTCGTGACTAAACGCCCGTGCCGGTTAAATAAAATCACTATTGCTTTGACTAATAGCAATCTAGTTTTGAGACGGTGTAAAGTAATTCTGCCATTTGTGCCGCGAATAATGATTTCTAAAATGAAACAGATTTAAGTCACTACAAATAACCTACCAACAAAACAATATCTGTCTGGTATAGATTGAGTACCAAGGCAGATAAATAGACTGGTAAAGGTATGCGACGCTGCGTTGCTTTGCAGCGAACTTGTATCGTGAGCGCCCAGGGCAGTCAAAATATTAAAGTTAAAATTCAGGTTGAGTTTCTGTCAAAAATCTTGCAGCGTCCAAACATCAACATTTTTAGACTAACTCCTTGGTTGAGGAGGGTCTTACGAATACTATTACTATAGATATTGTCGAAGAATGAAATGAAATTAGAATCAAATATGCTAAGTTAACTACTCAGAAGCAACGCTAGGTTTGCCACATAGAGAGAGTAGTAAAAGAACTATATGTCGGAGAATGTTTTCTTTCCATAAGAACTATGTAGCAGTAACAAATTACCATAGTTGATTGTATCGGATAACGTCAAATAATTCAAACTTACAGCTACACATAGAAAGCAATTGACGCTGAAATGTATACTAGAATTAGCTCCATGGTATGGACTGAATGGAGGTTTGGACCGGAATGGTGTATACTATGAAGAGAGTATTGGACACACACACAATCAGTTGTGTACGAAAATAAAAGAGCTTGAAGCTATGATCACAACCGCTTACGACGACGGTAGTTGCTGAGCTGGAGTAGGTACGTGTTTACTCGTCAAGATTATCTGCGTGTCGATGATTTTGCAGAATAGATTGATGGTAACTAATCAATACAAGAAAGGTTTATCTACAGATAAAATCAGAGGCAAATAGGGCGCACTGGAGGGTTGGACGAATAGCAGAACTAGAAAACATTTTGGATTGGCAGGTAAAAGTTGCAAGAGACATTGAAAGAGACACAGATCCACTTAAACAGATTGAGTCCCAAATGATAATAGGTAAAAGATAATTTTTATTGGCTCATAAAACAAGAAAGTATAATGATAAATAGAAGAAAATACACAGTTATAAAATACAGTATGAGACCAAAAGACTGCCACTCAAAGAAGAGAAAAGGAATGATGAAGAGCGCAGGTCTTCTGTAGCACCTGGCGTAAAGCGCATTAATTGAACAAAGAGCAAAGTGTAGTTTCAAATGTAGACCCAGTTCCACTGATCAGAGCTAAAGGTTCTGAGGAACATAGAATAAAGTCAGTACATCATGCTGCGGTGCAACCAGAATCAAAAACTGATACAGTAGAAATCAGTATGAGGCCTGATTGGCCTCATACTTCAGCTCGGGCTTCAGCGGTTAAAGTCAGAGAAAAGGTCAAGGAGTGGACCACTTACTTATTAATTGTTTCACCAGTAAATTCAGTTAATGTTCAAAGGCAGATTAAGTGATCGACATACAAATCCTTGTTTGATAAATAGTATTGATATTAATATCTTTATTTCTCATTCTTCCTTGAAGGGGGGGAATGTCGCGAAGGCGAAGAAATATTTTGAGTACCTACCTAGGTTGTAGGTAGGTTGATAAAGATTTTAGCGGACTGGCCATAACCGGTCGAGGCGAAGCGGGCGCGCGCGCAGCGCGGTCCTTCGGCGATGAACGGCCGACGATTCATTCTGTTACGAGACAGCAAGCGAGACACATCGGTGAGTGACTTTGAGTTACATTGTATGCAATTGAGATCTTTTGCCACCGATATTAGAAGCAGTTTTCAGATTATAATTGTTGTGTGTATACCAATTCGTTGGTCTGTCTGCGGACAAGTAGATCAGAGATAAAGTGTGAGGAACGGGATGGCTATAGGGGAGGATGGAGGCCATAAGGGGAATTATCCCCATAACAGTAAGAATCAGTAACCAGAGCACAGGTGGAACAGCCATCATAGCTCACTGAACCAGAGCACAGGTGGAACAGCCATCATAGCTCGCTGAACCAGAGCACAGGTGGAACAGCCATCATAGCTCAATGAACAACAGTCCGATGGAACAACCATCACTGTCCGATGAATTAGTCATCACATCCAGATAGAACAGCTAAGTATCATGTCAAATGGCTTAGAACCTTAGAACCGGTGGAACAACCACCTCGTTGTTGCTTAACCTAATTTCAGCACTTCTTTAAATACTTTTTTAATGTTTACCACATACATACCTACATATAATATTCGTCATAATTCAGAGTATAGAGGTATTTGGCGACAAACGCAACTCAGATTAGGCACATGTTAAGTCGCGATTTATCTGTAAAAATTTCATCATTTTGACGTGGTTAAACATGACTTGCGTTTGAGTATGCGGGGTAAGACTCTAGACTAAACAGTGCTGAAAAATAGTTTATAAATAACCCAACGAGGTATAAGATTTGAATATCTAATGTAGGAAATGATCTCTTTGTACAATTAGATAGAAGAAACAATACGCGGCGTCGAATCACCGTCTGTAATTCCATATTCCTTCCGTAACCGAGCACCGCACGGAGTGGGGCATTCGGAGTAGGGCACGCATAGTGAACGATACTGACACGATTCCGGATATTACAAATGCGAAAGTTTGTATGGATGTATGGATGAATGGATGGATGAATGGATGGATGTTTGTTACTTCTTCACGCCAAAACTACTAAACGGATCGGGCTGAAATTTTGCATAATATATATTTGCAACTTAATCCTGAAATAAAACATAGACTTTTTATCCCATAAATAGGTTCGTGTGGGATATAAATCACCATTAAATGTTTCCATAGAATCAACGCGTGCGACGAAAGCAATATCAATTCAAATATTATTGTACAGTTTAATATCTCTTATGCCAGTATTAGTGCAACGTCCTTCATACATCACTGGGTGCCACCTAGCCATGCATCACCATCAGCTACTATTGTACCTCCTCGGGAGAGCATCCGTGTACCTCCGCCTCGGCTCCATATCGGGGCTCGTGAATTATTCACGAAGCGGTTTGTCGCGGCTCGAGTCCGAGGGCTGTTGGGAACACTAGTCGAGAGGAGCGCCATCCGGTGTCTCTCTGACAATACTTATGCTTATGGTCAAGACCTACGCAATGCTCTGTGCTATTAAAGTACTTCAGCAGCTTCAGAGTACTGATACTTGTAGTACTTTTTGTACTTAAAAGTTCTAGAGTGCCTCAGCGAACCATTTCGCAACCAGCTACGTAGGGAAGGAGAATTTTTTTATGATCGCCGCCACACGAAAATATTTTTAAAAAGGATTCTCTTTAAAATAATAGTGAACGTTTAAACTATACTTGTTAACAGCCCTCGGCTTTGCACCAGCTTCAGAGTACTGATACTTGTAGTACTTTTTGTACTTAAAAGTTCTAGAGTGCCTCAGCGAACCATTTCGCAACCAGCTACGTAGGGAAGGAGAATTTTTTTATGATCGCCGCCACACGAAAATATTTTTAAAAAGGATTCTCTTTAAAATAATAGTGAACGTTTAAACTATACTTGTTAACAGCCCTCGGCTTTGCACGCTTTGTTTCTATGGAGATATAAGAAACCAATTTATATCTCATGGGATCTGATTTATTGGATAAAATGATAAAAGAAGCCTATGTTTTAGACTACGTGTATGCTAAATTTTAAACCGATATATTCAATAGCTTTGGTGTGAAGAGGCAACTAACTATAACAATATTCGATTTTTTAATATATTATTGTGATCAATCTATCCTAGCTCTATACAGTGTGAATTTAATAATGTTGTTGTATAGTTTTGTGGAACATATCTTTGGATCAAAAAGAGCCGAGGAAGATGCTGTGGGAGAGTGACAAATCCAGCTTGTGATTGATTCCGGTGTTATCAGCGTAATGGATACGATCCGGCTCCGAATTGACAAATTAATGACCGTTTTTAGAACTTTAATGGAATCTATTTGTTGTTCCCTCTCTTCCCGAGATTGGACAAATTGATATTAGTTTAGGGAGGATTTGTGACTTAACATTCATGAGAATTTTAATCGAAATTTAACCTTTCTATCCTCCTGTAATAGATTCAATCCAGTGGTAGTGTACCCTTTTTTAAGTACGCTGTGCTCTAAAAAATCTCAAATATACATATTTCATTTTCCGTGTATTTCTCTAAATATCTTACTCCTTTGCATATTCAACGCTCCTCATCTCAAATAAAATTTAAAATTCGGAGCATGTTAAGTGATGAAAGTCCGTCTCCACACTGGGGCGGGCTAATCTCAGGAAAGCTTTTCGAAAAGCCTCTGACGTGCGACGGATGGCGCCGCGCGAAGGAATTATTCATGTGGCGACATCTATCCGATCCGGCCGATCTATCCTATTTGCAGGCGTTACACAAAACGGTGTCAATATTTTATCGTTCCCTTCAACGCTGCAATGTTTCTTATTGCGGTAAAAGGAACAATTATTTGCTAAGTCTGCTACAAACATTATACGGTAGTGTTTATTTTATCCACTCAGGTCTCTAGCCAAGATAAATACTGAATAATTTTCATGCACTGTTTCTCTCAGTTGCGTTGTGTGACTGATTTATCGTGAGAAAATAAACACGTGTACCAGTCTAATGTTCTCTTCTTTTATTGCAGGTAAATTTGAAACAACTCCCATTTCCGGCGCGTTTGACGTCGTAACCGAAGTAAGTCCTCAGATCCAACAATAAACTTATCTCGAGAACTTTTAACACGAAAACAACTCGGTGTTTCTTACAAAACATGACAACTGGCTTCATATCATCCAGTTCTCAGAATTTGTTTACGAGTTATCTGTATTTTAAACCTTATGAAATAGCGTTAAGGGTTATGATCGGAAAATAATTGGGTATACATTTCAGAGGTGTTAGTGATGGTGTTACACCAGAATAGGAACATGTTTTGTTCGTGAAGCTTTGTCGTTGATTGCTATTATGTCGAACAAAAAGACAATCGCAGCGCGCTTGTTAGTGCACGAGACATTCGGAACTTGTTTATCAGAACCGAGTCCGGCGCTAACAGCCGTAACGGCTTCATCTAGTTATTTATTGGTATCATCAGCTTTATTGCAGGGAAAGTTCCGTTGAAAGAGTTTGATTGTGAATCGTATAAAGGGTATAAAAAGCGGACCGAAAACATCGCCCAAGGGAAAGCCGAAAATGCTCGCGCGGTCAAATTCCTGTTGTGTTGTTTCTCTCCTTATTTCTATTTATTGCTTTTACAGCCTAGCTCGTTGAATAAGACCCGTTCACCGTTTTTGGAATGGAACTGCCAAGTTTTTATGAAACTTTATTTCGATTTTTATCAGACACAAACTGAATTAGTTTATGGTTACGTTCATATTTCCTGATTTCATTGCTAAACCAGTAAATAGAGTAAGTCGGCTTATTCTAGAGAATTGAAGAGTCATCGACCTCTGTCCTACCTATCTAAACCTATACCTACGATACGAACCGAACAAACGTTAGCATTGGCTCGCACAAATATTGTTCCGACTTCAGCAAAAATATGACGCGCTGCGGGAAATTCAGAGAACGAAAACACTTTGGAAGAGTAAAGTTCTCGTTCTCTCCCACAATTGGGTTGCGTTTGCACTTCGGAATGAGCTCAAGTTCTGTACTTGAGCTTAATATTTTGTACTTTCTGGCAACACCTGCCTTGCCGGTTGCCGCTAATATTAAACAATTTGTAGGAAATGATATCGTTCGTTGTGCGTCTCACGAATGATGCGCTGAGGCCGCAGATAAGCCCGCGTCTAATTATGTAAACGTTTCAGCTTCATGAGCGGCGCTAGTTATTACATCTTGTTTATTCTCAGAGAGTTTATCTTCCTTTGCCTTTTTAAAGCCATTGTTAGTGGGATGAGCCGCGGGTGTACACGAATTATATTTTGAGCTTTTAGGTAGGTACTTGAATAATGAATCTCAAATAGACTGGTTGCAAAATGCTGTACAAAATGAATGGTGTTGCAAACTTGTAATATTAAATAATATAACTATAAGTAATGATAGATTATTACACAGCATTATCTAGCCCGAAGCTAGGCAGAGCTAGTGTAGTGCTCCTAGATAACTGATTACATGATACAATACACTACATAAAAAGATATTTTTATTGAACGTAGAAAACACCCAGAGCGCCCTGAACAAATATCTGCAGATCGTACACATATTTGTCCCGAGGCGGGTATCGAACCCACAAACTCCTGCGTCGCAGGCGGATCATCTCCTGCCGCGCCACAGAGGTCATCATTATCATGTCTCTATCTCTTAATTCAGCCTCAGAGCTCATTAGCTCCACACAAATAGTAAACATTATAAAACCTAATCTAACTTTTAATCCTGTTCCTAAGTGGGTAATTCAGCAAGTTAGCTCAAGTCTCCGAAGGGAGCTAAAACCGTATTCAAAGACGGGGAGAGTAGTTGGATGTCAGAAAACAAAGAGTGTTGTGGCGCGTTACGGTTTCCGGATCATAAAGCTTTGCGACGGAATGTTCTGGAACATTCTGACCCGGGGCGCTAGATGAGTGCACTCAGGCACGAACAGCCGGAGATAGTGTTTCGACCGTCTTAATTCTCTGCATGTAAACTAAACACCCACGTAAATGAAGGTAAAAAAACAAACGAAACTGGCTTCCAGTTTCGCTAAACTAACATTATTTTAGCATGTTTTGGAAGAATGCTGTTTAAGCCAGGCAGCAGTTTTTTGTTTGCTTGAATTCAGGCCAATGGCTTTTGGGTGCTTTTATCCGAGCAGGGTAGAATAGAGACGGTATTATTCTAGAAACTAACCTGAATATTTAAATTCGTTAAGTTCGTGCCATCTATAAATGGGTCCCGGAGAATCTCTACGTGATAAATTCAAAGAAATAAATGTAATGACTGTACCAAGTCAATATATTTATGAAAACGTGTTTTATACTCATAAAAATATCAATAGTATCCCAAAAAATAGCGATATAAGTACATAATTTAATTACTAGAAATAAACAATAATCTCGCTGTACCCACAACTAGACTTCATAAAACTAATGTATCTTTTGGAGGGCAATGTTTACGCTCCTATAACAAAACCCCTACTGAGCTGCAAAAATTATCAGTAAATAAATTCAATCAAACTGTCAAAACTTTACTTTGCAAAAAGGCTTACTGGCTACTAATATCAGATTATCTGGATGATAAAACAACTTGAGACGGATTTTGCTAAAATTCGAAAATAACAACTAAGAGGCTAAAGGTTTCTTCTTCGTTTCTTTACTTTAGTATACATACTGAAGCGGAAAAGAAGAAATCAAAAATACCACTTACATAATTATTTCCGTGTCAGTGTATTTTTTCAATATGATTTGACCTTTTCTAAGTGTACATTTATTGTATTTATGGAAATAAAGCATTTTTGAATTTTGAATAGTCTTCTAAGTCTATAAAGATAGATACCAAGCTTTAATAAGCTAGGTATCTAGATGTACTGGAGGTCATTGCCCGCCTGCGTGCGACCTTGCCGTAGGTTTGGCGTGGGCGAGGTTTTTATTAGACCTGCGCCGTCTTTCCGATCTTTTTGATAACTTTAATGAAGATTGATTGTTTACTGATAGAAAACTTAAGGCTATCAGCGCCAGTTCAAAAATATAGAGTCTGTTCAAAAAGAGAAGAGTCGAGCGAGACGTTACGATGAACTAACACTTTTAGTCGTACTGCAATGACTCACGAACGCCCTGAATTCCCACGATTTTTCTTTTTTTGATCAGACTCTACCAAAAAATTTTATAGCGATAAAAGTGACAAAAAAGTTAAATATGAGATTACGTTTTCTGGAGACATCAATAACCCATTGCACACCGAAAAGTAGCGTTAGTATTACTTCTGAACCGAGTAAAACAATCTTCTTCTTTTACTGAAGAATCTGAAGTTGGATCAAGTAGATTTACTATTTTCATGAGTCTCGAATAAAATAGAAACTTCAAACCTCCCAGCGATGATTGGGTCGCGCGTGGAAGTGGAGCTGGTTTATGAGCGTATCGACTCCTGGCTCCGTGCGACCGACGCCGACGCCCATCGGACTGAACTAAACTCACTTATATCTGGTCTACTCACCATGTGCAGCTTTTTTACATCTAGCAGTGATTAATAAGCGTTATAAACTGACTTTATAAAAAAGGTTCTATTTTATAACTATATTGTATGTATGATTTTTAATCGACTTCAAAATAATTAATTTTGTTTCAAAAAAGTATTATACCGACTTCAATTTTTATAGTGTTTTCATAGATGTTCGCGGATCCCATTGTCAGAACTCAACGAAATTAAATGGGACCACACGGCACCAGCTTTCATATAAAAAAAATCATGAAAATCGGACCACCCAGTCAAAAGTTCTGTGGTAACAAACATAAAAAACAGTCGAATTGAGAACCTCCTCCTTTTTTTGAAGTAGGTTAAAAAGGAGGAGGTTCTCAATTTGACTGTATTTTATTTTTAATGTCTGTTACCTCAGAACTCTTGACCGGGTGGTTTGATTTTGTATTTGTATTAATGTATTTAACCCAAAACAAATATCTCAAATAATATGTTTTTTTCTCATTCTGGCTTATATGCTAACAGAAGAACTAATAGTTATTAGAAGTTTTTCGTATTAGCGTGACAGGTTAATTAGCGTGAAAGATTTCTCTATTCAGCAGTTCTCTAGGAACCTGGAACCCTAAACTGAATTCATCAATACGGGTTGAAGCCAACTTGCAAGCAATTTTCAGCACTAGTTTAAATCACTCTCGAGAGAAAGATTCTCTCGAGAGTGATTTAAACTAGTGAAAGATTCTCTCGAGAGTGATTTAAACTAGTGCTGAGAATTGCTTGCAAGTTGGCTTCAACCCGTATTGATGAATTCAGTTTCAGTTCATGTGGGTGTGCCTAGGACCGCAGACTGCATCAGTCGACTGCTGTAAAACTTTATATCTCAGACATGGCTGACCACCAAATTACTTGTCGCCAGTTTCAATCTTGCGGCTGCGGTCATAAAGTTCACTTTTATTTCTTTCCCTTTATGTTCGACATTGTTTGGACACATTGCGCCGGATCTCGTTAAACACCTCATTGATTTGATAAGTTTCTGGTTGTTTGGGTTGTTCTATAAACTGTCCGGGTAATAGCTATTTCGTGAGACTGATAAATAATTGACAACTTTTATAGTTTAAGTCATCGTAACCTATGCAAAACTCACGTCTCAGGGCTTTGTCCCTTTAAACAATTGACACGAAGACAACAGCTGTTGTTGATCCAAATAGAAGGAAAAGTGCGTGTGAAGTCAGTGACGTCATGACAAGACAAACACCCGCCCGAGCCGCAACTGGAGCGCAAACATCTCTTTATTTGTAATGCTCTCAGTTCCTTATACATTTCGGAGTTATTTATACAGAATGATTCAATTTGGTATGATTTATCCTAAGCAAAATTTATCCAACACATAAGCTTGTATTGTCTTGGTAAATTCATAAAATTTCAGAAAATCCCACATACTTGGTAAAAAATCGTGTACGATATTACAATACGAAGACAATTTTTTTCGCTCAAGGTGCTGTTAAATGTTTTGCGTTATCATCTCGACCGTTTTCAATGTTTTTCCGGCTTTTGGTAACCGTAACCAACCGTATCCAAAACTATGGGGACACCCTGTAGTTTCACCCAGAAGGGTCAATAGAAGTGTGTTTGTTTGTTGCTCTGCATCGCGTCGCGTGTTCAAGAGTTGGGGAGCTAAGTTGTTTCTAACTGCTGGCGGAGGTGGAGGGCCCTCGTGCCGCGACTTCCAATGTGGATCGCACGACGCTTACCTCACGTGTTCTCAGGATAATGTATTGTAGGCATAATATAATATCAATCCTCATTTAAAAGTTTCATAGGAAAAGCAAAAGTAACCACAAAATAGAAGAAGGTAAAAGTAGCCAACTAATGGCGTTATTAGAATAGAAAAACAAATCTCCCAAACTTCACTTATGAAAGAAGGGTGGCAAGGTTCCATACATCTGCTGACCCAACTTTTTTGGTGACGAGCATCACCCCGGCCTTATAAAATAAACAATACGTACCTAAAGGATTCAGAAATCAATAGAATAAACCTTTTACAAGTTGGGAGAAAAAAGTTATTTGAGGTTACATGACTGTTAGGCTGCATTTTGATCCGCCAAAGAATGCCTTCTAACACGAGATACCCGAAGCCGACAATTAATACATCGCAAAGACATCTTTTGATCTTCAGTCAGTCCAATCGTAACGTAATCTAATCAATTTATCCAGGAGAATGCCGTGGTATCAATTTGTATGATTTTCGTCGAAAAAAAGTAGTTAGACAACAAATCTATCTACTCGCCAGGAGACAATGGTGTCTATTCAGTTGTTGCCAAAACTAGACTAAACTAATCTGTCAGGACTAAAAATGATGCCATCCTTATTATTTTTATCGTTTTTAGAACTGTCCCTGTCATAACGATATTAGTGAAGTTTAGTTTTGGCGACATCTGAATAGACATCAATGCCGTTGTTTCAATTTGTGTTACTTGATTTACGATGACATTGACAGTCACAAAAGAAGTCACGTTCTAAGCTTTATGTCGGCTACCTAGCGTTTCTTTGTCGCACAAAATAAAAATAAAAATATATTTTGACTCCCAACAGCTAAAAATGTAAATGATGGTTAGAAAAATCTTTAAAAACATTATTTATTTGTCATTAGTTATTACATGTCTGCAAAGCCCTTGTTTGTTTTTATTCGTGCAGGGGCGGGTATTAATAATAATAATAATAATAATGCAGCCCCTGAATTCAATCATCGTTCATTAGAGGGGCTTTATTTAAAACTAAACATAAAAACGACCCTGAAAAATATCAAAAGCAGTATAAAAATATCGAGGAAGTTTTTCGAATATTTTTTTTATAAGTGAAATATGGGGTATGACTTTTCTGGTAGGTAATACAAAAGCGTTTACTGCTTATGTAAGAGTAAATTCACTAGTTTCAAAAGTTCCTCGAGAACATAATTACAAGGCAGGCATCACTGGGCGGCAGCTGCCCACGCCCACGACCACGCGTGGGGGCAGGTAATTGACTATTACTATTTTCGCTTCACACGTTGTCCGCCCGAAGAGCTTGATAAATTGTTCCGGTCGGAAATTAAAACAAAAAGTTGAGGCGATGATGAAAGACCTTGTCCGAAGTTTTAGTTTATTATTTTCAATTTCGTTCGTAAAAGTTTACGCTCTAAACAACAAACATATATGAGTTATGTACAATTACAAGTTTCTGGGAAAGTTGAATTAGGACGAAGAAAAATATCCGATTTTACCTTCAAACTTTTGATTAACAATTATTGCTACAAACTGATTTTCAAACCAAGCGATACGAAGCTGAAATTAGTAATCTTGAGTATCGGAAGTAGAAATACTAACTCGAAGATGCCAAAGATTGTTGTAATAAAATGTTAATGAGGTGTAGTCATGTAGCTGCGGCTACTGATAGGCTGGATGTGGTCTCGGCGGAGGCGGCGCGGCGGCGGCGAGCGCGCGGTGAGAAGTGCAGCAGTCGCGTTAGAGCGCCGCTTTACGACTATTAACTACTGGAATTTATACTAATTCATTCCATTTTATTAAATGGTGATGAAAGTGGATTTGCTAACAATAAAGCAACAGGCCTTTAAGTGATCCTTGCAGCAGGCTCTTAGGCTCAATATGCACTCGACTAGACAAAGCAACCGTAGCGCTAACGAACCGCGGTTGTTGATATAAAAACTACGTTCATATAACTTTTGTTGTTCAGTGATTGACTTGTTCCGATATTTAATGAAGATAAGCTTAATAAAGTTATTTTTTTCCCAAATCAGAGTATAAACGTTAAAGTGACACAGGCAGAAGGGTTGATTCAGTTTAATTATTAATCGTTTCCAACTTGAAATAAAATGATTTCGTAATATTGTTAGCCCTCTTAAAAGCAACTTGAAGTTTTTCCCCAACACTTCGGTTATGTAGGTAAAGTTTTACCCCTGTTCCCAACTTCGTATAACTATCACGTTCAAAACTTGTTCCATCGTTTCCTTTTCCTTCAAAATATCTTCAACCCCAGAAACAAAGCTGAGGACTGTTCACTTATTCATGCGCAGGAATCATCGATACAAACTGTTCCTTGCTGTATTATTCCTCAGCTGTTCACTGGAATCTCGACCATATTTCAATAGTTTTACTTGTATATTTGCGTGAGGATGATGTGAAGAAATCTGCACCTGTGACCTCGTAGATCAGTAGAATAGGAAGGCTTAAAAAAGGTAATACGTGATAGAGGGGAGCGAAGCCACTCGCGACCAGACACTTGTGAATACTTGCGGAGGATACAAGGCCTTTAATAACTTTGATGTGCCTCAAAAGGGATTATATTAATACGTTCGGAGATGAATAAAGCGGTCGGGACAAAGGAGACGTGGACGCAGTGGAGATACAGATTAGGTAAGCTATCTAATAAATTCGACCACAATAGTGAACACACATACTTGTAACGATTTTTGGTTATTATAGTTTTACACTATGGATAATTCCTTAAGAAATCAAATAAAGTCCCAAACATTTTCGGCATCGACGGGATTCGAACCCGCGTCTTCCCCCCAGTACGGGGATGTCATAACCGCTAGACTACGATGTCTGGGACTTCTTACGAAGTTTATCCAATCCTGTTCAAAGGCTAAAGTTACGTTTAGACCGTTTGACGAGAGATAAATAGATAGATAGATAGATACGTTTATTGATTTATGAATGATACATTTTTATGGTAAGTAGGGTCTTAAATCCTAAATTAGGTTTATCTAGACACTAGGTTATCTAATATAAACTTAGACACGCTTAATAATAAGGACAGTTACGCACACAGGCACAGCGGTCAGCGGTACCACTACCACCGTCTTACAAATACTAAGAATGATGATTATTGAGGTTCAAAATAAAAATATCAGTCGCAAAACTAATCAAAGTTCCTCTTGTTTTGTTTGCGGAGTGTGGAGTGGAGTGAAGTGGACGACGGTGTGAGCATAGCGGTGCGACGTGCGGAGAGAGCGGGCGGGGCGGGGCGGGGAGGGACGGACAATATTTGAGAGTTTGTCTGTTGGTCGCGAGCTTCTGTCAACATGCTGAGTTCCGATTTAACGGGTCTGACTGTGTCAATATTTATATTTTGCGTTAGAAGTCATTGCGGAACAGATGAAGTTTTTCCTCATTCTGGTTTATTTTGTAACAGAGCTCTTTTCACATAAAAGTTTAAGTCACAAAATTTATGGAGTAAATAAGGAGATGTGTTTATTTACTAATATGATCACGAACGCTAAGTAAGTCTAGATGAACTTCATCGTCTTGATCGACCTCGATCGATATCGATCTTTCATCAAGTGACGCGTCGTGCGTTCGGGTCGCGTCCACGCACGTCACGTCCCGCCGCCGCCGCGCCGCTCCCTCTCGTCTAAACTTCCTCCATAAACGCCGCTTTTTCTCCTTGCAAACTTTATTAAACTTTCACGCGATACTTGCCTTTTCATTACGTATTAAAATCTCCGTTGCATAAATAATGGCTCATTATTTTCTTGTAAAGTCTTTTGTTTTCTTTTGAATAGAAAATGCTATCAAAAAGTTTCATGTTTGTGGGACCCGGCGCGGCGGGGTATATTTGGGTCGCCGAAGGAATGCTTGAATTATTGTGTTTTGACATGAGACAGGAAACTCCTCTATGTTTTCATTGAAACAATATCCTTTAGTTACACTTTATTTGAGGATGAGAGAGGGTTTCTCGGACACGAGCCTTCTATATGTTGTTAAAATAATTTATTAGCAACGTATTTACGATGAAGGTTCTCGGTCTAATTTGTTCTGTCACAAGTTGTATACGGAACAGCAAATGGTTAAATTACGTAGCGCGTTGTCGGCATAAATATAAATTAAAAAAATATTGAACTGAAGATCGAATGGAATGTTCAACCTTCAATAAAAACTATACATAAGTACCTTACGTTGATATCGGAGTAGGTATGCAAGTGTCCGCTACCAAGCAGGCACCGCTTTACAAGAGCTCTAATACAAGTAACATCTCTCGGTTGATTCCCTCTTGGAATATTAAAGTGTTAAATGTCATGCCGCCGCGGGAATAATGATCGGATCGAATTTAAATTGAACCAGATTAACTGTGAAATGTGACCACTTTATCATAACTGTATTAAAAATATCGCTTGTTAACCCGCAATTTTGTGGATAAACTCACGTGGGGAAATATTTCATGATAATGCGTTTTCAGTGGTTTGTACGCCTTGTGCCGCGGCGTTTCAGTGGTTTGTACGCCTTGTGCCGCGGCGTTTCAGTGGTTTGTACGCCTTGTGCCGCGGCGTGTACGCGCGGCGTGCAATCGGTAGCGGATTGTGTTGGGGCTGTTTACATTAAATGATGGCTCGTTATTATTTTCAATATAATAGCTTACAGAAAATAAAGCTACGGTCTGAATTATAATGGTAAAAATCTATGTAGGAACGTACTTATATAAATATGAATTGGTTTCTATAAATTACTAGTCCTTTTCTTTACATGAAGAATGATAATGAAGGCTTCGATATAATCTACTATCCAAAGGTAATAAATACATAATTTTATCATCAAGTTTTGCATTACTTCATTAACTTGCAACTTTCTTGTGATGTCCATTTTTCACGACTCGGAATACGAGTACCATTGCCATAGATGAGGGACCATTCGATACACATATCAAACTGAGTTACAGAAGCTATGCTTCGACTATGGTAACTGCGGGCATCTATGAGAGCTTAGGCCACACTAACGAGGGTGCGACAGTCGTAAGTATAAATCGGCGTGCGAGTACATTGCAAAAGGAATTAATTCTAAATTTGCCAGAAATGCAAATTGCAGCCAGAATTCGTGGCGAGAGGCGACTTTGATCAAATATTGATTAAGCTTGAACGGTTTTCATAAAATTAACATATCTGCGGATGCAAGTCTTAGCATAATTTATATTCGAGAACCAAGCCGGTTTTATCTGAAATAACTAGGAAATGATATAGAGCAACCGAGAATCCGTATCGAATCTAGATACTTGCTCTGAAATAACACAGCTTTCCTGTTTCTATAAACTTGGGGTTGATTCACTGAAATAAAGTAAGTAATTATTGAAATAAAATGAATGAATATTTTTTTAATTAAATAAGAACAATATCATGTTTTCAATAAGTGAGTCGATACTAATTCAGTGAGTTGGTACGTGGTCGGTAATCCAAAGGGTGCGCGGCCGCTCGGCCGCCGATCACTCCGCGGTTTCTGCCTCCAGGGTGCGGTGTATCTTGACTCCTTCACCGTTACTATATGCCAGTCTGTCGTGATTCCAATAAACCACTCATATCAATAGTTTTCATGAGAATATAGATATGGAATATACATCATGTTGAGTGTTGTTAGAAAAAGTCTAGAATCAACAAAGTTACGTAAAATCTTGTTTATTGGTCCCCATTTGAGCAACATAAAACGTCGAGATAAACATTAAAAAATTATTCGTTACAGGTAGCATTTATCTAACTCATCTCGGTGATCTTGCGTAATTCAATATTATCTTCCATCAATGAAATGAATGTAACTTCTAATGTTTCCATAACTCGCTAGCTCGAGTCCTGATGTGAATATTCATCGTGTTCTGAGAACGCTCGTCGGTCAGTGCGACTGCTTCCAAACTTGCCCTATCACCATTTATCAAGACAATCTTAATGAACTGCACTTTGCTTTTACGCTATCTATTAAATAGGGATATCATTTCGTTAGCCTTAATTCACTTCGGAGATTGTTCTGTGATTAATTTCTGGCTGCTCGGCCGTCAGGTAATAGTTTCCAGGTTTCAATTATCTTATCGCTTGCCAGTTCTGGTAACGAAGTTTAGTTTCGTTCGTTACGTGGAAGTGAGGGGAAATATTTCGTTGAAACACAGGAACGTATCAATTCGGGCAAACCAATTCATTGAGCGACCCCATAGAACAACATTTTGGTAAATGAGAATGTGGCCCATCAGCCGCGCGCGGGCTCGGCGCAGGCTCGGTGATTAGCACTGCTTTGCTGAAACGGAAATCGTTAAAATATCCGCCCATTAGGCCGATGATTCGAGGGTCGAGGGTACATTACGTACTGTGAGAAAACTTACTGCGCTGGAAAATATTATAGAGAAAATATTAGTCAATTTATCTTCGTTCCCGGAGCTTTATATCCGGTTGCGGTAAACTAGAGTTTCATATTTACTAGCACTTCGACCCGAGCTCTGGAAGCTCTAGAATTTCGTTATATTTTATGACCATCTTATGAAAGAATAAACTAGAATCCAGATGAGTCCGGATCGTGATGAGGTGTCCGACCCTGGACCCACGAGCTAGGAACAGCCGGAGGAGATGGTACTCACAGGAACAAATAAAGCTGCGATGTGCACGAATAGCTGTAATAAGGTAACCACGAGGTGGTTCGATCGACGTAAATCGCACTCGCGAGGTGATGGAGCCTCGGTGTGAATGCGGCCGTTAATTTGGTTACGAGCATGGCTGGAAATGTTACACGAATCACGGCTCCAACAGGTAATTTGCTTTTCGTTATTATATGCTTTAGTGGCGACTTCTACGTAATAAAACAGAGATTTCCCCGTTCCGTTTATAGAAATAGCATGATTCGTTATTACAGTATTAACATTATTAATGGAAATACTTGTCCGTTTCTGATGAATTTCGCTCCAAGAGATGTAATATTGACGCCGTAAAATAATAAAATGAATAAACTAGCAGAAGCAACGCAAAATGAGAAGGGGCGCCGCTCGTAGATCCGCGTTAGAACAACACGGTGAGTTATATGGAGAGCAAAATAAACCAGCGCCGCCAGTCGCGGGGTTGGACGCTTCCGATGAACGATGACAATGTTGATACTTATCAGGGACCTACAAGTAAGATAACACCTTTTTGAAGGTTATTTCAAATCAGAACAGCATCAGAGAGTAAATACCTACATAGTGACGAGTTTAAAGTCCACATTACAGAGCTCGTGTGTGGGGCTCAATGTCAGTCCGTAGCAGTCGGAGTTAAGGATGCAGCCGTCCGTCCGTCCATCCATCCGACGACAGTTAGCGTGAGTCCACTCGCAACGTGTTCTGGGAATACTGCAGTTATGAGTCCGCACCGCACTGTATGACGTCTTTACAATGTCACTCTGTCTAGTTGTTTGCGAAACTTTTAACGCATTCATTGCCCAGCCGCTGAAGGGGTGGGCCGCTGGTAGAGCTACATATTTGAGTCCATTATGCGTCTTAGTGATGAACGTGTTATGGACAAGTCCATAACACGTTCATCACATCATTCTCGGCTTAGACACAATTAATTATAAATTTAACCATTACAGATGCAGTACTTATCTCACTTTGATTTTTTCTCTCGATGAAGGAAACTGAAATTAAAAAAAAACAGTTTTCAGAGATTTATCACGAGGGAAAACTGGAATAACCCTAATTATGATTCAAACAACTCATTATTACCCACCTAAAGATAACTATTTATTTTAAGAACTCCTTAGAAGCTTTACTTTCTCTTCAGATAAAGTTGTACAATCTTGCTAATAAACGGCAATGCGTATAACGGTACATCATAATAATACTCGTAAACTGTGATTTACTATTTCTAGAAGTCTCGTTTGAAACGCTACTCATAATTATATTTGTGTAATGGCGCCGTTTACTGGCAGGACAGACAGACAGACGGTAATGCCAGCCATCATATAACATTCATAACTACCTCCGGAACCACTCCCAAATGAAAAGGAAATATGCTATTTCAGAGAGTTTTATGAATACTTTTGAAATCTTAAAACTTGAACTTTTAAAGAACTGAAGTAATTTATGGAGAGATGACATCGCTACTGGCACAGATAAGAGTGAGAGATTCATGTTATAATTTATATAAGAGCGGAATTTAACGTTCGGGATCGAGAGTCAGGGTGTTGTCAGGCACAAGTCTAGGAAATCTCAGGAGCGTTCTCCAAACAACAAAGAGCTTAATGTTCTCCTCAATCTGTTGCCGTTATGAACGAGTCCTCCATACAAACGTGCGTCGGAATGGGCCCTCGGGCATGTGTTATTGTCCATTACATATAAAATACTATTGGAAAACGATTTGGCGTCCAGACGGAATCCCAACAAAAGGCTTCGAGAGGCGCGGCCGAGAGTATAAAACAAAGAAAAAGTTTTTATAACGCTCCCGATTGCCGCTATCCGAGCGTACACTCCGAGAGTTAAGTCTTTCGGGATATTATTTTGCAAACTATCCAGTTTAGGGTTCGCTGCTCTACTCTAAACGGCTGCTCATCGTTCACTTTAGTATCTGCGTTATTCGAACTTTCGCGTTCCTCTGACAATTTTATTATGTTAACGATTTCCTTTTATGTTCCAGGTAAGGGCTAAGTTCTGCTAAATCTGTCACTGCACTCAGTAAGTAAAACCAAACTAGTATCTAAGTTGAAATGAAACTAAAGAGACCGAAAATAATAAAATAAATAAGGAAGAAGCTCTCCCAGATACAATAGCAAATACTATAATAACAGAAAAGCTGCACCGAGGCGAAACTGTACGTAAAGAGATCAAAGTCTCCAAACAGTTTGACTTGTGCGATCGGTTATCCCGGGGGTGAAAAGTGCGCGCTAAAATTTTGGTCACGCGCGCGCGGTCCCCCGGGACTGCAGCCGACGTGATTGGCGTTGATTTGACTCGTGCTTATCCCATCTACATACGACACTGTCGACCCAAGAATGCCAGAAACATTCCGCCTTTATTTTGTTTCCATTTTACTGCAGAGGGTTCTTTTCGTTGACAAGCTGAACTGTTTGATTTTATGAGAATGCAAAGAAGGAAATCTTCTTTTATTGGTTGGAATGTTTTCCTTCGTAATAATGATAAGCTTATGTAGTATTATGAATAGAACAGACTTTTAAGATTATCTCTTTGAAATGTAAACGAGATAAGTATTCTTTTGATGTAGCAAGGTCACCGGTGGCCAGGAGTGGCGGCGCTACTCTATCTCTACAATTAGACGCACTGTACTCGTACAGCGGTTGCTGTTCCTCTGGCACAGTTGACTCGTTTTTTTGCATTCTTCGTGCATTGTGCGTTGCTATCTGGACTGGAGTGTCGACGCGCTAAACTAGTTCGATAATCGTCAGTTTAATTTTCGCCAGAAATAGGCGGCGCTGCGCGGTGACTAACCTGAGCGGCCGACTTGGTGTCATGCTCATTCAATTAACTTGTTCTCTCACACCCAGAAAATTTTTCACTTTCAGTGCAGACACATTTTTCGTAGATGTCTCTCACCTAATTCATGCCTGAGAATTTCGGATCTTGCAAAGAACACTCAGCTGAGTCCAATCTCGTTAGCATTTTTAGTGTAACATCTGACAGATGAAAAGAACACCTCGTCTCTCGGAGCGATCTCCGTCCACGTGATTATTATGCGCATGAAACATTCAACAGTGACGCCCGAGTTATTTAAAAAACGACTGGTAAAAGAAAGCCCTTGGCTCAACGAAGCTTGTAATTTTATGAGGGCGATACCTCAGAAGCAAGAACTAATGAATTTTACATTAGTCTCGCCTCATTCGAGTCGAGATGTCTTTCATAACCGAATCATGTTGCCGACGAGTTCAACCCGTCCCGGCTCGTTGCGCCGAGGTGCTCCTTGGTTTCTAACTCACTGTACTCGACAAGATTCTGATCACATTTATTTTTACAGCGCTTAGAGACTGCACTCTAACAACTTATAATATTCCTCGTTATAGTCACCGTCTGCAGATAACAGTTCTTTGTTTTGCAACAAAAAGAACTGCCAATAAAGCCAGTGCAAAAATGCAGTCGTAAGTCTTGATATCTTATTTAAATAATGTGGTATTATTTGCCAGGATTACGATGTAGCGCGCGACACGATCAGCCTCGGCTATCAGCCAGGGCTGTGGGCCTCTCCCAGTGCAACACTACTTCTGTCCTCGTCTTTTAGAAAGTTTTACAAGACTTTTTTATAAAGAGTCGGGAAAATTGGCTTTTGTAATTTTAGAATTCTAACTCAAGGTTCATCATACAACTTGCGTCTTTACAAATATTTGGGAGTTCGCTCAACCTTTACACGTTTTGAAACAGGATTTAAGTGGAATTCACAACTAAGAAAGTCTCCGATGGCTTACAACTGAAAAAATCAACAATAATATTTAATAAAATCCTTGAATAGTCAGTAACCCTAGAGTCTTGCTTCTCACCTACAATCACGAAGGAGAGACGTTTACATCTTGTCTTACACATTATTGCGTCCATCGACGTCCTTTTTTATTTGCCCGCACTGCAAACCACACGAATACAATATCTACTAAATTGCAATCATAAATGTACTGGGGGTAGCACTGTGTTCTAAATAACTAGTATTTTCAACAAACAAGTGTATTTTATTTCTGATGCTGCACTTAGCAGATTTTTTCAATTCAAGCCAATAGTGATACATTTTATGTATGCGCGGCACACGTCGATAGACGTGTTGCGTCTCACCATGCAGTGTGAATGTCTATGTAATCACATTTACATGGATATTGCCGGGCTCCCTGCAATCGAATTAGTTGACAAAGCATCGTTTGTATGGAAAGCAGCAGGCACATTACTTCACACCGTCCCCATTTCTCAGCGCGCTTTATTATCAGCGGTGGGACGTTTATTAGCATCGACACACAGGGAGCTCGTATAAGGCTACTTTCTAATAAACATTTATCAATTTCATGTTTAAATTTCACATCGGTCAATCAGCCCACATAAGGTTAACGAAACGACCACGATGTCCGTTTTAGTACATAATAAAACCGATGAATAATACAGAACTTTGAATTTTAATTCTAAAAGGTGATATTAAATGTTAAAATATAAACGAATAAAAGTGCCCAGAAGCCGCCCACAAAGGGTAATATTATGAAACGTTTAGCTGCCGGGGGCGAAGAAGAAAGAAAACTAACGTGTAAAACGACGTCGACGTCTCTCGGCGCGACATCCTAACTAATACAATCAAATAGAGAACGCGTTTACCGATTCGCATGAAAAAGGTTATGCTAGTTTTCTGTTACTTTATTTTTATGACGCTGTTACATTTTATTTTTGGCAAAACAATAGCAATAACGGCAATGTATTGAAATTTTGGGCCGTAAAAGTCACATCGAGTATAAAAGCTATGCGGTCGTGAAAGTTGGTTGTTCTGCGGCCGCGGCGGCCTCATGCGCATAGTGGCGTAGTGCTGTACATTACCGCGTGTTCTATGTATCTACGTGGTTTAGCGAAACGAGTGTGGTGTCTGATCTTTAGCGGGTATTAGCGACTTGTTAATAGCATCCTGTCGTGTGTGAAATATCTCAACACCAAAGATTACTTACGCCACGCTCGTAACATTGCCAATAGTTTGCTTTCCAGTGTATGTCTTATTTGACTTTAAGATCCCGCTTAAATAATGGGGTCCTCGTTTGATTAGCTTTATTCATGAGATCTATTTATTTTTTGTTCACATTACCATTTTCAAAAATAATAAAAGCATCCATCCGTTCTACAGTGTTTTTTCGAAATCCGTTTATCGCCATATAGCCTCCTCTAGTATTAGGAGCGGCGATAACATCTCCCCTGCTTGCGCTCCGTTCTTTATGCAGCAACCGGCGGCGGCGGCTGAATGCCTCCCTACACTTGCTTTTTGTAAAGATTCTGAAATTACATACGTCAACACATTCAATGGGGCGTTTAAAAGCATTCCCGACCCCGCCGAGGCGAGCTGGCTATTCTGAGCCTGGTCTTAAACACCAGCTCGCAGACCTCCACTCGACACTCGACCTTCGTCGCTCCCGTTAGAGCTCGAAGTCCCTCACCATCCCCTGTGTTATTAAATAACTGCACACCTGGCTGGGGCTCTAAGTGCAAAGATTTAGAAGCAAAAAATAAAAGCTTGTGCCTCTAATCTGTTGAGTGCTACAAAAAGTTTACATAATCTGCAGCACGTGAAGATCGCGCGAGATAATGAACAAGATAAAATCCAGCTCGGTGGTATTTAGAACGTACTTTAACTTTAATAAGTTTTACTTGAAATGCGTTATTTTTACGAGTGTGTCGGAAAGGTCACTTGCGCATCTTGCAGCGATAAAAAGCTTTCTTCTGAGCAAAATGAAACGTGATTAAACTCTATAGTATAACTTTAACAGATAGTTATTCTGTAAATTCTTTTTATAAGTCGTTATTCTGAAGTTTATGTGCTTTGGAATAGCCTCCGCCATAACCACTCGACATTGAACTGGCTCCTTCGGATATAAAGTTAGTCCGCGAGTGACGGGCCGTGTCGCGGTGTCGCGGGTCGCCGTGTCGCGCGTTAATCTGTCGCGTGATTTACAAGCAGTCGGGTTCGGCGCGATCCTCTTTTGGTATTTGGACGTATTGTTTGTTGCGTTGTTTTCGACGCGAGTTTACTGTGGCTTGTTTTTTGTCATTCTTATATTCTTTATTTTTCATGGAATTTTATCTCATGAATCAGATTTTTTGTAAGGAAGAGCGTTCAGGTGAATGAGCCTTAATGTTACCTTTGTAGTGTTTTTCGAAAGTGTATTTTGGTTACTCCCCGAATTCAATAGATTCGTGAAGTCGAAAGAAGAAGCTCTCCGTCCGTCAGACGGCTGCGCTTCCTCGAGCTCGTGGGAATTCGCACCTGTCATGTCCCCCTCCAATAGAACGGGACTTCCTATACTTTCTGTGCTTAAACAATTCATGTTTAAATAATGTGACACAAAGGATTTTTAAAGGACAGCACTAAACTGAAAAACATACGTCGCGTTACCCATTTTTTCATTGGAATTCCAAAAATGTTGTAACGTCGTGATTGTTGATTAGCAAAAGAGTCAGTCAGACTAGGAGTAACTTGTCCGTAGCTGTGTGGTGCAGGCTTATTAATGAATTTGCACCACCCCATCTCTCCCCCCATCGTGGGTGTCGTAGGATACCTACTACTAAAGGATATCCATTGGGGGCGGGCAGCAGCGCTATTTTACCACTGTACTGTGATCCCCAACCCGCATGCCCAGCGTGGGGATTATGGGCACTTTTTGGCATTTATCTAATGGGGGGTCCATTAGATAAATGCCCACAAGGTGCTTATCAGAGGGAGGCTTGCGTCCAGCAGTGGACCAATACAGGCTGTTGAGGTTAAGGTTGAGATTTATTGCTAACTACTTATTGAACATACACAGAATTGACTTCCTCAGATTGCACTCCAGTCTGTCTGTTGAGCGACTCTGTGCTTTAGTCCACATGTGGGAGTGAGCGCCGAGTGCGTAGATACAGCGTGTCCTGCAGTTTACGAGCTCGCCTCGTAAACCCATAAACAATGTCTCCGACACCCTCCGCGGGCGCACCCGACGGTGCAAAGTGTTTTTTTTGCTGAGTCGCCAATATTTTGCTTACTTTCATATAATATTTTAGGTCGTAAAATCTACGGCGAGTCGAGAGAACTGTAGGGAAGAGACACACACGGTGGTCTATGACTCGGCTAGTAGTACTTTTTTTGTAAGTGTAAAGAAATAAACTATTTGACTCTGACTCTGAATTTTTTATGTTAGCATGATTGGTGTAGAAGCAACCATAGTTCCAGATTTTTATTGTCTATCCAAATTGTATTTATTTCCCTTCAAAATACGTAAAGCTGCTATTAAATAGCGTTGATAATATTCAAAAGTTTAAACGTCATCGAATTATATCCCAAGCTTAAGAGCATTAAAAATAACTATGTAATCAAATCAATAACCCCATGTGCCCTCGTCCTTAGAGGAAGTCGCAAGTATGTAATAACTCTGTGTGAATTAGCCCTAAAATGTTTACGACCTCTTGACTGTCAATGCCTCGGGGCGTCCTCGGCCTGCGACGACGACGAGGCGGTTTATTGATACGATGCGGATTGCCGGTTTATAGCCACGAAGTTCAGGAACCAAGTACCAGGGTAGTAGGAACTTAAGGCAGTGGTAATATCTGAGAATTAGCACAACTAAAACAGGTTCCGGTTCGTGGTCGATGGGGTGGTAAAACGTGTGAGTGGTGGGTAATGTCTAATTCGGTCGTACTCGTTGCTAATACTAGCATGCTGATAAAGTTGATCACCATTGGACCCGTATTTCTCGGAACCTACTAATGTTCTCCGGACGTACATATCTATATGTATATAGTCCGTAACGTACTAAACTAAATGCAAATCAATCAATTTGTCGAGCTCATTGACGCAAACTCCCGGTGGAACACTAACGCTTCGTGTTTATTTTAACCTTTGTGTTGCGCGTTGTAAATGGACGAGCAACTGACGAGGGATTTGTGGCGACAACGGGATGGGGCTGAGTGTGGAGTGTGAAGTGTGAAGTGAAGTGAGGCGCGAGGTGCAGAGCGGGGGGTATCTCCACTCTGTTGTAAGTGCACGAGATGACTTGGGGTACATTTCAGTGCAGTGGGTTTTTTGGCAGCTTGTTTTCTGGCAGTTTGTTTTCTTAATGTTAATTCAGATAAATTTTTTATTGTAATTTGAGTGGTTCTTGAAACCAGTTATGCATCTTAACTGGTTTTCAATATAGTGCAAGTCGAGCTTTCCATATAACTCTAATCTGGGTATGACTGAGCATTTATTGAGCTTATTCTATTTTCCTCAGAAATTATTTTGGTGCTAATAGCTACAAGTTTTAATTTATATTATATTCCCTCTGTTATTTTTTTTTCAATTAAGTATGAGTTACCTATTTCGATGAAATGAACTACAAAAATGCTTCAGAAATAGAAAAGCTATACCCGAAAATACACATAGCTCGAATAAAAACCAAACTAATTCCTACAAATAACACCTACTTACCTTAAGTGTTTAGTATATTTGCGTGTAATGGTCGGCATGTGACGCAGTCACAGCCAATAAACAGGGAGTGCAGCCGGGCGCGGCCGCTAGTGAATGTGCTGACGGATTTGTGATGTGACGACGCATGGCGGGGCCGCCCAGCTAGCTGTGGACTTTTTTTAAGGCGAGGAAATTTGTTTACGAATAGACTGGGGTAGGGGTAAAGTTATGTGGACGACGCAGGACGCAATACCCACTAAAACCTCTCGGGTGACCCTCTCGCCATTTTCGCCGAACAACAGAAACATTTTAGCCTACCGCGGTATGCTTAAATGATATGATTCGCGTCCCCTCTTCCTCCTATAAATGGCCAGCGACCTCAACTATTGCACACACTCACCAACCTCATTCTTCCATCACATTCCCTCCTCCCGATTGGGACAAAAACAGGGCAGACACAGTTGAACGCGAAGCCCAGCTGTGGACCTGGCTACATCAACATATTTGTATTATCTCGAACCTATACATCAAGCATTTCAAAGGGACAACAGACAAACAAAAAAGGGAAACCTGTTTGAATAAATCCTTATTGAATATCATCGCAAATTAATTCGCCCCATAACCTCTAATTTGTCAAACACCTGAAAAATAAATCACCGAAAACAAACAAACTCCGCAAATCCTAAACTCAAACACAATCAATTACTAAACTAAAATCTCAAAATTAGTTTAGAACTTTCCTAAATTCCAATCACAACTTCGAAACCCAAAAACGTGTTGCAAATAAGTTTAGTTTCGCTTTACTAAGCTGAGTGCCGCGCTGCCCGCGCTGACCGCTCTAACCGCTCGCGGAGTGTAAAGCGCTACATTGCTCTCTTGTAAGTGCACTCATTCAGCGGGGATTGTATCAGTGCAGTGGAGACCGTGGTGTAAAGTGGTAGGCCCCTGCGGTAGCAACGAGGCGGCGCGCGGCGGCGCGACTGCGACACGACACTCGTTTCAGCGTCGTTAAGTTTTATCTCGCCTGTCCGCACAATGCCTGCAGCGCGACTATTAGTCGCGCCTTCTCTGCTCGCAACCGCTCGTGCCCACTCCAACTACGTGCTTTGTTTTAAAATTATATTCTCTTTTCGTCTAGCGGTGATAAAGGGTTATTAGCATTTGAATAAAAAGCTTTTTTGGTGGATATTCGATATATCATTCACTTTTAAAGGTGCTGAGCAAACATTATAATCCTCTGAAAGCAAACATTTATTCAACACAACACGTCTCATACCACGCCTCTCATAGAACTATACAATAGAAATATCTACGAGTAGGTATGTACTAGGTACACACGAACACACAGACAATATAAATTCCTCGATGAGCACACACACGAGCGAGAGATTCCGGCACACTCGAAGCACAAACATTTATCTTACAACAGTCCTATTGTAGTATGGTACTACAGCGAATCAATAAGATGGCTTAACAGAAAATAAATTCGAATGAAAAAACAAGGCTAAAAACCGTCTACGTGTAGTTATCGTATGAAATCATGCTGAGTGTATGAGTAGGTACCTACTGTAAATAACTCTCCTAACAAAACAGTGGAATGAAGTAGGCATCTCAAGCTTCATAAGCGGAGTATCTCAGTCGTTGCTCAAGTTTCGTGGAAACTCAATTCACTGGGTTTCACATCTCTGGGTGTATACCCCTCTCAGCGGCGCTCCGACGGTAAGCGAACACTTGTGGGTATTATTTCAAAGTTCGATCAACGTGTTCCTATCTACTGTACAGTATGTGAATATGTTCGCATTGTACCGATCGAGTTGATGAATGCTAAGTGAAGGGATTCTGATAGAATCTAGAAGCGTGCGAGGCAAATCTGTGTCTTGGTCATTATTTTGTTATTAACAGTTACATACTGATGATTTGACAACCTGGCCCAGTTTTTTATGAATCAGTCAACATTGTTTGAATTATGAAGATTAATTAGGTCTAATATATTCTCCTGTTTCGTTCACTATGCAAACAAAAAACTCTCAGGAGAAAAAAGTTTAGTACTCAGGTTGTAAAAATTACAACAACTCTAGGCTCTCTAAGGTCATCTTGGTATTCAGTTCTAAAGTTTCGCTCTTATAAAGCTCCCCTAGGAAAGCAAGTTTTTAACATAATATAGGAAGTTCATCTTTTGGTGCGAAGCGCCCGGCGCCGGCGGAGATAATGTCACTCGTCGAATACAAGTTCCGGTGAGAAAACTGTAAGGAGGACTCGGAAACTCAGGTATGAAAGAATTTCAAGACATTTTCTTTCTATTGATAAATTTGTCTGACGCATTTCAACAAATTGTGGTTCAAAGTCGTCTGAAATAAAATAATTTTATTTATCTATCATTTCAATAAACACATTCTCTTTTAGCGATTCTTTAAAGAGACGTATAAGATAAGTAGCTAGTATTTAATGTCTTCACCGTAAACACGTAGCGGATCAAAGATGAATGTCAGAGAATCCCCAGCAATTAAACAGGAATAGAACACAATGTCCACCTGTCCGTTCTAATCCCTTACTTGTCTCGTTACACCAGACAGTCGCGAGTCTTCCTTATTACCGTCCTCATATAATGTCCACCTGTCAGCGAGCCGTGTCCGTACCGCGTCCGTTCCGTCCCGTTGAAACATCTCGGCTACTAGCTTCAACTTCCATTTTAAATTCTCTATGATTCGGTGGAAAGTATTAAACGGAAGGAAATGGAGCATTCGGCTGTGAAATTGATAAAAATGCTGATCCAAAGATGTAATTCAGCGTTCTCCGATTCTGTAATTGGGTTATGAGATGCTGACCGGGCGCCTCGCCCCTGGCTGCCTTTGACGTTTTCCGATAACTTTTCTGTATTTATCTCTTTTTGTTCTTGTGAGGACAGTAGTGTTGAGCGCAGGTTAGTTCGGAAGCGCTGCATAGGCACGTGAAACAAACGCGAATATTGCGGCACTTATGAACAGCTAGTTTCTAAATCACGGGGTATATTAAGCTTCTCAAAAGGGAAGCTAAGTTTGTGATTTATTCACTCAAGACTTAATTACACTTAACCCTCATAACCCGGCTCTTAAATGCACTTTGATCGAGTGTGCCCCCGCGCGTCGCGCCCCGCTCCCCGCGCCTGCTGTTTAACTCTGACGTATTAATCCTTGTTAAGTCTGATAAATTATTCAGCTTACTTCTCAACTCGGCCCAAGTACTCTTAAATACAGCAGAACAACTTCTGTATCTAAGTTATGATCCTGTTGAGACGTCTTTGCGCGCGGCTCACGAGCTCTCAACTCAGAAACTCGTAAACTGAACAACTTGGATTTGATGTTTACAATTTTAATTCATTTCGTAATCTGGTATGAGCGAGAGTTGAGGCAGAAATGTATTGTTGAAGCACTGGTTCCATCTGCACTGTGCTCAAAGCTTTTAAAGGTTACGGCGTCTTCGGGGAATCGTGAACGAGGGAAGTTTTAGGCTTCAGCATTCCATACCGTTTAATTGTGAGGCACAGATTTGCATTATTTGTAGCGGACGGCTCCGCGGGGCGATCGAGCGAATGGCTTCTCTTGTCTTCTTCATTTTAGTGGAGAAAGTTTTAATTGAAGTTTTTAATCGGTTCGATGGCACATTCAGAGAGCTTTCATACGCTCTGAACTTTTATATTCCCATTTTAGAAGTAATGTCGGTTGAGACTTTGATATTTTTTAAATGACTACCTAACTATAGGAAGTTTCTTTGCGATCATGCTTTTCGTCTTCGTTAGGTATCTGTTACAAGCTCAGGTGCGGCTACCAGATACCGACACGAGGACCCCAATCACTCCACATAGAGGTCCCCTGGACTTGTGTCCTGGCTCATGTTACATCCACTCAATAACTCCGTTGTCGTACTCCGGTCCCACAGCGCACGCGGAGAGCTACGCCACTCCGCACAATGCAAATGCCTGATTCTGCTGGTCAACCACGTCCATATACCTATGTATTTATGAAAACTTGTTGTATACTCATAAAAATATCAATAGCTTCTCAAAAAATAGCGATATACATAATTTAATAAATAAAAAAAACATAAACTCGCTGTGCTCGCAACTAAGCTTTATAAAACGAATGTATCTTTTAAAGGGCAATGTATCCTATGCTTCTATATCAAAACCCTTACTGAGCTGAAAAAATTATCAGTAAACTAATTCAAACAAACTGTCAAACCTTACTGTGCACAGAGGATTACTATAAAATGTCAGATTATCGAGAAGATAAAAAAGTTTGGGGCGGATTTTGCTCTAACTCGAAAAATAACAATTAACAGGCTAAAGGTTTCTTCGTCGTTTCTTTTACTTTAATCTATATACTGAAGCGGCCGAAATTACCTTTTCTTAGTGAACATTTAATGTATTTATGAAATTAAGCATGTTTGAGTTTGACAATTACAATTAGCAAGGTACATGAGGCCAGACTTAGTTAGCATTCGTTAGGACATGGGTAAATCATTTCTGTATTTTTATAGTCTTTTTTGGGCAACACTTTAGTTTTTGCAGTCGAAGTAGTTTTCGTTGAATTGCTTGTACCAGCTATGCGTGTCTGGGACTAGCTCCACTCCATTAACATGATTATCACTAAACGAGGGCAACGCGTCCATCGTAGCCATACATTAATTCAATTCGACAATGAGTTACACTCTAATCTTTGTACCGTTTATTAATAAGGTTCCTCCAAATGTCGCTATGCACAGTATTCATAACTACTTCGCAAAGCGCAGCTGAGAGCTTTAAAGGTTAGCTGTTTAACGACCTTCGTCCACCGCCATCTTGCCACACACGACTCAGCTTTCCTGTAAAACTTAACATTGAGAACTTAACATTCTCTTGCTTCTAGAAATTTTACGATCATGATGTGTTAAGTTAAGAGTCGAAAACTGTTTGCAACTTTGAAAGCTTTTATGTGGTTTTGAATTCACCACGCAACTCAAAAGTCTTTGTTTCAGTCCACGTATTGCTACAAACGACTTAATATACGAGTCCGTATTATAAAAGCTTGCTCAGTCTTCGATCTTTACTTGAGTAACGCTGTTGTATGGCATAAACGTGACTCAAGTATGGATCGATGACTGAGCAAGCTTGCATAGTACAGGCCTAAGGTCTCATTTGTCAACGTGGAAGTTAGTTCGATAAAGGTTAGCCAAACAAGCCCGACGTATTGTACGCAAACTTGGCTGCATTGTTCTTGTTTGCAAGTTGGAGTTAGCTCCGTCCGGCAGTAATATGGCTAATGGGCAAAGCGCCTTGTTCTGTAACCTGATTAGAGCCGCTGATGAATATCTTAGAACACTGCGGGAGCGGCTGCTGCTAATGCACTTAGGGGTTATCCTCCGCGTCCGGTCCGGGCAGCAGGAACACGCTCGTTGGACCGCTGACCTTGCGCCTGCTGGCAGCTATTCAGTTTGTCTGCAAATTAAACTAATAAAGCTTGATTGCGAATAAGATAACCAAATGAAAGTGCACTATTATTAACCAATTTATCCGTTTTAACGATTCGCTTATTAACAGATTCCTAGATAGTAGAGCATCCTAGTTAAATGTCTGATACGCTTTAAAAATTCAAAAAGTTATTACAATTATTATACAATTATTAGGTATGAATCAAAAAGGTTAAAGGGAAAAATAATATCCGCATTTCAATTAACGCAATTGTGAATACAAAGTCATGAAACCAACAAAGCTCGCTTTGTAGTTGCCTGAAGTCGTCGTACACTAGAGGTTTCCCCTCGCGTCGTGCGGGGCCCCCACAGGCCTCCGCCACAATGTTTGTTGGCCCCCTGCGCTCTCTTAGTCCCAAACTCATTAAGTCAGCCTAAACTTATTGACTCAGATGGAATTCGGATAATCTCCACATAACCCAGCCTAAATACTAAACACCTTAAACTAACCCATTATAAATTCAATTACGGGCTTAAGATGTAGACAATTTGCGGATGTGGACCCCTCCCCGACCTCCTAACCGGGGGTTGGGGGTAAATAAACATATTGCGGGCACTCGGCTGCCTCGGCTTAGCGGTAATCCGGCTGCTCCTTTATCGCGAAGACACAATGACGCGCCGACGGGGCCGCGCGGGGGACGGGGGGCGGCTCAGCCAACCGACATCAACTTTAATACACTAACTGTATACTGTATCATTCCTTACGCAAACTCGCAGGATTTGCGGAGAGAAACTAAAAATACTTGCGCTCAGCTTGTTTGTGCTGACGCCGGAATACTGTCTACTTCAGAAACTTAACACAATACAATGTGGCTTAGGACCTTACTGAACAAAGTAAAGGAGCAGTTATAATCCACGGAGAATTGTAACTGAATAGAAGCGTCTTAGTATCTTTGTGAGGTATCCCGCGAGGCGCCGTGTGAGCGGTCACATAATCCGGCGACGGCTTAGGGCGACCACTTGATAAAAGGATACCTTCTAATGAGATCGGAGGACATTCCGGGGGAGTGCGGGGGGACTCAGGCCTCCGGGGGTACACGCGTCTTGCGGGAACTGAGAGGAACACTCTTAAGGCAGCTCGGGTACGACAACTGGTCTGATTCCGGAAGTTCATACTCTATATTTAATATTATTATAAATGAACTGTTACTGTACCTACATACTGACATGAGTAAGAAAGTAATGAGTGCTGAGATGATGACGGACAGAAGTAAATGAAAGAAAAAAACATGTTGTACCCCCATCTAAGTGGGAAAAGGGCAAGAGCATGAAAGAGAATGAGTTGGATTCTGAATTAACTTATGTCATTTAGACTTAATTCGTTTTGTCCAATAATTCGTTATAATATTCCAATCCTTATTACAGGTCGAATTTGTATGACCAAGTTCGTAAGTGTGGGTACTGACAATATCCGCGAAATAATCTTTAATTTTACTTTTTGCTACCTGCTAATTTTATCCAACTCTTTTCCTCCAAGAAAAAAATGCGACTTGTAAAAAGCAACTTACCAAGCGGTCGTTGTACTTCGCTGTGCTATTATCGAGTACGTCTTTTATTAGACGCGTATTTTGATATCGGGCAGCTATAGCAGTTCGTATCGGGAGGGGCCCGGCGTCGGCCCTATCGACGTGTAGTCGGCCCTTATTGTATTGGCCTCACTTTGTTGTTACCACTAACGTTTCTAATTTCGGCTCGTATTGAGTTTCATAAACACTATTGCTATAATAATATCAGATATAAATAATAATACTGGCACATGTTATGTTTTTATACTTTATCGGTGTTTGTGGTTGCAAATTTTATATTTCTAAACGTTTTTAGGTTTGAATCTGAGCGGTAAAGCTACGAACCTTGTTTGTCGTACAACTACGACATAGGTATGGTTGCTGTAGCACCCGGTTCGACGCAGATCGCGATCGCGTGTATCCAGCCAACAGATGTAGGGCTCACACCCAGCTCCCGGGGCTACTCGCGGTCCACATCCAGCTGAGATACAAACTGACAACACAATATTAAGACTCCTTTAGTAATTTAACCTTGCTGTAACTTCTTGGGATTTAGAGCTTCCAGTGTCGGAGTTATTTTACGAGTTCATTTGCTCGAAGCTGTCAGAAGATTCAGTTCGCTCCTGGCAAATCGCTTGGGTTAAAAAGATTAGAACTGTCTTACGATCCATTGATATTGTTTTTGGCAGACAATATTTCTGCCTCAGTTTGCTTTTTGGAGTGATATTGATACACATAATTACCTAGACATTTCGCTACTTATGCGTAAATTACCAAGATATTTTTTTTAGAGTCTGTTCTAAAAGGTCTTGCTCTGAGGATGAAGAGTGTCTTTCTGAAGTATAAATAATTCGGTATGTCACTTCTCGCCCGGAACATGACAGCAGTAGGTATGAGTCCCAGGGTCGATGGCTGCGGAGAGAGCCTGCCTCCGCCGACTCCGGAGACTCCGCCGGGAGTGATCTGCGTGAAATTGATAAACTGAGCCGACTCGATACATTCACACGAAAAGCTGGTACAAGAACTTTACTATCTGGAATAGCATAGATTACTCATATTTCTATTGAAGTTTTCTTTTATCATAGTGTTATAATAATGTTAGGACATAGATTGAAAAGTTGCGCTAGTATAAATTCCTTAATTCTGCGGTCCTTAAATCATCATCCGTTGGTCTTATATGAGAGACTACAAAGCTAATCAACTCGATATCATCAGCTCGTGTCTATCGTGGTTGATAATATAAGCTACGATTCCATCTACTATTTATGATTCAGGACCACGATTCAGTTCTGGCCCAGCCCGAGGACGCCGCCAGCTGCCGGTGTGAGTGCGCCGGCGCCGCGGCGGAGCTTTAATTGCAGGCTCGTGAGATGGCAACACAGGCGCACATTTTAATTCAGTGTGTCAAGTCTCCGCGGTCGAACTATATTTAGTGCTAATAGTCGCTGTTCCGGCTCCGACCATATTTATGGCACTCGCTTTCGGAAACACGACCTCATTCTGTGAGATTTTCTAATCGTGGCGTTATTTTACAACAGCAGATCTTGACAATTAGGTGCCTACCTATCTACAACCATCTACAAGAGTAGTTTAATTAAAAACATTTGTCAAGTCGACTCAGCGTGATAAAGTTCCTCATAAAAACAGTATGTCGGTGCAATTTCCTCCACTGTAGTAGTTAGTTGGGTCGAGTCGCAGTAAGTGGTAGTTTTTATTAATTGTCAGTGTCCGTCTGTCTCTGTCGGGAGGACGAACGAGCTCGTTATGGAGACATCCTCGAGACCCGCCCCGGCCTGATGATACATGGCTCTCTCAGGCCTGTGCTTAGTCAGGACCACGGACGTACTACACTCTAGAGTAGGCGGATAGAAAGAAGTACAAGTAGACACGTATTAAATCAATGAACGATGTGTACTCCACCATCAGATATCTCACAGACCGCACTTAGCACCCATTTATCAAGCTGTTTAATGACATGATTGCGGAGGGAAATCATAAACATGCACATTACACGCTCCAGCGCTAAAGAAAAACATTAAAATTAATTAAAACCTACGCTACCGTAATAATCAGCGAAAGCTTAACGTGGACGCGCCACAACCATTCAACTATCGTGCACTTAGCGGACTACAAAATGAAAAGTTAATTTTAATTTTATTAGCATGAAAATGTTGTTACGGTAATATCCTCTTTCGGGCAGGGTTCTGTAAACAGATAGCAATTATAATCGCCTGTCGTGAGCGCGGGCGATGCGCGCCGTAACCCGATACCGTGCAATCGCGGTGGATCGGACGCACCCCTGTTAAAACGCTGTCAAATAAATCATTGTTCTTGGAGCCAGGGCTGCCTCGTGACCGACTGTTGGCCTCCACCGCGTCGCGCTATCAGCCTCGGGCTACCGATCCACATTATTCTGCAGTCCTGTGTTTTAACTCCAAGTTATTATTCAATTTACTCCAACCCTGATAGATTATCATCTAAACAGCCTACAATCTGAACCACCTTGGCCCGAGCTATTTGCTTCTATTATGATTTATGATGAAAGTGGTTTAACCAAGTTATCTTTAGACATACCTAAGTCGGTTCGCAGTTTAGTTTGTTCCCCGCGCGTCGTGACCGCAGCAGCAGGTGACAGCCCTGGCCGCAATAAAACTTAATTGAGACGTTGTCGCCGGGACCCTCGTAATTACACGCACCGCGGAGTCCTGAAACAACAGGCAGCCACGACACGTATCCTTCACGTCTCGCCGAGAGAACGCCATTTCTCGAACGCGTCAGAGTAACCCGGAAAATCAATTGGTCGAAGGCGTGAAGTGTGAAGCCGAGAACTGTGCCTAGCAAGAAAAGATGGCTCTCAGTTCCGCGTTCGTTGCGAAAAACGTTTGTTTACCTCTACGGAAACTCTACATGATACGCTTCAGGATCAATAATTCTGTATTTGTTGTATTCTAATGACTTCATTAACGTTGTTGAATTGTTTTATCTCGGCTATAAAAAATAGAAAATTTTAAGGTTGAAGGTGATCATCTCAAAATTACCAGTAATTCTAATCTTATTTTATATGTAATACGAAAAATAAATGGACACGAACCGCGACACAGGCTTGCCTCGTGCGGGGGCCGCCAGTAATGTGTACCTATCTTAAGTAATATGGCTAATAATTTTATTTTTTTTTGTACGAAATGAAAGAAAATTAAATTACTTCTTGTATTACCGAAAAATCGAAGGTTGGAAACTGTTATAAAATAAAATTGTTTAAAAGGTGTAGAAAGTGTTGCTCGTATGCTATGATTGTTCCCCGCATCCCGCTGGCCCGGCTAGCTGGCTGCCAGCAGTGCTGCTCGCCACCGGCCGCGGGCGCACAAATTGCCATAATGAGTTAATAACACGGCCGCGGCCGCGGGCGGCGCAGAGACTGCAGGATCGCAATCGCGATGAACGCAAATGACTATCTGCACTAGTGCAGTAGCGGTGTTCGAACGTGAGTTTTGAGGAACAGAAGGGTATTTTATTATTAAAAAAAAATAACTTTGTCGATTACATTTTTCAAATAACGAATTCAACGTCGATACGTGCTTTTTTATTGTTATAAAAGCTCGCTGAAATTGAATGCTGAAAATATTTTATTTCATCAAAGTTATATTAACATTCTCAAATAATTAATATTAAAGATAACAGATGAGATGAGAAGTACATAGAATCTGTACGGGTAAAGTTATCTTCGGCTAGCTTCAGCCCGCGGCTTCGCACGCACTTTCCATGAATCTTAATGTCCCCGGGATAACGTCCACCTCCCCACCAGATTTTAATAAGATCCGTTCAGCTATTTAGGCATTAAAAGGTAACAGACAGATATATATAATTTCACTTCTATAATATTAATATAGATTATGCAAGGAGTACCCACATTTTAACATTTCATGCATGATAGTTAAGACTCACCTTTTGCGTTAAACATTATAGAGCTGTTGCAGTGTCGCAACCGCCTGAGCGCCGCGTGCGCGCCGCTGCAATGCCGCGCCGTCGCCTGATTATTTATTGTATGGATACTCCTCTTTGCAGTTAATTTAATTACCGGCGTAAATCGACCCTTGAAGTGTTTACTCGCTAATTTCAACTTAATATAAAGTTGATAGCAAGACTTGTACATTACATACATAAAGTGAATATTTAAATTATAACTACAGGATGTTTAAATTACGTGTAAATCTGAGAAACCGGCGTTGAACTTTATGTTGGTGTGTTAGCATAGATAGAGGTCTGTCCACACGAAGCTTTCACTAAAATAATAATTACAAAGTTGTGAACTTTTATCAGACATGTAATACATTTTTGTGATATTAAATGCGTTGATGGTTCTATAGAAGATTAAATAAATAAATAATGCTGGACAATAAACATCGCATCATCTGGCCCAAAGTTGAGTTCAGCTTGTGTTATGATTACTATAATTTTTGAGTGATATATTGTTATACATTTCATGGATAGATATTTTTTATTGCACATACCTACACACTGCAGTTCTGTTTCATGGTCCTAACTGGCCCCAGGTCGAGTGTGCGGCTGAGAATGGAATGTCTCTATTGCATACATGGCTTCAACGTTATCTTCTTACTTTAAATGCTAAGAAGACCATGTATGTCTGTTTCATAAGACAGCTGCCTCCGCTCCGCCTCCTGGTACACTTATAAAAGTTCACGGCTCATGTGCAGGGGCGAGTACTTGTCGTTGCGAAACATCGTCAAGAACAAAGGTAATCAGATATCTTGGAGTACTCGTAGATGAGAACCTTACATTTAAACACCACCTAGGAGCGTTATCGGGGAGAACTAGGGAAGTAGTCAACATGATGCGAAATCTGAGAGATGTTGCCGACGCCGCATTATTGAAGCCAGTCTCTCTTACTTTACTGCATAACCTGCTGGGGAAGTGCTGCCAAAACGCACCTACTTCAAGTTGAAAGAGCACAACGATCCGTTCTCAAGGTTATGCTCCATAAACCATATAGATTCCCCACGCTGGAACTGTATCGGTAGATTGGTGTATTAACTGTTCGTCAGCTCTTTATTTCTAGAATCTCTGTCTCCACTCATAAATCCATTGTAACCACTTCTGATAATAATTTACGCCATTTATTAGGTAGTAGAAGAGTTTATAAAATACCTGGCCCGTCAGTTTAAACTAACTTCGCGCAACGTTTTGGTGACTGCTTAAAAACGTTCATAAAATAACACAGTTCCTAAGCATTGTAACATTAAAGATAAGAAACTTTTCAAAGCCAAACGCTCTATTAACAATTGGCTACAAACCCTCTCCGAAGAATTGATTCGAATAATATGTTGAAGGGCACTTTTGCTATTAGCTATTTACAATTCATGCTTGTTCTCAAATTGTATTTTCATTTGATTGTTTGCTTTTAAACCACATCTACTTTAGTTAGGTTAGGTTAGGTTAGTTAAACATAAAAATAGCAGAACACAGTCTAGTCTACTTAAGACTAGACTGTGTTCTGCTTTTTTATGTTTTATGTATAAGATACGAATTTATTCTGTGTTTTTCTTATATGACTAAGTATAAGAAAAACACAGAATAAATTCGTATCTTATACATAAAACATAAAAAATCAGATGTTTCAATATTTATTTACAAAATTATTTTTATATCAAATTCTGTTAGTAAGTAGTCCGAAAGTTTGTTGCGTCAAATTACTGGTCTCCACGATACAGGCTTTGCCTAGTGTGGAGACCGTAGGAAAATATGTGTTAGATTAATTGTTACTACAATAAAATATTTTTTCATTTCATTTTCACCTAGATCAGCCAGAACCATAATTCGCGGATTGTAAAAACATTTGTCCCAAGGCGGGAATCGAACCCTCAATACCTTCAAACACCTCCAACCTACACGTAGCAGGCAGTTCTTCGCTCGCCGCGCCACATCAGTCGTCAATAAATAATATTTATCGTATAACGTATTCGAAAATTATACAAATGTAAATATGAAAATCTGAAATCTAAAAAATCTGAATATATAAATCGCGTAAATGAAATGCCACCACAAAAGCTGTAAAAGCTCTCTTTCAATCCATTAGTATTGTCATAGTAGCGCATGAGCAAATACTGAATATCAGTCGGCACCGGGGAGCCGGTCGGTGCGTCTCCGTCCGCCGTGATATCCGAGTCTGTTTGCGGTCTGGTCCGTTTGTTTGTCAACTGTCAAAGTTCCAAGGTGTCCACACGCGCGCCACCACAGCAGCCCCCGTGTGTGCGCAGACAGTCGTCCAAACAATCCGCCAAGTGCCCGCTACTTCCTACATTATGTATTATGTACACGGGTAATTGAATTGTCTGCCAAATATTGAACTCGCGACCTGCCCGGGCACAGCCTTACATGCAGGGAATAAGCACCATTATGCAACGACAGCGCATAAATATGTAGATTGACAAAGAAACCTTTCAACTTTGCTCGTCTGTTTCCTTCTGTTTGTAATGTAAACATTACTTTGGAATTGGAGCGCGTTAGAATTAATTCATTTTATTTTTGTAAGAGAATACTAACAAAGCAATTGCTATTGATGTTGTTTATGGTTGCCTATCAATGATGGTTCAACCACTATTGATAGCATAAAATAAATAACGAAATACAGATGAAGTCATCTCATATTTTCTATCTGATTTTTTATATTTATTTAATCTTTATCAAAAGATCGGTCTGGCATCAATCACCGTTGGGCAAAGGCCTTCGCTTCTGCCAGCCTCCTCTGTCAGTTCTTATTGGATTTTATATTATGAGGTAATGCCCATAATCCCAACGCTCGGCATGCGGGGTAGAGTTGTTCTGTAGGAGGCGTCTCTGAGGGGTATCTAGATCTAGGAAGGTACTTATTTGCAGTACCCGTATGGGTAAACAGCAGCGAGTCTGCACGCGGGGTACAATCGGCGGCGCAGTAGTATACTAGCACGTTTATTAATAACGAGGCGCGCCTACCAAGTCGCGCGAACATGGAACTATCCCAGTAAATTAGAAACAGAGCTTTGGTAACTTCCTTCTAAGAGCAAAGTAGGGATAGTGCAACCACATGCAACCACAATTGACAGGTTAAAATTTAACATAAGTCATCAATATATGATTGTGCACACAGCAGTGGACTAGTATAGGCTGATGATGATGATATGATTTCCCTCAAATTATGTAGGCCCAGGCTAGCATTAGCTTTAAGCTTTTAAAGCTAGCCAGCGTCCAGCAGTGGACTAGTATAGCCTGATGATGATGATTGATGAGGCTAGCTTTTGAGAATTTTACTAAGAAACACTTTTCTAACGAGCTGTAACCTCCATTGTTTAAGGTAGAACTAAGAAATTCGTAGCATAGCGACACTTTTTGTTAGGTATTTTAAAATCCGAGCTTATCGGGACCCGTGCAAAGCGGAACTAACCCATTGCTTTCAATGTCATGTAATCCATCAATATTATTTTGATTATTATTTTCTGATTAGATTTTTGGACAATGAACATGTGCTCCAACTGTGACACCTACTTTACCCCACGCATAATACAATCATAAATCAACTTAGACCTACATCATTGAAAGGTGAAACACGATGTGATTCCATAACGTAGAATCGCATGATGCGACTCATTTTCATAATGAATACATCCGACCTGCTCGGTCACAGCTTGCTTGATTGGTTTCTCGTCACCGCATCACTAATTATTATTATGCTTCTCGTTTTCTGAGGTGACTGTACCTTATTATAGCGGAGACATTATTATATGTATTATTAAAATATAATTACGGTAATATTGGAGGGAAAATTTTGATATAATTATAATGTGCAAACTAAGCGCGTTGTACAATGACATAATCTTTTGAAGTTATAGTAACAAAGCTCTCTAGTAGGTAATCATTTATCACTTAAACAAATGCTATATGCGTCATGAGTTATGAATCGTTCAGCTTCTCTCGAACGGAGCAGCGCTGTTTCGCAGCATATTATTCGCAGCACAAGCTAAAACTGAACATGTTCAAAGTTTGGTTGGTCCGTGCAGCTACCAGGGTGATATGCAGTTCTTGACTGAGTTTGCCACGATGCTGACGCCAGTGCAATTTCATAGAACTCTGGCTCCAGTGCAGTCACTCACTCACGACGGGTGTTCTGAGCTCACGATACAACAAGCGCAAACTCGAACACTTCCGTAGGTTAACTCTTAGAACGAATCTTTCGTAGGTAATGGTAAACACTTGGTACGAAATTCAAGGTTTCAGCACTGTAAACAAACCAGCTAATCGATCCAAGGAGCTTTCCAACTTAAATTAACTTTCCAAATTTCCAAATATTCCGGGAAAACAAGCAATCACCGTAAACCAGGCGTTATCGCGAGTTCAAATTCAAAACAGGCAAAAATGATGGCGTCGTATTTACCCTTCCAATTCATAAAGTGTGGCTATCAGCGATCTCCCCTACCCCCGCCCCGCCCCGCCCCGCCGCAGCTATCGCGAGGATCTAATCACACGCGGCGCGGGAGGCTGCGGTGCTGTGACACCTACCAGCGCTCCAGGAACGCACTTCCGGACTATAAATCTCAAACCCTTCATTATTACCGCGCTATGGTAGATTGTTAACTTATTATCCTTTTCGATGTATGTTTGACGCGAATTGTAATGGTGGCACTTCACATGGCTATTTGTGATCGCTATTTGGTGTTTGTTGTATTTGACGTTCAGGCGAACATGCAAAAAGAGGCAAATACGACCATCCACAAATGGCACTCAAATACATTATAATTAATTATGTATAAAAATCTAATGTATTTGACTGCTTTGGTGTGCCTCGAGAAACCGACAAGCGCACGGTAACGCGTGTTTGGTATTAGCCTTATTTCAAATAGGCAAATAAGACGTACACTTTGTCAAATAAACTGAACACAAACAATTGTTTGCCAAATATGCCAAATACACAAATACAAATAGCCATGTGAAGTGCCACCATAACACGTCAGCAGCGAATTAAATAATTTGCGTTATTCAGAAAAATAACGCCGAAACTTTAAACATAGTATACGTTTACCATAGTACTTTCAAATGTAATGGGTATTAAACAGTGGACATAACTGTGAGAGACCGTCTCCCCGCCCCGTGCCCGGTGTGCCCGCCCCGCCCTGGCGTCCACTACAAATGAATATAATTTAACTGCCTCGTAAAATGTTTATTGGCGTTAAATCTTGATTCGGCGCGCGACACTGCATTTGCATCCAGATACCAGCGCCGAGCACACATGTGTAGTCTCTATAATGTAATGTGTATTGTATGTACACGAAGGATAACAACCGCTGTATGCGATGCGATGACACGAGTGATATGACTTTATTTACAATAATATTAACGAACACATAACACTTTATCGAGATTTTAACTTAATGGCCATTCAATATTGCTGTTAAGAATGAATTAACTTGCAAATAAAGGAAGCAAGTGAGTAGTTCGTATTTAATATTACGATAAAAAGAAGGATTTGACATTGTTCAACTCGTCAAGTGCGAGTTGATAATGTGATATTCACATTCAGTGTGATATTATTATAATGAGCTTCCAATATAATTATATTCTTCTATAAATTAATCTATTTAAATCTCATTATTAATAAATTATTCCAAATAATATATTAATGAAGATACAAGTTTCGGTGATTCAATTAAAATCCAATCCATTGCAATGAGCTGAAGCTGACCGCGCACTGTCATGTCGGATCAATGGAAGCGGGTTATAAACTGATCCGTCAACTTTTCATTTATTAGCGTGAGAATTATCATTTCACCCATTTATCAGTAAGAGTTATCATTTCGACCATTTATCAGTGAGTCACGGGATAAGAATCTTCGGTACTGTCGGTAACAGAAATATCAGACTGAAAACAGTTATCCTGAAAAACGATGGATAGATAACTTTTTTTGATATGTATGTATATTATTGAACCCTCTTGAATCTATTCTTTGAACAAAACACATGCAAGACAAAAGTATTAAAGAACGACAGCGCAAAGCTCGCTCGGCAAGCCTTACAGGAAAAAGTTAAGACTGGTCTTGCTGTAACTCCCTGAACTAATATCCTCGTGCTCGTGTTCACCAACGATCGCCCCGGATCACGTCTCCCGATTGATGCCGCTTGGACTCTGCCCCCTCGCCCCTCGGTGGACCCTCCCCCGCGACCCTCCACTAATTCATCACAACAATTTAGTATTTCACCTAATAAAGTCTCCACTTCAAATGAGTTAAGCTACATTTTTGCTAAATTAAGAAACCTTTATAGAATGATTAAATTTTTAGCGTAATTTTTATGTTGTTACGGTTAATCACAGCACTTGTTTATTTTTAATTACGTTCAATTCAGCTACCAGAAAATATTTTGCTTATTTTACGGTAATTAAATTTAACTATACAAGGTTTTCGTTATTTGATTGTGGTAGAGTAAAGCTCTTTCGTTCTACATGGACAATTTTTAACTGAATTAAAACCCTCTATATTGTTTTGAAAGTATTCACTATAAAAATTGCTCCTCGGACGAGTCGCACGCCTGTTGACCATTTGCGCGTATTTGTCTAGACCAGGGAGGCCCGGCCCGCCGGCCCACCGCCGCCGCCGCGCCGGCCCACCGCCTGAGTCCACGCCACAACAACACTGACATCCCGGGACCATCCATCTCAAATGATTCTCCTTTCTCCCAGAACACATTTTTACCACATTATCCATAATTTACGTCTCAAAGCATCTATTGAAATGGTAAAATTCCATTTTAAAAGTTCGTCTGGAGGTGAATGGGGATTAAATATAAATGAGTGCTATTGAAGGAGCGGTGCGAATGTGTGCGCGGACCATTATACCGATCGGATTAGCGAGGTGCTGACTTGACATCCCCCGCGCAATCTGAACTCGATCTTAAGCAGATGTCGTAGAGATGTAAATGCTTTGTAAGAGTGCTGTGATATAAGCCGATAGATGGAACATTGGAAAGGTGTCGGATCTTCAGCGCTGCGTTCAAATGTAGAGATACTACAATACTTATTACATTGCTGAGGTTCGGTAATCTCGCGCCGCAATAGAAGCCCTTCACGTAAGTATACGTTTTCTATATATTTTAGTCCGGAAGCTTATTCACGCAACGCTTCAGAGCTTTCGTATTTCGACTGAAATGTTTTTTCGACGAAAACGCTATGACTGATTGAAATAAAATTCCTCGTAAAATTTCTAACATCGAAACACCTAAATAAATCAAATGACATTTTATCGGAGCTCGTCGATTAATACCGCAAGACAACCCGCTCCGAATATTGAAATCAATCACTGGGGATCCTCGGCTGCGTTATTCAATCAAAAATAAAATACGGAAATGGGTGAGAGGAAAATATTCAAATGTTCGCTGACGGCTGACAAATAGCCGCAGATAACTCGCAGCCGGTAGGCGCTATTTCACCGGGCGGCGGCGATTAGTCGCTCATTCATCGATCACCTGTCGACTTTTTAAGATTTACAAGTTGTCATTTAGTCAGTCAATTCGCTCGTTTGTTCTTTTTATCATAAATGAACAAAAATACAGGAACTTATATACATTGGCTTTTTGCAGTCTAATTTATAAGAAGGGCTAAATGATGTAGGTAGAGATAAGATAATAAATAATAAATCGTTTATTTCTGAAGGTATTCATGTAACATAAATTATATGATGTATATAATAATAGAAAGATACTAAAATAATATTTTTTATTTACAAAACTACACTTAACTACAACATATCCAAATCCATGCTTTTTTTGCGTTTCGTAGATCAAACACGAGCTCATATTAATGTTAATCTATTTACGTGATAGGAAAACGTTAACGATCTCCCCGTGTACGTACGTACGGCACGTGAACGACAGATGCATTATGTAGTAGCGGAGACTCATACATATCTGTGAAGCAACAAGACGCAACACATGTTTCATTCATCCGGCAATCCGAGGCGCCATATTTAATGCTAAACTAATAAAATGTATTCGAATTTCTGATGAACATTACCATATTTATATAAGTTTTTACGACTTCTGACTCTACAATTACGACAAGAACTTACAAAGATGTCTTCCTTCCAAGATCTGATGTATTTTTTATGGACGATTATTCATGAGATAGCTGGCTCAGCATGTTAGCTCCGGTTGAGATATTTCATTAGAATGTATCGAGAGGGTTACTCCCCGCCGCCGCCGCCGCGCCGCCGCCGTATGAATCACACGTTCGATTTGCGACGAGTCGTCGACGGCTAAAAGGAGGCTTCCAATCCAATTGTTTCTTGTACATCACGACACGACAACACAACGCAGCTGAGTCGGTCGACGCGACGTTCAGTAGCAACCACAGACACCTTTGAGGCAGAGCAAGATATCTCTTTGCTGAGTGATGTAGCTGTGTTCAGTCGCGCTGTGGTAGCCAGGGGAACGTCGTTCGCTATGGATTTTAAATCTTCCGACAGCTTTTTATTTATGTCGACATTCTTGAAACGCGAATTGGTTTTCGCTTCAGCTGAGGGGCCCTTCCTGCCGGCTGCAAGCATGCGTAGTATTTCCTCAGCTTTGAACTCAAGCCGGAGGCATCTTAAGTAGTGGATGTTGCATTCAAGCGAAGGAATTCCTAAAATTGGTTTTAATATGCAAGTATTTAAATTATAAGAAGAATTCAATAATAGAAAATGGGTTTTCCTTCCAAACCATCTACCTACACTGTGTAACTTCCGTGGTGCGACGTCCTACGTCGTGAGAGTTCTGACTAAAAGTCGCGGCGTCGTCGCATCTTTTCGTCGCGCGTAACTTCCACGTCACAGCTTCTTTATCTCAATCACAAAATGATGCCTTAAAATCAGCTGCCGTCAGGAGTATCTCGTAATTATATTTAATCCTTTGGAACAGAGCAGAAATTTGTGTGTAAGTGGTTGTGCGTATAATGAAGTAAGTATCTAATGAAATCATTCAGGCGACACAAGGCTCGTAGCAATACAATAGATAACTTTCACTGCGGGAGTTTGCGAGGAGGACGCGCGACGCGGTTTCTCTGTGGTACTACTGTATATGAACTTCTTCAGGGATCTGCCGCGACGCAGACAGGGCTGGCTTTTCATTCATCAACTTATTCGAAAAAGCCTCGAAGAACTTTACCGACTAAAGTCGGAAATAGTCGAAATAAACTTAGGCGGTACTTTTAGTATGTGAATCATGTTTTACGTGCTTTACTAAACTTTCACGAGACTCAACTTCACTAAACTTTCCTATAGGAACCAAACTTCACCTCGGCAGACTTTACACCTGATTATGGCTGTTAGTCGAGTCAAAGGAGTATTTACGACGTGCTAAGAACTACCTGCGCTTAGAACGTCAGTAGGACTATAACAGTAAATTCCTTCTAACCCCCTGTCCGGGGCACGGCCAATAAACGCGGACCTGTCCCGGAAATATTCATTAACGCAGGACGACGCACCGCAGCGGCCGACGGCGACGCGGCGGCGGCGGGACGGCTGCAGTGCGGCTAATCCTCTTAATGTAGCTCCGGCTTTAAGTCTTCGGCGAAACACCTAGACCTACCACAGGTTGCTGATCGAAAGTTTGCGACAAGCTAAACAACGACGATAATTAATTAGGGGTAAATTATGAAATGTTTCTACAGCTTGTGCGGAAAATAAACACTCCCAGCGTCCCCCGCCGCCCCCGCCGCCCGCGCCGTCGTGTGTTGTTACAGGTTGTGCGAGGAGAGGACGGGACTCGCCCGAGGACCCTCGTAATTAAGTTTATTATTTGCAAGATAACGAGCCCTTCCTAATCCCGTTTTAAATATCCGCGCGAGGGACGAGGCCACGCGCCGGCCGGCGGCCGCTCGCAAGCGCGCCGCTTCACAGACGAGACATTTGGTGTCATATTTTTATTGCGTCAAATGAACGTAACTGCGGCGCGGCGGCGGCGGCGGCGGCGGCGGGGTGGCGTGTTATTTAGCCGGGATCTACGGCTTACGCGAGTGTGCTCTCGAATCGTTTAATTTGTTTTGACGGACGCGACCTTTGTCGGGCTCTTTCAATTACTTACCACGTAACAAGAGTCAAAATCGGAATTGATATTAATATGGTAGGGAAGTTCTTTCTCCAAAATAAAGGAAACAATACACAGCTAAGCCTTTCGGTAGGTTTCTAATTCAAATCACTATTAATTCACATTAGAAAAGTAATATCAGATACTTTTGGTCGCGGCTGAGGCTCGAGCACGTGTGGTGCCGGCTTTAGTCCAGTTGTGGCGCTTTAAGGATCCTGTTTACGTTGAGTTATAATATTGTGTCGCTTAATTAGGATTTATAGATATTTATGAGGTGTGTGCCGCGCGTGGGCGGGCGGCAAGATTTGTTAGGCATTTTAAGTACTGACTAAATTGTTGATTTATGAACCGTTGCTTGCAGGGAAACGGTTTGTTTTTATAGATTGTATTCTGACGCAGAACTCGTCGGGAAAGTTTACAAAGTTGCAAAACTTAGCAATCAAACTGTCAAATGTCGGGATAGTAAAATAGTAGTGTGCGCTAAAGCTATGTCCCCGCGCCCCGCGCCCCGCGCCCCTCGCCCCCGGCCGGCGGGGCGCTCGCCGTAAACTTTATGATGCGACTTTTGGACCGTAAACCTATGATACTTTGCATTTGCTCTTCTGTCGTTAAATAAATTATACATTATTTTGTAACAAACAATAATAGTGCACTTGCATTAATAATTTTAATATCTACGAGTATACAATAAAATCTTCTGCGTTATATTCCCCTAAGCTCCTAGAAAAACGGACGGAATATGACCGCTGTATTTAATTGCTCCTCGTGCTTAGTGCATTAAGAGCCGTCGTGTTCCAATCCAAAGAAAAGCAGCTTTATGTCAAGCGGTCAAAGTTGAAAGTACGTTGAAGGTTTTTCCTGGAATGCACATTTTACTCTAGACTTTGGCTGTACTTTTTGCCGCGCAATTAGGAGTCCGCGACAAAGCGGCGAAAGAGATGGCCGGGATTAAATGTTTCCATTACACGGGACTTTTGTCCGACGCAAAATATTACTAGGAAAATGAAGGGAAATTTAGGAGAAATGCTTTCTCTCGGTTAGTTATTATGGAACTTATGGGAGCCAGAGTCGTGTTGGGCGGGATTCATTCCGGCGAGGGCGGGCGGCGGCGGCGGGCGGCGGCGGCGCAACGCTTCGCAAACTAATGTGAACTTGGCCGTGAATTACAGAAGGTACTGAACCGAATGCCAAACTCGTTGGTGTTCTACATATTATGTAGTTTAATTTATATTCATATTAATTTAAGTTACGTTAGCATATTTTTATTTTAAAAATAATTCTCATCATCATTAATAACCTAAGATAGGTTCTTTTTTTCTTTAACTATCTCTAGTGGACCCTAATGAAGTATTTTTTAATCATTTTCTGTTTTTGTGTTTTGGTTATTGAGTGATAAATTGGTTTATTAATATTACATAAATCTATTTGTTTGAGAATACATAAATTGAAACTGCAAGATAAGTAAAGTATTTAAATGATTTCAAGCAGAACTAACGCGGAGGAGAAAAATTTTGCTAATAGGTGCTCCTCAGCAGTGAATGTACGAATGGGTACTTTTAGGCAGAATTGGACGATAATTATTTTTTCTTCTGAAGGGGGATTTGTCAATCGGGAAAACACTGGAAATCCCCTTAATTTTTTTTTCTCTAGGGGAAAACAGGACTTCAAACAAATATAATTATTTTTTCCTCTCAAGGGGGATTTGTCATTGTGGAAAACTGGAATAAACCAAGAAATCTCACAGATATCGGTTTGTTACTCAGGATGTTAATCAAGTGTGCCGGTGTTGTAAGCTTGTAGCGAGGTGAAGCGGGGGGCACCTGCACTTGTTGCGGGCCCCGCTGCCCCCGCCCCCACCCCTCCCCCCTGTCAAATGTCAGTCATTTAGCTTATTAGCCGACAGGGCTAGTCGCGGTGGAGCTAGCGGGATTCCCACAAACTATCTTATTTATTTATAAGAACAACCTTTCTTGGGACTCTGCCATCTGTAGCAACACGCAATTGTTTCAAAATAAACAGACGCTTCGGTCCTCCGATACGATACCCTCCTGGGACTTTAATTAACGGATTCTTTTTGTTTCAGGTATGTCCCGAGCGAGCCGTGACTACGTCGTGTGTCTGTATGTATGTATGTCCGTGTTTAAGATTGCACGTGTGCCGTGTGTGAGGGGAGAGAAGACAAACGACGTCCTCCTGAGAGGCGAGAGAGTATTATTGATGACTGCTCGTACCTGGACGCGGGACAACAACTATTCATTACCTACCATTACAAAAACTCATTCATTTGCAACACCTGTGTATACGCATTAGGTTTTTACAGGAGATGATTGTTAAAGGCTAGGAAATAAACGGGCTATTTACCATGATTTAAGTTTTGAGCTTTCCAATAATTCGGCACAGTTTCATGTGCAATGATCACGGAATGACTTGTTGACTCTTAATAACCATGATAGATTCAAAAGTTCTAACTTTAGGGAGGGACTGTGAAAACTTTTTAGTTTGCACAGTCCAGAAAACCTTGTTTAATTTAATTATATGATAATCTATTTTAATTTTAATTATTTCAGTACCTACCTATTTACTATTTCACTACACAAGGAATTATTTGAAAGGGGAATAGTTTTTTTGATAGAGTTACTAGACTTCCCTCTGTCTCCCTCGAGCGATGCTCGGCGATGCGATCCAATCACGCAGCAAGTTGTCTGATGGTAGGTAGTTATATAAGAACCTCTGTATTTGTACTGTCTATATAAACTATTCATTGAATGGTACTAAAACAGCTTCACTCAAACGATAAATATCAGGAACAAATGAAAAGATAATATAATTTCCGTCATGTCGCAGTAGTTCCAGCTATCAATAGGCCCCTGTCCCGCGGGGCCCGTCCGGGGGCCGCATGAGGGGCCTCTGATTCGTAATTTGGGACCTCACTTCTTTAACCACATTTTCACACACTCGATAATGCACCTTAGAAGAGAACACTCAGGGTCCAAGTCACCTGCAGTGCAGCTCGCAGAGGACAGTCGAGGGAAACTGCCTCCGTAATTACCTTCCTTGTGAGATGCAGCTTAATTTTGTCCGCCATTTTGTGGGGAAATTGAATCGCGATTTACTTGCTCTTTATCGAGATTAACTAACACGACGAGGGCGAGAAGCACCGGCACAAGCACGGGATAGAATATCTGTCGATGTCGATACGACAACAATTATTATTGTTTAGAGTTTATAATCGTTTTGAGCTTTGAAAGCTGGGTATACTTTCCGGTGATTTCTTCGTCGACAGTAACGATGGTAGATGATGTGCTAGTCCCTGCACAATCGCAGCCCGGGCCGGAGCTAGCGTAGCATAATGTCTCAATTCCAAGAAACATCGAAACCGACCCTGCCCTGTCCATTTATCACACAATTCTATTTAGCATGCAAACTAACTAATGCTCTCCGGCTAGCGAGTGCGAACCGTGTAATAAATTACATAATTACAGCTCTGGCGCTGATTTACAGCAAAATTATTAGATCACGTTACCCAGTTACTAGAAACGTAGCTACATGGTGAACTAGGTAGGTAGTTGGTAGGTAGGACCAGTAAGTAGGTACACGAGTTACAGACACATTACTACCACGTCTCAGAACTACATCTTATTATAACACGATATAAATTCAATCGCGTTTGAGAGAAATTATTTAGCGAGATTAATAATTGTGATTTTCCCCCGGGGGCGGGGGCGGGGTGTAGCGCGCCTGCTGAAATGTTGCCGACGTGAATACACACATCAACATTGTCTAGGGATATTCAACATTTTGTTGATTTTTACAAAAACTGAAAATATTTTCTTTACAAAAGAGGTATGGCAAGAATCTTTATTCTGTGTTGTTTATTAATAGTTATTAAACACAACTGTTTGATAAATTTTTTTAGTAAAAATTTAAGTGGGAACAAAATTTGAAAAAATTTGAAAATTTACAAAGTTCGGTAAATTGTGTTAAAACAATTTTTACGTTGCCATGACTTTATAAAATTACCTTTTAACAATTTAATAAACCGTGTTGCCTCCCCTGACACATCTGCACCGGTTATTCATACTCAAAATGAGGTCGTCAAAGTCTCGCTGGGGTATGCGATCCCATGTTCTTTTAAATGGCAAAAAATTGGTCTTCTGTGGTCAAATTCGACGGCAAATTGCTGAAAGCCCTTCGCTGCAACATGTCCCAAGCGTGTTCAATTGGGTTTAAGTCAGATGACTGTGCAGGCCAGTCTAAAACCACGACATCATGTTCCTGAAGGGCAGCTGACACTAAACGTGCCGTGTGTGGAGGGGCATTATCATGCATGAGCTGGAATTCCTGGCCAATTTGAACTCTATGAGGGATGATCACAGTGTCTACGATCTCGTTCCGGTATTTTAGTGCCGTCATGCTGCCTCTTATCCAAATGAGCTCGGTTCGCGCGCCAATACGAATTCCCGCCCAAACCATGATTGTCCCACCTCGGTACGAATGGACCTCTTGTGGCTGCTGGAGACGACTTTCTCTACCTGGAACTCTCCAAACACATGTTCTTCGTGAATCGGGGTGGAATCCAAACCGAGACTCATCAGTAAAGAGAACCATTGTCCATTGGCCATTGTTCCATAACAAATGTTCATGAGCCCAAAGTAGTCGTCTTCCGCGATTGCCTCGTCGTAGAGCTGGCACACGAAGCGGCCTACGAGAATGAAGATCGACTTCATGTAGCCTTCTTCTGACGGTTTGGTCGCTGACTGACAGCTGATGGTCTAACTGAAGCCTTTACACTAGCTGCTTTGCTGTGACATTGGGTTCCCTCCTGGCGGAATTTTGGAGAAAACGATCCTGTCTAGTGGTGGTTACTCGTTTTTTCCAGTGTGGCGCTCTCTTAAATCCCCAGTAATATGATGATGTGACCATAATCGAGAAATTACGTTTTGATTGGTGTTTAGGGTATTGGCAACCACGCGTTGGATAGCACCGGCTTGTAACATGCCTATCGCTCTTATCATTTCTTCTTTGCTTAAATGTCGACATTCCATGACATAAGAAATATCACAAGATTCGTTAAAATTAATAATTACTTAGATAGCACTTGTTGTGAATTAAATAAAAGTAAATTTATCCTGGATTAAATTAACGTTGTTTTATCTAGATCGGAGTCCCTATTCTATCTTTTGTTTAATGCGTTCTATTTTTATTCTCTTTACAAATTTTGAAAAGGGAACAAAAGAGGTTTAATTCCATGTATAAACTTTTTCTTAAAAGTAAATAGTTTGTAAGCAAATCATTTCGAAATGGAATATCCCTAGACAATGTTGATGTGTGTACATTATTATCCTTATTAACTTCTGATACATGAGGCTGGGATTTATTAAGCGTTATTGTCTTGTTACTCTATTGTTCCTAGCGTACTCGTATTTCACTATTGATACTTACTCATGCGAACGAAGACGCTACGCCTGTCTTTCCTCAACCTCAACAGTCTATATAGATCCACTTCTGGACACTAGGCCTCCCTCTGATAAGCGCCTTATTTGCGTTTATCTAATGGGTGTATACCCATAGTCCCCACGCTGGGCAAGCGAAGGATCGCAGTTCGGTGGTAGAATTGTTCTGCAGGGGCCGCAGCTGCGGCTGTCTTTCGATGTAAAGAAATGTGGTGCAATTTATAGATTTGAGTTGAGAACGAATGGATTGAACTTTTTCTTTTTATATGCTGATGACTTTCCTTGCCGAAATATCGAGCAGCGAACTAATAAACCGTTTTCTTTAACGGTCTGAATTGCATTTGTCATAATTTCGGAGATATCTTCTACAGTTCATTATTGTAAACATAATAGCCGCTACTCATCAAGTGTGATGGAAGAGGCATGACCCCGTGCGTGGTACCAAGCTCTCCCAAACAAGAACAGCTCCTGTGACTTAATATCATTTCCTTTATCCAAGGCGTCTTGTATCGAGACGTTGTAAGCGGGCCGCCGCCGCCGCCGGTTGGGAAGCCTTGCTACTACACTAACTTGAGACGACGCCACGTGTTCCCGGCGGGGAAGTTTGCTGAAGCTTGTATTCAATTTTAATTTTATTTATTTGGGAAACAAAAAGCTTTATGTTTAGTTATTAGTAAATTCTTAGAAACTAGAACAAATCAGGCTAAAGACAGTTTCCACTCGTAGTAGTTACAACTAAAAAAACAACAGTTCCAAAGCAGTTACCAAATTAAACGGACTTTATTCAAACCAATAAAACAATATACCGTGAACATACAAGTACCTAGGTTCACAAATTATACTTTATTAGCATCCGGTCGTAGCCAGTGCATAAGACAAAGTTTAGGAGACACGATGCGGCACGATGCGATGCGATGCGATACGTTAGCTAACTAACACTGCGGCGCGACCGCCCCACTCTCCTGAGTCTAATGAAGTGTTCGCCGAAGTGGTGACACCTGGACAACCACCGATTACACAATTATTAAAGCTGCTGTTATCTCAGGAACATTGTTAGAACTCTGAAATACATTAAGACATTATCGCAATGCGCAACAATAAATATCTGTCGATATCGATACGACAACAATTGTTTAAGTTTCGGATTGTTTTGGACTTTGAAAGCTTGGAACCCTTTTCAGTAATTCTTTAGACGCCTAAGGGGTAAAGGGTAAAGGGTTATAATATAAGATTATTTTTTTATTTAAAGTTAAGATTAATTTCTTTTTTATTTATACAATCCTGAGTCCCCGCACCGATCCGCAAGCATATTCGCGGCATGTTTAAAGGCAGCTCCCCACGCGGCATTAAAACGCGCGCGGTTGATTTACGACGTGATTACGCGACGTCACACGTCATGCTGCGCGGGGTGACGCGGCGCGGGGCGTTTCTGTACGGAACTGGGGGATTTCGGCGAGAATATGTTCTTCCGGAGCTTAACTTATGGTTAAATATTAATGTAGCCACCGTTTTTTGTTACGACGTATTTAAATATCAAACGAAACCAGAGCAACCTGACATGATACTAATGTTTCACTGCCCATTATTCTATAAATCAAAATAAGGAGACAAAATGTGTAGCTGTCAACGTAATTTGTCCTGCGATGTCATTAGTGCGCACATTCGGCTAATGCACGCGCAGCGCTGGGCGTTGCGACGGCGTGTGAACACGCCTTAATTCACGCTTGATGGCGCGCAATTACCACGCGCATCACTATTATTTGAGACAGCGATCATCAGCTCGGGCTATTTGTCACTGCAGTTAATGATTTTAAAATGACTCCAGCAAGTGCACTCGAGCCATTTCAAGATAATCACCAGTCGATGAGTCCGGCGACGAATCGTTAATTCAATATCTTGAAATTCATCATCTGAAATCGCCAGGTAATACCGTGGGTGTATCTATCAAAACTCATCATCAATGGCCTTTATGTCCACGAAGGATGCTTGATGTAGTGTTAGTTTTTCAGCACTTACGTAGATGACTTGTATTACAAGTCATACTATGCTACGTAACTGCTGAAGCGGGGTGCACGGATGCCATCATCTTATCTTACAAGTCTCGTAAGACAAGAAGATGGCATCCGTGCGCCCGGCTGATGGCGGTGTCTGCCGCAGCCTCAGTGCTCGCTTGTCATTTAGCTTTAGTAACCACGCTTTGTCATGATGAGCAACAACTCCTTCCGTTTATATTTTGCGTCACAGATTCGTCATCCTAATTTTACAGGTGTATTTTAAAATCAGGGCCCTTGAAGCTTAGTCATGTTCTACCGACAGTCCTTATGGGGTCGGCTACACCAGTATAGTTTGTCGGGCAAACCAGAGGGCGGCATACGATTCACGTGCCCAAGCTAACGTAAACAGTTAGTTCACAGGCCGGTAATGCTGGGCCAAAACGAAGATGACCGTGTTCCAAACAAGCATCTTGCCCTACTCTTGTATGAGACCGAAAGACATCTGCATATCACGCGGAAGAACAAGATCACAATCGTGAAACTGCAATCAAAACTAAGTAGTAAGCCATATTCAATCAAAAGTAATACTCAGACACAGGTATAGGTATCACATAAAGTGAAGGTGTGCATTAGATGCATAAATTCAGTGTCAGTGTGCGCTGGCGCCGCACCCAATTACACAATCCCGAGGCTGATGGATGCGGGCGGCGGGGGCAGGGGTCTGGGGGTATGGGGTTGGGAGGACTCGACGAGATCACACGTCGAGGCGGATCCGCGGGACAATACACGGTGCTAATTGCTGGCTAGTTTGTTGTTAGGCGCTATTGACGACAGTTAGATCACTTACTTAGATGGTGGACGAGCACACGAGGTCTAGGCTCGCTGAGCAGTGCAGGGTCATGGGTTAATTTTAACTAAATGAAGAATTCAAACTTTACCATTGTGCTGCCAAACTGCTATTCTTTTAGGATATTATCATATTATATCATCGTGTTATTCCTGATTTGCCACACGGTCTACTACTACGCTACACCTTACCTGGTCCGAGACCGGGTCTTCAAAATCATCAAATTCGATGTTGATTTTATCCTTAAGAAATTCCAAAAGCTCTCCGCTGTGACTATAATCACAATACTAAGAGTTCAGACACTGCCAGAAATGAAATCACTTAAAAAGCAAACCGGATCAGGACAGGAGGTGTCCATCAGGCGTCCCTGAAAGAAACAAACTCGATTAGGTTCATCGCAAGTGAGGCGACGCGACGTGGAGCGACGTTTGGGACCTGTCGGGGGTAACCAGGTTACGGGTGACACTCCATGTAGGAGGTTCCTAAACGGCAGGAGTCCGACCCGTACGAACATTTTCTGACTATTATTCAAACATACTTATAAAAGACGTGTGGCACTCGGGGACTGCCGCGGTAAAGCTATTGCATAGCATTTTTTATCCCAATGCCACCTAGAGACGAATTGACGACAAGCTTGATATAAGCTTGTCTCTTTAGTTCAGCAACTCGCCTTCTTGATATTTTAGAAATATCTATCTTGCAATGCAGCTCAAAATATTTTAAAGAAATATTATATATGAAGTACATTTTCATAGGTTCAATTCACATCTGATGTTCAGTTCAATGTTCCCCTGAGCCCCAACGCACCCGGCGCGGCTGATAATTGCGTTACCGGAGTCTGTCTCACCTGCGGGGGCAGGCAGAGCCGCCGCCAGTCGCAGTGCAGGGCTAAGTGCCATCGTCACCTCTGACATTGTACTGCGTTACTGTAGATACGTACTCTACCGTCGCCGGGACTTGACGGTGCATGCATATGTCGTAAAATATAGTTCTACTGATCGACTAGACTATCCGCATTGAAAAGCTCTTTCATTTTGATATCATACACTTAATGCACTTGATTAAATTCGATAAACTACAGTTAGCGAGTAGAGGAATTTGCTTCGGCAGGGACAATAAATCTATAGGTAAGAAAGAAAGTAACCACTACGTATAAATAAATGAAATCTGACAACGACCCCATTCCTGTGGTTCTGTCCAACTGGCCGCAGTACCATGTACGAAACATTTATTTAGATTTGCATTTAATTACAAAGTGACTACTGCGGCTCTCTAATTATGTTGTCGAAAGATAAGAATTAGTTAGGCTAGCTGATCGGCTGCTCGATCTACTATTGATAATAACGGAGTAGTGTAAACGAGTGCGCTGGTCCGGGGACACTCCGACACTAGTCATTAGTGCGTCATGCAGCCTGTCCTGTCCGCCCACAGGACTGCGCGCCTTTACACTACGACGTACGCGCCAGGCGTACGTACAGTACACCAACTTATTATTCCAAAAATTGTTTATACTTCAGTAAAAACGTCGCCACAATGCTCATCAAACTACGTTTGTTTTATACAATGAATTATTCTACCACCGCACTGCGATCCCCAAATCGCATGCCCAGGTCGGGGATTACCCCCTATGAGATAAAAAAGGTCTGTCTCCAGTTGTGGACCAATAAAGGCTGTTAAGATTGAAGAAGTCGTAAAGCGATAGTGACATAAGAATTGCTCTGGTATCGCTTATCAGCAGTTGCAGTACTGAATCCGCACTTGTACCGAGCTAGCGTTATGTCGCATCGGCTCGTCCGTCCTAACCTAACGTGCAATTACCGTCCGCGCGGTCCCGGTCGCGGCCCTGCCCGGCCCCGGCGGCACCCCGGTCACGTCGCGCGCTAATGTCCCATTCATTCTAACGCACCCCACCGCCAAGATATTACTCATCTTTAAACTTATTCAAAGCACTCTTTAAACATTTTATTGCACGTTCTCCGAGGTTTTACAGGAGCTCTACGGAACTCACCATATTTAATGTACCTACATAGGTGTGTGTATGTACCTAGGCGTCCGAGCCTAGGCTTTGTGTTCGCAAAATACCTTTGGAATTTAGCCAGCATTTTATTTTTTAGTGCCTATATTTTATCGGGGATTTCGTCGTGTTTTCCATAAAAGTTTATTTCACGCTCGCCCTGATCCTGCGTCAGATACCATCAGCACACGCGCGCTCAGCGCGACAGCCATGCAGCATAATATATACACGAAATATAATTATATTCATACCAATATAATTATAGTAAAACCAAATTTACAATGTCCTGAAGGCTTTCAAACATTCAATTAAAATACGTCGACTGCTAGTTATAACAAATGCGTCGCGCCACATTACGATACCAATAAAATTTAATTTGAATGCGATTGCTCATACATAACCCGCGCCCGTGCACTATGCACTGTGCACTGTGCACTGCAGCCGCAACACACTAACTTCCATTATATCGCATTGCAATAAATATCACCATCCAAACAATATCGTTCAAATAGCTCTCTGACTACAGCCATCGGAGTTGGTAACTCAAATGCAAGGTCTTGCAACACACGGAAATGAATCAGAAGATACTTGTTACAACTTTTACTTCAGTACGTGACTTAGAGAATGAACCGCGGTTTGTTTCCCGATCGCTGAGCTTAGCTACATAGCTAAGCTACCTACTGTTGTATTATTGCGTGTTTTCCTCTCACAAGTTTCAGGTGGAACATTCCACCTGTATGTTTATGAAACGGGTATTCGATTTGATATGATAGTTATTGTGGTTTTCTCCATTTCCTCGGGTCTCTCCACACGCGCGCCGGCTTCCGTACGCGCGGCACGCGCCCGGCTTCGCAAACGAACGAACGTCTGTTTAAAATTCAAGGATCAGACGCAATCCCGAGGAACGTTTCTTTTATGGAGGTCAGTCGGGTAAATAACGCGTCTTCATCGTGACCACGGCGGACGTGCGTGAAGCGGTAGCACTGCTTGTAATCGCTGAAGCTTTTATATAAAGTCTTGGTTTTAAACAAAATGGTTAAAACACAGAACGCGTAAAGCTCGTTTAGACATAAGATGAAATTTTTAACAAAATTTTGAAAGCAGCAATTTTTTAAACCTACTGTAACTAGTAATAATTGGCAAAGAGTCGTTCTAATTACATCAATTTATAAATAAATTACATCAACGATATTTTTTGTGGAATAGGTACTGCATGGCATCAAACATAATCGATCATCCCTAAGTACACTATCGAATCTGAAAATGGCCTATTTACAGGACAGTCACTTGAAGTTTGTTTTCGAAATATCTTTTCCATATTATGAGCCAGTTCAACAATTGTTTATGACTAACAACATCAATTTAAACTACAACATTGGGTAAAAACCGCAAAAGGAAATAGTCACCAGGTTTTGAGATTTTTCAGTTTCGATAGCTTACGTCGTACAAACTGGCAGATAAACTATCGAAACTAACCGTAACGATAGTTTACTTCGGAATGTTGACTTAATTAACTATACCTTATTTATCGAAAGTGGTAGTTTCTATAGTTTACGTGGTAGAAAACTGCATATTCGATTGTACTCCTAATATTTTGTTATAATGTAATATTATTGGTAAGTAAATAAAAGTCCATAACTTTCATATTTTGAGTAGTTATGTATGTATTACAAAGAAAATAACAACTTCGATCGTTAAATATGCTAAAAAGTTAAAAATGTTATATGCCTGAAAATTACTAAAATCAACATAAAATCAAAGTATGTAGACAAAATTACATATCAAAACACAGATATTAGACATCAAATCACTGATCAGATGAGGAACAATATCTCTTAAACTTAGTTTGAATCACCATTTTCGTCAGGCAAATTTTCTCCGTGTTTAAGGTTCTGGAAAAACCTGTGAAATTCTTTTTCTTTATTACCCCAGAATTACTCAGAGACATCAGGTCTTTGTATTTTCCCTCGGGCAAAGGCAGATCATTGCTGTACAGATTATTTATTTCAACTATTTTTGGCACTCTCTTACCTCTTCTTGTACCTTGTAACGTTTTAAAACAGTGACATTTAAATTATATTTTAAAAACAGACAGTTCGGGTCTTCTTTTTTAACCTTTATCTCTCTCAAACTGTTTTAAGCAAGATACATTTCGATTAGCGGTATCCTTTTTCCATTGCTTGTCCAGTAATAATACCTTCATGTCAAAAATATCCTCCTGTGTAATTTCTATAACGTTGTAGGGATTACCATCAATTTAAGCCCACCTTACCAATGCATACCACTGATCCGGGGTGTAAATGAGTTTTCCTTTAGCCTCAGGACAAAAAATTGAAGTGAATTAGAGTCAATTGCACCTTATTTCTTGTTTGATAGTAGGTAATAACTATTTATCAAGCTGTTTATATAGTAAAAATTTGACTTGTCTGAGTACTTATTTTGTAAGTCTAAAGAAATAAACGATTTGACTCTGACTCTGACCTCCCGTTCAATACGGGCATGCACACTATCACCTTCGTTTTGTGTATGGCCCCGTTCAAGAAATCTGTGTGTTATATCGACATTGTATTTTTGTGACATGAAAATGTACATTGAGTAAACAACTCTGTTCCTGTTCTGTCCCGAACAGTTATCTGACCAAAATTAAAATGTCTTGGCACCTTTTTCGACTTGACATTTTATAAAGTGCATGAGGCAGCTTGAAACCTCATTGGCACCTCTTTTAGCTGTGCATTCGGTCCACATAAAAAAGGCTCTTTTTGTGCCAAATCGAATATAGTGAAGTGATAAACGTATAATTTTCTCTTGTAGTAAAACAAGCCTACATCCCCGTGAGGAAAAGATTTTTTGAAAATCAAATGTTGTGCAAACCGCTTCAGGGTACTTTTGAGCCAGCTGTTTATCATTGTCCTTAAATTGTCTAGCTAGTCTTATTTTCTACATGTTTCGTATAGGCTTGAATTTGTTCATCAGACTTATCTAAGTATTCCCAATGCTTTGTATGATCTGCCAATCCCTAGAACTGTGAGTGAATATTTTATCTAACTGTAGTACCAAATTTTTCGTAGTATTTCAGTTTGCAGATCGTAGAACAAACAGAGCCAAGCTTTTTACTGCTTCACTGTCCAGATTTTTGCTGGGAACTGGTTTAGATAGAATACCGCCCTGGTGAAAATGTTGCATCTCGTGATAGGTCTTCGTCGATCATACTTTCCAACATAGCAAACTCTGCGTCAGTAAAATTACAGTTCGGTGGTAACGGAGATTGTGAAAAATACATTATTATGTAAAATAAGTTGTACCTGTACTTATAAATAAATAGATGAAGTGCAAACAAACCCATTAATCACTAGCCGCACTGTTGAACATCACTAAAATAGTCTATTCATTTAACGTTAGTATTTGTCTAGAACTTTTCTTCCATAATGTAAACTAAATGATTTACCGTATCCGTTGTAATTGTATTTATGTAAGATAAATAAATGCACATTCGATAGTTTTGATGCACTGTATTTACGTGGTAAACTATTGAATCTGGCATTTTCGATTAGAATACATTTTTAAATTGCAATGTAAACTGACGAAAGTGCCACATTCGATACAAAATTATCTTATCGTCTCCACGTATAAGATTGAAACGGTCAGTTTCAGTACTTTACGCTGGTATCACTCTTAGTACTAATAAATCTTACAAAAATGATTAGTAAACAATAATTTACCTTTCTTTCATTCCGTAAAACATTTTTTATTGTAAAATAAAACTAGATACATTCAATAACTCACCACATATCAAATTTTCGTTTTCTCTTCCCAACGACTTTTCCGTTTCTTGAATTTTATTACAATCGTCATTTTCAACCAAACTTAATATACGTGCGCTTCTTCTATTACTTCTGAACACATTATTACTAATTTTGATTCTTATTAATCAATCCTTCACCGTAAAAACTTTTAAACAATTTCAAATCCTGTCTGCAAACCAAAACGTAAATCTGCGAGGGACGGACGGTGCGGAGCGGGCGAGGCGACGCGACCGACGTATACTCGCGATAGTGGTAGTTTCGTCTTGCTCGCACAGTGATCAGAGCGGCTGAGCGCGGCGTATACGCGCGAAACTGAATTTTCGATACCTAACGACGGAACAAAAATGTAACATTCGATTGTATACGTTATGCAATTAGGGGAAATAATAAAAAATAATAAAAAAGCTTTTGATCCCACAAAAGTACATGTAAAATAAGGGCGTTTTATAAAATAATACAAAAATGCCAATATTCAGTTTCGATAGTGTACTTAGGGGTGATCGATTATTATTATGAGGGCATGACTTTCTTACTGTATTATCTTATAAAATCTATAGGTAAGTAAAACAGTAGGGCAGAGGTACTGTCTGTGGTTGCTCATAAGACTGTGCGGTGCGGGGGGGGGGGGGGGGGTTGTTAGCAGGCCGAGCACGTCGCCGAGCAGCCGGAGCGGGTCCGGAGCGGACGCGGCGCGGAGCCGGACGGCGGCCGGACGGTCGCGGGGAGGACCTGTACTGTATGTGAGGGTCGTTCTGATTTGAATGCCGCCGCACTGAGGTTGTCTCGGGTTGGGTTCAATATGTGTTGTGTTTGCTGATAGAAAGGAATGGAGTTACTTCGTGTTCGGGGAATATACTTGCACGTAAGGGAAAATGATATTTTTGTATGGAAATGTGACGCTGTTAAATTGCTGAGTTACTTATAGGATTCCGTAAAGTTTAAAATCTCAATTATCGATTCGTTTAACACTATGATTGCCGACGACGCACAATGTGCATGATAGAGCTCTCGCACGGCAGCGCAGAAGCCGGGCTGCATTAAGTCTGAAAACGAATGACTAAATTATGATTATTCATACGCAGTAAGTAATAAAATAATTGTAAAATAATATATTTGTTTGTTATCCCTAATAAATAAAAACTAAAAAACCAAAAAAACTAAATATAAAGTTGACCATTTGTGTACATTGAGATTGAGCCGTCAGCCGACACGTGCTGGGAAATGTAGCTTACTTCTATAAAACGGGTAAAATCGTTCAAAAGCTCTTGCTGCTTTTTAACCGACCTGAAAAAAGGAGGAGGTTCTCAATTCAACTGTATTTTTTAAGCTATTGCATAGCTTCTATCGCGGGCCTTGAGCGCGGGGACCGAATCCAGAAATTCCGTAACGACAAAACCTCACGCTCCCCACTCCGCCAGGCAAGGAGGTGTGGCTTGAAGGCCGTGCATCGTCTAACGTCGTTTCAGTTCGGCAGTCTTCGACACGGCGTTGTGTGCGTGCGATTAGACGTATAAAATGCTATGCAATAGCTTTACCGCGGCAGTCCCCGAGTGCCGTCTTTTTTTTTGTTACCTCAGAGCTTTTGACTGGGTGGTCCGATTTTCATGGTTCTTTTTATATGAAAGCTGGTGCTTCCCGTGTGGTCCAAACCAAATTAAAATGGGAATTTTAATTTGGTTCAGTTCTGACAACGGGAGGCATGAAAACAATATAAAAAATGAAGTCGGTTTATAGTTATTTAAAACAAAATTAATTATTATCAGTGAATAGTATACTGTGCGAGGTTTCACATTTAGAATGAACTTTTATTTCATTTAACCGCAACAGTAATGTCTTAAATAGAATAAAGGTCAATAGAATATTTTCATTCGTAATTACAAAATTTCAATGTCTGTGTGATATTGTGATCTGTAAACTCGGGCCGGTCTCTCCACTCTCGATGTTTGCTGCGACTAATAGCTGCGGGTCCCAGCGGAGAGCCGCTTCTAATTAAATAATACCCTGTTTTCGTCCACTGGCCGCTGTTTCAGTCACTGTGAGAATTCGACTGAAATTACCGGTTTTCACGCTCGATGACTCGCCGACACCCGGGGCTTCCTTCGTCTCTTGCACGCGTCGAGTTAACGTCCCCTCGCGCCGCCGCGCCGCGGTGCACAATGTTCCACAATCAAGCTCTAAATAAAAACCGAAACGTCCACTTTTTATTTGCAAAATCGCGAATATAAAGAAAACACTGAATATTGCGCCATCCGTTCCGCAAGAGACATTTCAGCTGAATCTTCGGCGTTGAAACTGTAAATAACAGCTGCTAGCCACACTTCGGTTTCAGCAGCTGCTTCAGAAAGCTGCGTCTGTTTTATTACGAAGCCCCTATTTTTCTCGGAACTTTGCGGTTTCTATATCAAGAAAATAAGTACAGTACAGGAACATTTATACCCTGCGAGTTAAAATATCAGAGCCGTCATATGCCGTGCTCCGCAATCTCAGAGACGAGAGCGTCGATTCCCGGCATCCCATGCGGCGCTGGTATCAATAAATAGCGCAGCGGGTGTATCGGCCATTATTGAGTGCATTACGGATTCATGGAGTCGAGCGGAGCGGAGGAAATGTGCTATCCCGTTATTGCACGCTTCCGACAGCGCTGGGCCGAGTCACTGGCGGGCTGCTGACAAGTGACTGGCTGGCTGCTGGCCGCGGCCACTAGCCCGGCAGCTTGTCCAGCGCAGCTGGCGGGGGCTCGCTCTCGTGTTGCTCCGGCGGTCTTAGGATTGCTCTCACTAGCACTGAGAATATACCATGTCTGTGTCGTTGGCATCATTTTACAGCTCTGTTTTAAAAAGCTTTCAGCCAACCTATCGTCTTCAGCCCTCTCGATTTATTTACGTAACATACCTAGTTCTCACCACTAGGAAGTTTATATATTGAAAGCACCCTCTCGCCGCTCCTCTCGTAGAACCTTAAGTTGCACTTCCCCACGTGCTCCACTAACTACCGTGAGAACTCCTACCTGCCCCGCGCGATGCATACATACAATACACACTACGAGCAACTTGATCTATTCAACACTAAACAAAACATATTTAAGCACACAGTAATCAAAAATTTCTTTGTCAATTCTCAGCAGTAAGTAAGTACTACTACTAATAATTACATAAATAACTAAGTATATACTTACGTTATATTATAATTATTTAACTTGGTAGTATATTATTATATCCTTTTCTTATAATATAATATAAGGGATGTATAGTAGTGACTCTTCAGGCTAATATCTTCCCTTTATAATTTGTACAAACAGGCAAACCATTTCAAAATTCTCATGATTATTTAGATTTAGTTTAGCATATTTTTTGTTCTAAAAGTGAAAACTGTTAAGCTTAATTTGAACTACTACTGTTTCTACACATTAAGTTTTTTAAAAGCTGTTTGTTTTCCACATTAATAAATAAATAAATAAATTATACTCTACCTATATCATATCAGCATCCCGGTAAGAGCCGCAATTCCTACACGTGGTACATATTTTCTGGGTGCAACATAGCAACTTCACACGTCTAAAAGGTATCGCTCGCTCGTTTGCCGTGGTTCAATCCGGCGAGTGCGTCGGCTGTGAGACAGTTTGACCGTTCTTCAGTCTGTCTACTGCTCTCCTCTCGCAAATCCTTGGAACTTGTTTTTGATTTGTTTCTTTTGCATGAAACTCATTTGCATTTTTCCGCCTGTCTGGTTTAATTTCAAATCATTAGTCAGCTTAGTATTTCTTTTGTCCCGAGTACCTTCACCTTGGTCCCAGCTCGTGGCTGTACAACAAACTGTCTCTCTTGTTTTGTATTTCAAATCATGTTTCGTCGAAACCAAAGTACTTACATACATCGCCAGTATTAACTTTAGTTATAATCTTAACGATAAAAACAAAGTTGAGAAATATACCTACAGGCCTATTACAGAGAGCCGTATTAAGAATTTTCAAAGTCAAGTGGAACTAGCAGTAGCTAATATATCTTGTTCCGATAACCCGAATGATCTTTATGCCAAACTTTTAAGTGTTATAAACAAAGAACACAGCGAAGTATTTAAATATAAAACATGCACAGTTAGGGACAGGGTCGGATTTACTGATTGGGCCACTCCCGGTATTTATAGAAGTAGGAATAGACTATATGATCTTTATGGTGCTAGAGAAGCTATGTTAAATGATCCTGCGTTTCTTTTGTATTTAACAATATACTCAAAAACATTTAAAAAAGTCTGTAACACAGCGAAATGCCTGTTTTTGAGGAAAAAAATTGTAAACTCATCTGATAAAATCAAAGCAACATGGAGACTTATAAATAACGAAACTGGTAAATCTAAGTCACGAAAAAGAGAAATAAGGTTAAAAATTAATAATTCAATACTTATAAACGATAAAGATATTGCCGATGCTTTTGATTCATTCTTTTCTGATATTCCTAAAGTTGTTACCCGGTCTCTAGACTCCTCACCTTCAATCGCGGTTAAATTATTAGAATCATCTGTAGATAAATGTACCGAGGTTTTTATATTTAGTCATGTAAACGCTAATTATATTGTGAAAACATTTAAGTCTATTAACATCAAAAATACTTAGGATCTTTGGGGTATTTCAACCAAAGTACTGAGTTCTATTATTAAGGAAGTTGCTCCATGCTTGGCTTACATTTTCAATAGTTGTATTGATGCAGGAGTTTTCCCTGATCTCATGAAATATAGTAAACTGGTTCCTCTCTATAAATCTGGTAGCCACACTGATCCGGCCAATTATAGGCCAATTTCAATAATTCCTGCAATGAGTAAATTTTTTGAAAAAAATATTCTCACACAGTTGTCCTCTCACTTCAACCTCAATAGGTTGTTACATAAAAATCAATTTGGCTTCACCAAGGGTAGATCGACAACTGATGCTGGTACAGTTCTATTAAAGCACATATTGGATGCATGGGATAAAGCGAAAAACGCTATTGGTGTATTTTGTGACCTTTCTAAAGCTTTTGATTGCGTGGATCATGGTACATTAATAAATAAACTAAGTCATTATGGAATTAAAAACAATGCACTGGACCTTATGCAATCATATTTATCGGATAGAGTCCAAAAAGTAGATATTGGTAAAGAAAGATCTAGGGGATCAAAAATCGATTTAGGAGTCCCGCAAGGATCAATATTGGGTCCTTTTCTATTTTTAGTATATGTAAATGATCTCCCATTTCTAGCAAAAGATCTCTGTGATATAGTCTTATTTGCTGATGATACTTCATTGATTTTTAAAGTTGACAGAAATAAACATAATTATGACGATGTAAATAATTCTCTTTCACAAATACTAGACTGGTTCACCGCCAATAACCTTTTACTCAATGGTTCAAAAACCAAATGCATAAAATTCATGTTACCAAATGTAAGAGAGCTCCCAACTAAGATAATGCTAAAGGATGAGATTGTTCACCTTGTAGACTCAACTGTTTTCCTAGGGTTACATATTGATTCCTCTCTTCAATGGAGACCGCAAATTGATGCTCTCGCAAACAGACTTAGTTCAGCAGCGTATGCGGTTCGAACAATTAGATACATTACCGATGAAGATACAGCTAGGTTAGTTTACTTCAGTTACTTCCATAGTGTTATGTCTTATGGTATTTTGCTTTGGGGACAGGCAGCTGACATCCAGACTATCTTTGTTCTTCAGAAAAGGGCGGTACGCGCTATTTATAAATTAAATCCACGTGATTCGTTGAGGGAATTATTTAAAGAAATAAATATTTTAACAGTAATATCGCAATACATCTATGAAAATCTAATGTATACACACAAAAACAGAGATAACTTTATGAAAAGGTGTGATGTTCACAATAAAAATACAAGAAACAAGAACAAATTACACATCCCATCATATAGATTACGAAAGGTAGGGAAATCATTTGTGGGCAATTGCGTAAGATTCTATAATAAGCTTCCATCTGAAGCAACTGAGCTCCCTATTCGTAAATTTAAACTGTACATAAAACGAAATCTTATCAAGAAAGCATATTACAGAGTAGATGACTACGTCAATGATGTTAATGCTTGGCCGGATGTCGCCCAGTTCCGCACAGACAATAGTATGTAAGACCAGTTAGACTTAGTTATCCTAAGATTGTATTAGTTGATAAGCGATAAACTTGCTAGTGGTTTCTTTTTCACTTCTTCCGCTAGTGGACAAAAAATTGAAGTGAATTAAAGTCAATTGCATCTTGTTTCTTGTTTGATAGTAATAACTATTTATCAAGCTGTTTATATAGTAAAAATTTGACTTGTCTAAGTACTTATTTTGTAAGTCTAAAGAAATAAACGATTTGACTTTGACTTTTGACTTTATTGAATTTACAACAGCTCCAAATAAGCATGTCTCATTTACGGCCGCGGTGAGTTATTGCCGAGTGTCGGCGAGTAGCGGCCGGCTTAGCGACGCGCTAACTCACGTCGGCGAATACATTCTGAGGTGATCGCGTATAGATTTGCTATTGGGATTAAACAAGACAGGGACTAGTCGGAGTAATGTACAACGGTGCTTACTAATGGGGCGCCGTTTGTCGAGCCCGCGGCGCATACGACAAACAAATATGATACTTACGGCGACGTGATTGAGGTGTTAATTCCGGGGTCACTGGAAGCAAAGAGCAGTATTAGGTGATAATGCAGTGTCGCGTGGAACAGCTGAGTGAAGGCTGTCGGGCGCGGCGGCGCGGCGGCGGCGCGACCTTGCTCCTGCGGGAAGTGGGTCAAGGCGCGCCCGCGGGGGTCGGGGGGAGGCGGGGGGTCACGGCCGCTGCAGCCTGACTGCGCTGCATCGGGCGGGATCACTCGCTCATCCATTTCCGCCGCCGCGCCGCCGCCACCGGCGACATGTTAATCTTTAGGTAGGTGTAAAAAATTCTTGTTCATTAAGTATACTATTTGCTCCGTAATTATGGTCTTCACATTAACCTCTTTCACACTCGCAATGAAAATAAAGCTATATAAAATAAGACAGCAAATTAAAAAACCTTTGAATATTTACAGCTGCGTTTTCAAAGTTGTGAAGCGATAAAGTGATTCATATTTGTTTTATTTTCGTGATCCCGACTGCCTCGCTTTCTGCAGTATAATTTATTAGAAAGCTAAGTTGTTGTTAATCTAATAAAAGCTTTAAGAACACAAATCTCGGAAACGACTGTTCATTTTCTGTCTGCGACGCGTCGCGTCGTTCAGTTCGTCGTGATAAATCAGCATCAGCTGTATGTTTTAGTCGACAATAAGTCGCATGCGACAAGTTTGGAGTCGCGCCAGAATACCCCCCTCTCCAGATCCAGTTCACTGGGTGAATCGCTCACACATGTCGATCTCGGAGGCGATACACATCTCATAATGATTGCATAAGTAAATTGTAGAAAACATACCCATTCTAGGCGTGGGCAGGATTGATCCTTGCCATGTAATATTCCACCCTCTCGAAAACATTTCAAGGAATGAGATCATAATGGAACCAACCCAGCCAACCACTCACAGAGTCGTCCCGTTTAACAAACAAAACCTTTTCTGAGTATTTATATCAGCACTAGCTTCCGCCTACGACTTTGCAGAGAAGGGACACCAGAGGGCGTAGCCAACCGGCATTGCTATGAAGGGAAACGAAAACAATTGAAAGATTCGTTGGGAAAAATTCGAAACAGATCACGTGACATGTCTAAGTATCCCTGAGATATGTCACGTGATATGTCAAACCCGTACATTTTAAACTTTTCTACAGTCGCCTTCGACTTCGATTGTTATTGTTACATCGTCTAGACTAGACCCTCACATCTGAGTTGGCGGAGATGAGCGACGCACGCGCCGCGCCGCGCGTCCGCGACTACTGTACCATTAATCTCACCCTCAACCACAGCAGCCTGGATTGTTCCACTGCTGGACGCAGGTCTCCTCCTGATAAGCGCCTTGTTGGCATTAATCTAATAGGGGGTAATGCCCATAATCCCCACACTGGGCTTGCGGGTTGCGGATCGCAGTTCGATGGTAGAGATTTTTTGAAGGGGGCGCTGCCTGCCCCCGGTGGATATCCCTTCGTCGCCTCTTACGACACCCACGGGAAGAGATGGGGTGGTGTAAATTCTAAGCCAATAACCACACAGCTAGCTACCATACATTTTTGAAAGTACCATCCGCACGTACATTGTACGTACGGATTATTTGTTTTATCAATTTTCAATTCAATTCAATTCAATTCATTTATTCCATAGGCATACATATATATTGCACTTAGAAAAGTCAAATAACAATAATACTTACAGTAAAATAAAAATAAATCTCTTAGATTTAATTAACTTATTATATTTTTCCAAACATCTTTATCCGAAAGGAAGTCTTTTACCGAATAGTATGCTTTTTTTTGTAGCGTTTTTTTAATTAACTTTTTGAACGTTCTTTCGTTCAGTTTAGTTACTTTGTCAGGTAAAGTATTATAAAATTTAACACAATTCACAGCAAACGATTTGTTAACCTTCGTAAGCCGCGTAAAAGGTTGGACGAGACTATTTTTTGATCTCGTATCATACTGGTGGCTGTCCGAGTGTTTACAGTAACGTAAAATATGCTTTCTTGTATGCATAATGTTTAAATATATATAGAGAGATGGCATTGTTATTATCCCTGTATCATCAAATACAGATCTGAGGCTGTCTCTTGGTCCGAGTCTATAAATTGCCCTTACTGCTCGTTTTTGTAGAATGAATATTTTATTCGAGTCAGCGGAGTTGCCCCACAAGAGAAGACCATACGACATGAGGGAATGAAAGTAACTGTAATATACCAATCGAGCTGTTTTGATATCAGTAAGGTCTCTTATCTTGTATACAGCATATGCCGCAGAACTTAATTTTCCTGCTAAAATCTCAATGTGTTTACCCCATTGAAGTTTTGCGTCAATTGTTATTCCTAGAAACTTAGTATAATTAGATATGTCAACTGTATTATTATTAATTTGTATAGGTACTGTCATAGAATTACTTGCCAATGTGAATTTGATACATTTAGTTTTGTCAGAATTAAGCATTAAATTATTTACATTAAACCAATTGTCAATTATATTTAAATATGAATTAATACTAGAAATGTCAGGACTTTTACGATTTATTCTAAATAATAGTGATGTGTCATCGGCAAATAGTACTATATCAGCGAATTTTTTGACTAGAAATGGTAAGTCGTTTATATACACTAAGAATAAGAAAGGACCCAGAATAGATCCCTGGGGAACACCAATATTGGAGCTCAAAGCGTTGGACAGTGCACCATTTATATCAACTGACTGCTTCCTTTGTGATAGATATGACTTGATTAATGCCAAAGCTTCACCTCTCACTCCATAATGATGAAGTTTTAAAAGAAGAATTTCATGGTTGACACAATCGAAAGCTTTCGATAGATCACAAAATACTCCCAGCACGTCAGTTGATATTTCCCATGAGTCATATACGTATTCTACGAAGTTAACTACGGCATCAGTTGTAGAGCACCCTTTAGAAAAACCGTACTGCTGATTAAAAAGCAACTTTCTAACGTTAAAATATGAAGCAAGTTGATGAAGCATAATTTTTTCATAAATTTTACTGAGAACTGGTAAGATAGAGACGGGTCTAAAGTTACTTGGGTTTGTCTTTTCCCCAGTATCGATCGATAGGTATTGTACCTATTGTTTGAATTTTTACTTCTGAAAACTAGTAACAAATTTCGCTAAAAGAACTTCAGTTTTAGTAGGTATGTAGTTTCGGAAACTCAAACTGAAGCGCTACCGATTCAAAGGAAACGTTTACTTACATCTCTACTGGCACGTAATCGAAGGAATGCTAAGTTCCCAGCAGCTCGACACAGCGTGGTCGTGGCCTGAGGAGTGCTTCTAGTCGGTGCGTGCTGCATGCAGGAGACACCCGGCCGGCGCGGCGGCGGCACCGCGGCGCACTGCGACACTGCAATGCGCTCGCACTCATAGCTCCGAGAGGCAGGTGCGCCCCTCCCTCCTGCTTACAACATTGCACTTTATAATAATAATAATAAATAATGTTGGAGTATTCACACAGCATTATCTAGCCCCAAGCTAAGCAGAGCTTGTGTTATGGGTACTAGATAACTGATAAACTTAATACAATACTCTACATAAATAGATATTTTTTGTCATACATAGAAAACATCCAGAATACCCTGAACGAATACCGAACAAATCATGTACATATTTGTCCCGAGTATAGAATCAAACTAACCCGCAACCTTCTGCGTCGCAGGAGGACCTTCCCACCGCGCCACAGAGGTCGTCGCTTTCTCTGTCTACCGTCCGTCCGCTGAGCCGCTTATTCTGTAGTGCAAACCTGATCCTTTATGTCGTGAATCACACTTCTACGTATTGTCTCTTATATTTCACGCAACTGCCGACCTGCAAGTGCGCTCTATGCCTTGCCTACATAATACCGCACTGCATCAGCCGCCGCCACGTTCGCTAAATAAAGCAAACTTTACCGGCCGGGTCCGGTCCGGTCACTCGCATCCTTACGCCTCGCGCGTGCATTCTTGCGGGCCTTCAACTTTTTACAGTAATTGCGGTGCATGCAGTTTGCATTCAATGCGGGGGGCGAGCGGGGCGCGGGGCGCGGGGGGACCGAAAACAATCGCCTCTAGCAGTCGAGATGCGTCCCAATTACTTATTCATGTCACTGCGGACACAGAAACAAAACGAGCCAATGCATGCAGGTGCATGCGAGTTCTACAGCCACAGTGGAGATAAATGAAGTAAGATAATCTAGAAGTGTGGTTATGCTGTCGAAACCAAACTGAAAGAGAGGCTCATAAAAATGTTCCGTTTCGTTTTACAATAACCATCAAAACAATTCTTTAATAAAGATTTACTTGAGCAGAGATTCTAAGCTTGAGTAGAACTCACGTAATGACTGCATAAGTAATGCTTGGGGAAGCTTTCATAATACGGGCCTAAGACTTGATCGTTCGAATGCAATAAATACTGAATAGTGAATAAGCACTAAGGAGAGGTCGCGGCGGCGGCGTGCAGATAAGCTGAGCTGGTCCACCAACAACTAGATACCTACTGGTGAGCGCTGAATGGAACGCACTTTGTCAGACTTAGCCGCGCCCCGCGGAGCCACCTCACTTCATTCTAAGATTACGAGGTCTCCTAGTTGAACTTTGTCATTTTCTTGACAGAATACAAAATAATTTGATGTTAAAAATAATTAAAATTAGTATCAAGAATCCAGGCTACAATTTACCATCGGCCTCCGCACAAGGCAAAGCCTGTGTCGGGGAGACCAGTTAGGTGAATTTTACATGAGTAATTAAACTTATAACAAATCAAAAAATCTAGTAAACGATGTAGGTAACTTAAATGGATTGATTTGGTTTGATTAATTTTGGTAATGTCCTATAAGGGTTACAGGGCACAGTGAGAATAACAAAACATTGACCACTACCAACCACTAAAGAATTATTACAACACTCATTCTAGCTTATCAGACAGAGGCTGGTTGAGAGCCTCGATCAATTCGTATTGTTGTTTGTTCGGATACAAATAGCACTGAGGACTTAGATAAACTGAGGATAAACTGATCATGGTGGGCACGGGCACAGGTACAGTACAGTACAGTACAGTACAGTACAGTACAGTACAGAGCTAGCGAGCGAGACCAAGCGAATGCAAATGTGTGGGATTCGACGATCATCGGTATGATTAGCTAAAGCAAATCAGCGACAACTAAAGCTGGCCAAATAATATTTCAGTACTGGGTAGTGGGTACCTTACCTACCTGCTATCTACATACATCGTAGGCTACACACGTAGGCTACACACGTAGGCTATCCCATCCGTCTTCAATGATACAAGTACTTTTTGGATATCCTTCATCCATCAACTTTGTAAGCCTCTTATTTATGTTCGTTGCCATGGGAAACGCTAGAGATTAATTATAATGAGTGAAATTATCATGAGAAGAGGATGTTTTACATACTTTTTCAGCGAACACATAATTTTTTATGGCATCACCTCAAATACAACCTTTATACAGTAAAGATCATCAAACTTCGATGAGAATTAGCGACGCTATCACCAAAATTGTTGTAACTAGTCGTCATTTTTCTGAAGCATTTTGTTGTTTTTAAGTTTGACAGGATAATACTAATCCTTCGAGAGTAAAACTCTTTTATGTGATCAATTCGGAACCATTCTCTATAAAACAGCGAAATATTTTTTTAAATCGTCCCTTATTTAACGGAGAAATTGCTGAACATACAATTACAAAAAAAAACACTGACGAAAATAGAACCTACTCCTGAAGTCGTTAAAAAGAAAAAATATAGTACCGTGGCGACTCTAACGACGTTTATAATGTTCTCTAGGCAACGCAATATCAAACAATTTCTGCCTTCCCGAACTCACTCCGACGATATATTATTCGAAAATTCTTTTATTATTTGTATCAAGTGTTTCCTAATAATAGAGCAATCTACTCTTCTATGAATGACTACCTATCGAAAACCCCTAATCACTGAAATAGAGCTCTTTTCATTACATGTTTTATTTTATCAAAAATAAGGAAACAATATAGTGAAGTTCCAACCCACTCCTTTATTGAACTTCTTTTGAAATGGGATCAAAGTGGCGGCGCGGCGCCGTGCGGCGGTGGACGCACGGTATTTCTTCGCAGACTAATTATCCTTCATTATGTTTACGATACAGTCATCACCGGCCGAGGGTGCGTGCGGTGCGGGGCGGGGCGGGCGGAGGGGGGAAATTACAGGTTGTTTCACTAAACGCAGAAATAACACGGCTTTCAAACGTCACAATTACGCAATTAAACTATAACATCATAATAAATCAAATTACGGGCTTTACTACAGTTTTTATGAATGTGCCGTAATCATCGTCGATTAAATAATAAACAGTCATTCAATATTGAAAGGAAACGGTTGTTCAAAGACTATTAATTAGAGTTTAATAAAATAGGCGATTGAAATGAGACAATTATCTAATTTAGGAGCTGTAGTGAGCTGAGCGGCACGTTTAAGAGCTCTTAGGCCCGTATTATGAAAGCTTGCTCAGTCATCCTACTATGCTTGAGCAACGCTTTTCTATGGCATAAACGTCACTCAAGCGTGACTGAGTAAGCTTTCATAATACGGGCCTTAGACACGGACTGGCCGTCTCATATACACGGAGTTGCGACTGCAAAGCTCAACTGCAGACGAGGCGACGGCAGTCGACAACTTGCCGTGTTTATGAGCCCTAAGAGATTTGCACTGACTAATGACGCGCACACACTCGGCGGCGCGACGCGGTGGAGTAAAGCGCGCGTCGCACGTCACGGGACAGGCTATTAACATGTCAGCGGCAGCAGAGAGGGCTGTCCGGCCTGCACGCCGCCGCCGCGCCCCGCGTCGCGCCGGGCGGGGCGGCGGCGGGGCGGCGGCGGACAGCAAGGTGACATGCATTGAGTGCTAATGAACATGTTTGGGTAGTGATGAGTTGAGTTATTAATTATTATCGAAGGCGGTAAAATCTATAGTACTATAAACTCAATGGAATACATAATGTATGAAAATGTAGCATTTGATTAGAAAAACTACTATGCTTAGAGAATAGTTTAATTTATATCATAAATAAATACAAATCACACAATATTCTCTTAGCATTTCTAGATTGGGCAATTACGGACATTTTACATGTGAATGAATGCGCCTTCGAATGACTACACAAGTTGCATTCAGTCGTCGTCGGTAATCTCGCCGGCGTGCCATCCGGCCGCACAGCACCGGCAGTGCCGGCGGGATCTGGGCGACGCTGCAGCGCGCGGCGGACGTGAGAGATGCTCAATTGGTCGCCATTAGGCACGGACCGTCCGACACCTGGCCGGCTACCGTGGGGCCACGCCTACTACGTGACTTTCTTCGTGATTTCTAGTAGTTTTCGAAATAGAATTAACAGTTTAGATGAGATTCCCCGCTGTACTGGCCGCGTAGTGATGGCGACATCTAGGCTCTAAACCTTGACCTTCGCCGGTTAACTGGACTGATTACAATTTCAGCAGTTTTAAAATAGAAACAAAATTCTCCTCTACTTTCGGTTATGTTTGTTACTATCGCAGTTCAGTCCTTCGACTCGCTGCGCTGGTGGCCACACTGATAGTCTGATACCAGTAGAGTACGCGGCGTGTGTTGGTTTGGTTTGGCGGCTAGCAGGCAAACGTGCGAGGCGCGCGACACACGGCTAATCAGCCGCGGTCACACACCTACCTACACGTACCTACTCGTACCTGCAGGTACCTACATCCCGAGTACAGATGCACCCAATCTGGCAGCGTCTAATGAGTCGATACATAATGCATGGATGGATAGCACGCAGTACGTATACTTATAGGTACTCACATACCTACCTATGTGCATCGCTAGACACGGGTGCGAGGTGACACTTCTAATTAGACAGAGTGTGTATATCTGTGCCCTATGAAGTTATAGGCAGGACGCTACATTGATAAGAGCGTCTCGGTACTTTATGCACCAAAACATAATTTAGGTGAATGTGAATAATTTGGAGTAGGGGCGGAAATTAATACTAGTAGGATCAGTAACACAGGCTTTTATATAAACTATTTGTCTGTTCTAGTTTATTTTATAAATCAATCAAAAATCGGCAAAGCCAACAAGTAAATTCAATGAATATCGCTTTTTCCTGCTTTTATTTGATTGTATCAAAGTAAAGTTACAACGACGTGCCTGAGTGCTTGAATGCCTGAGTGCCTGAGTGCAGGCATTGACTTTTTTCTGACCAACAGGAAGCAAATTAGAGGGAGAGAGTTGATTTCCATTTATTAGCACTGCACAGAACAAAACTGCCTGGAGGCGCAGGGCAGCGCGGGGCAGGGCAGGGACGAGGGCGGGGGCGGGGGCGGCGGGCTTAGGAAGTGATGTGCAATGAGTGGCACGGCCTTGCTTACGGACTTTACAGGTTCAACGGCACAACAGCTGCTGCGTTGGTTGGTTGTACATAGAATCGTAAAAAGTATGTACGTTGTTTAAATAGGTAGGTACCTACCTACTTGTGTTAGTTTTAGGTTTCGAATAATTGTTAACCGTGTTTGTTAGTGTTACTAAGTAGCCTTTTAATTATTTAACTTATTTTATTTGTAGTGTTGTGTAGTGTTTAATAAATCATTTTCTTTCTTTCTTTATAATTTACCTGCGTAATGGTGGCTCTACAGTTTCACCAAACATCAGGAAACGTGTCATTTTGCCCGTGCTGCATTTTACTTCAATTAATAAAAATATTCATTGGATATTTACTTCAGTACTTACCGGATCTACTATTACGCGAGAAACAGCGATCAGGAGAAGATTCGCCACCTTGCCTTTGTATCAGGCCAGTCCAGCCCCCGACAGTAGGAAACTGTACCAGCTGTGGTAGAGTAGTATGTCCGGTAGGTACAGCCCGCAGGTCCGTGCGTCCTGTTTAGTTGGTCCCGTTGACTGGACTACCGATAGGTCATTTAACTGAACCCAGGAAAAAAAATGTTTTCGGTGGTTCCGTTGACTGAATCACGGACTAACTCGGAAAAACTCGTCCATGCCAATTTTCTTATACGGAACCAGATTTGAAAATTACTATTGATGTGTCAAATATTTGGATGGGTCTCAACTCTCAAGCCTAGGAAAGAAGTAATCAATACATCTAAACGTATTTGAATAAACTTACTAACAGTAAAATGTTACGTTCTAACAATATTATGTAGAGAAGGAACCGATCGATTAGAGCGGCCAATAAGCCGGCTGATGTACGGGGGGGAGAGCACGCGTAATCGACGTGATCGATCGCAATAAATTACCCAAAGCTAGGCATTACGGAGATAAGGCTAACGTATCGGCTCGTACGTCACACGACGACGACGGCTCTACCTGGGGAGGCCTATTCCTACTTCTCACCAATTACAATCAAATATTCAACATAGGAGGTCGTTTCTTGAAGTGGATTTAAGGTCAAGCCTATGTGCGTGAGGGGTTGAGCGAAATATAATGATAATAATAATAATGCTGGACAATTCACACAGCATTCTCTAGCCCCAAGCTAATATTATACTTGATACAATACATTACATAGATATATTTCTTTTTATTATATATAGAAAACATCCAGAACGCTCTGAACAAATATCTGTAGAGCGTACAAATATTTGTCCCGAGGCGGGAATCGAACCCGCAACCTCCTGCGTCGCAGACGGACCTTCTGCTGCGCCACAGAGGTCTACATGAAGGTCTTGTGTGGGATAATAGCCTTCGACTAAATAGTGTACAGTTATAATATGATCATACCTCTATGAATATTATACTAAGTTAGTTTTTAAAGTCTCACTAAAATGAACCCAGTACAAGTTACATTGGAGATTAGGTAATTAATCCATGTTGTGACTTTTAACAAGCCAGACGGCGAACAAATACCAAACTTTTACCATTTATTATTGAAAGTTACTAGATTAAGTGGAGATCGAGGCTGCCTCGTGTAGAGGCGGCTTTATAGGGCGGCGACACACGCGCGTATAGACGACGCGTTAGGGCAGCGGCACACGGGCGTACAGACGACGCGGTAGGGCGGCGGCACACGGGCGTAGGATGGTGGACGGACAGATGAAGCTGTGGTAAAACTTATGCGAGATCATGCGGCGTTTATTTTATTTTTATTTGTTTGAGAAACAAAAAGCTTACACTAGGTACTTAATTATAAATACATACATTTAACTGGAACAAATTAAGCAAAAACAGTTTCCGCTCATAGAATCAAAAAATACACAATAAATGAACTAATTAAAATATTTAAAAAAATAATATAGTGCCTTGTTTATAAAATAACATAAATTACATAAAGAAAACTGAAAGACACGCATGTCGTCAGTAGGTACCTTAACGCCCGGTCATCTCGACCATACTTGTCGACTGGAATTATTTTACCAACTTCGTTTTAACTAATTAAGCTGATAATGTCATTGTTATTGTAAACAGTGGAAAGATTAATATAAATAGTACCTCGTACCGTTAGGGTTGGAACTCGCTGCCTGCTTCTGTTTCGCGGCCAAGTACGACCTGAGTCTACAAGACGTGAGCGAATGAATAGATATGTTTCTTGTAGACCTCCGCGATACATCTTCGGTCACGTTGTGACTTACCATCAGGTGCGAGTGTGCCCAGACGAGGTTTACTATGTATAATAATTGACTTTGTTTTAAATAAACCAACTTCAATTATATAGATCTCATAGTCAGAACTGAACCAAACTGAAATAGAAGCACAGGCTAAACAACCTAGGCTGGTCAATCGCTCCACGCCACTGCTGCTTCACGACAACGCTAGACCACACACTGCGCAACAGACGGCTACTAAATTAGAAGAGCTTCAATTGGAAAGTCTAAGACATCCTCCGTACTCCCCGGACCTTGCTCCAACAGATTACCATTTTTTTCGAAATTTGGATAACTTCTTGCAAGGGAAAAAATTCAACTCCGATGAGGCAGTCCAAATCGCCTTCAAAGATTTTATTGATTCCCGTCCGACTGGTTTTTTTAGTAAAGGGATCAAAACCTATAAGATGGCAAAAGTGCATAGAAAATAATGGTTCATACGTTGATTAATTAAATATATTATATTAAAAAATATTCGACTTTTTGTTCCTCCCATACAAAACGCCAATTTCATATGTAAGGACCTAATATATAATATATAATAATATATAATCGAATTGAGAACCTCCTCCTTTTTTGAAGTCGGTTAAAAACAAGCGCCAACTCCCCCTTCCACTCCAGGACAAGCAGACGTACAGTGCAATACCTGTGTCCTGTGTGTACAGTGTCTCATCAAAATTGCGCTACGGGATTTTATTTTGGGGCAACTGCAAAGATAGGGAAATAATATTTAGGGCACAAAAAAGGTGCATCAGAGCAATACAAGGTCTAACAAGCATTGACAGCTGCAAATTCCACTTTATAGCTTTAAAAATATTAACAGTACCATCGCTTTTTATATTTGAAATAGCTCTGTTTGTTAAATGTAATCAAGACCTCTACCAAAAACCTACTCATTCGAGGAGCAGGCGTGACCTGAGCCGCCTTTGCTCAAACGGAGGCCACACGGCTCTATACCGTAAAAACTTCTGTGGAATTGCTCCAAAGATATTTAATAAGTTACCAGCTGCTCTACGCGAGTTAAGCCTTACGCTATTTAAGCAAAAATTATTTAAGATACTGACATTAAAATGCTACTATCATATCAATGAATTTTTCACGGACTCTAATATTAAAATTGTATAAGTTTTGACATTTTATTTTATTATTTGACATTTTATTTTATTATTCGACATTTGTATATTACCTTATTGAAATTCTCTAATCTATTTGTTATTTTGTATGGGCCAATGTTTTTCCATTTTATTTTGTCATGTATGTCGTTTTAATTTTGTACATTATAATATAATATAATTTTTGCACACCAAAGCTGTCTAGCTGGTAAGCCATCGCAAGGGATATTTTAAAATAATCATACCAACCATGTAACCCGTTGTCTGCAAATAAATGATTTGATTTGATTTGATTTGATTTGATTTGAATACCATCCATACTTGGTGGACGTACCCTCCACTCGCAGTAAGCGGTTTTCCTCCACCTTTATTATTCGCACCGCAAAGGAATAGAAAAAAAACTCGCTCCCTGCCTTCTGTATTTCCGGACAATTACAACCTGGGTCTCTTCAAGTCAAGGATGAATAGGTATCTTCTAGACTGTCGTGATACACAGTCAGCCGCATGTTCGCTTTCCATCAGGTGACATTACGGTCAAACAAAGGTCTATTTCACATAAAAACAAGCGTGTCTGGACTAAAGCAACTTGTTCAGGAAGGCTTTGAGTGTGGTCCTCGTGGGTCGGCAGTGCAGCGGCTCCTGCTGCACTCTCCGCGCTCACGTGGAACATGTCTGAACTCGCGGAGGAACTTTCAAATGCTTTTAGTAGATCAAACAGACGTACATAGGTAATTTAAACAGCGAGCGCAGTACGGTGCGACGCGATGCGGTGCGACACGGAGCGACGTGGTGCGGTGCGGCGATTGTCGGTCAACTAGGTACCTAATTGAAAAACTTTAGTCGCGTGATGAGGGTCGGCGGCGCTTATTGAACTCTGCGGCCGAGGGCTCATTCCATTAACTACTGAACCAATACAACTTATTGTTTATGTGGTTGGGTTGACAACTGTCCTTACAGATTTATCAAATATAGGTAGGTACCTACATACATTTACACAAAAAATCCATCTTTTCATCTTGTTTAACCCTGACCACCTCGACTCTTTAGTATCCAAAGCTTAGAAACATGATTATTATTCATGTTTCTAAACTTTAGATAGTTAAGTTAGTTACCTAGGTAAATAGATATTATAATAAAATATACCGACTCCGTTTATTATCGGGGTGTTCATAGGCGAAGAGCAACCCACACAATGTGTGTGATACGGAAACAAGAGGTTATTCCTCATTCTTAAATTCTTTATTGCACACACACAAGTCATACATAAAAGTTACAAATACTAGACATGTACATAGGCGAGCTTAACCCTAAAACAGTTTTCCAGTTCCTTATTCCAGTTTACCCCCTCGAAAAACCTATAACCAATCCCTCTTCAAAATTCTTAATTCCAGTTTTCCCCTTTGATGATCCCTCTTTAGGAGGGAAAACTAAGGACGCGATAAAACTTTGCCGTAATCTGCTTTATCAGTTGTACAACAGCATTGCTTACTAGTAATGGATAGTTCGGTAGACACAGCACGCGAGCGCCAGCAGCGCGGTGCACAGCGGTGGTGTGGGGACGCAAACAAAGCCTTAAGAATGATTCCTCCGCCGGCCGCCGCCGCCGCCGCCCCGCACTCGACGGCTACTTTATTAAATTCCTCGCGGACAACAATTTACTCATTACGGCCGCGCGGGCGGGGGCGGGGGCGGGGGGAGCAGCGGTCGCGCAGTGGATCAGCCGAGCGCTTGTCGTGGATCTTTTATATTTCATTATGGAAAGAGCTGTCTGCGAACTTATTCTTGGAGCTCACTTTGTGTATTGAAAGCGAGGACAGACCGACGGAATTGTTTTCATAAACTTCACGTTTATTTGTGGATGAACCGTCTCTCTTAATGTTGCTTGTTTCTTTGCTTACAACTCGAACAAGCTTAGTCACTTAAGTTTTATTGTCAGTTGATTTAATACACACCAGACAGTCCTCCAATAGTTGCGAGTGGAGTTATTTATCATACTTTATTGTTGTTACAGGTAAGCAGCATCGTTTCACTTCTCTTATCGGAGTCCCGCACCTCGGTCGCTGAGCATGCGGCTGAATCACCGAGCTATATTATTTGTCTACTTGCGGGTAGGTAAGTAAGGAGAATGATAATATTCATCATATAAGTATCGGGTAGGTAATGTAAAGACAGCGCAGGTGTCGTGCTGCCATCTCTCGGTGCTATACAGGACATGACGCGGCCTGCTCCGCGACTCCAGACCGTGCACCGGCCAAAGCTCGTTCTATCATCATGGTAATGGAAACTGTAACGGAACTACGCAAGATAAGGCTATTTGCCACTTCAAGCAGCCAACATAAATAATAATCAACTTTATCGTAATCAATTCAAACACTAACCTGAAGAATATGACTCATCCTGACATCTATTGGCGAACAATAATATGAAAACTTACAACAAACACAATTTACCAAAAACAATGAGCGAAACTCGGTCATTAACCATGAATTAGTAACACGATCTTAACTACTGAAATTATTCAGTTTCAATGTTTGTTTACAAGGAAATTTGATTCACCATAATGCAGAAATGCCATGAAGATAAAAAACAGGCTAACTAATGAGTACAATAAAAAGCAAGCAAATTGATATCTGGATAGCTTTCAGCAAACTCAGTGCCAGCAGCTTCTGTACTCCGCGACCCAGTTCAAAGTATTGGCTATCTTCCATTTCCTCCAGATCCGGATCTGGCAAAAAGTGCGCGACTGTGGATACAACCGATATAATATCTCGCGTTTAATATTGTACCGCCGCCGGCCGGGATTATTGCTCCATAGCTCAGCTTTATTGCGGTCCAAACGCCGCACAAACATCCATCTTCCACTAGGAATCGTCGTGGCGGTCCAATGTTTCTATAACCTTCACGCTCGAAAATTGCACGATTTCCTGAGAATGGGGAAGATAAATTAGCAAAAGTTAGAGCAAACAAGAAAGTATATCGTGGTTTGATTCAATCATGAGTTATTCCAATCAGTGGTGTCGAGTCGTCCTGGAGCGAGCCACCGGGCGCGGGGTGGAACAACCCACCGCATCTGAAATTACTCGTATGAAGTACATAGTTCTTATTAAAATAATGTCCCTTTGGTTTATGAACTTTATACTAGAAATAGTTGGGTTTGACATAAAACCACACGAACCCCCAAACACAGCAGTTAAACCATTTTATATCAAGGAGTATGCTTACTTTTACGTGCACATGCATTAATAAAACTTTTACGAGTTGTATGCTCCGTACTCTTATACCGTATTCTAATTTAAAGTCGTTAACGTAAACCAGTGCACTTGTGATTATTCCCACTAATTGTTATGATTGTGGTTTGTTATTGCCGGGATCCACATGTCGCGTCGTCGCGCAGCCGGCGAGCTCGACTCGATGGTCCTCGTCTCAAACGCAACACTCGTCATTCCGTTTTTTTGCGCGTCTCCACTTCATCGCCGCTGTTTTGAAATGTTTCTTGTGAGGAGTCAGTTTATAAGTTGTTGTGTTTCTGGTCGAGGGTGCTCGACCGCTGGAGCGACACTTCACGCTGACACCTCCTTTACCCGCACCGCGCCGCCCGCCGCCGCCCCGTCATGGCACAGATCTGACAAAAAATATTACAAGTTCAAATAGGGAAAGTTTTTTTAAGGGTTCCGTACCCAAAGGTTAAAACGGGATCCTGTTACTAAAACTCCGCTGTCCGTCTGTTTGTCTGTCCATCTGTCACTAGCCTGCATCTCATGAACCGCGATGGTTAGACAGTTGAAATTTTCACAGATGATGTATTTCTATTGCCGTTGTTGTTTTTCAATAAATATTAAAAAACAAAAAAAAATGAAGGGGCTCCCATACAACACACATGATTTTTTGCCGTTCTTATAGATACGGGACCCTTACTTAGCCGGTTTTATTTGTTAATATTATGCGTGACCCCTTACACGTAGTTATTTAATTTTTTTGAGAAAATGACAATGCAAGTTTATTTCGATTTTATTTAGACTCACAGACTGATTACATTTTGCAATCATTTCAAATGTATCTCTATCTATTTAGAGATTTCAAATATGGAAACGTTAATGTCTCGTGAGAAGAGAAAGAGTTCTCGGCGAGCGGCGTGTGATCGCAGCCGAGAGCGACAGGCGAGGTGACTCCCATTGTTAGCGACGACGACTTTATGTAGATTAGATAAGGCTTAAAATAGTTAGAATACTTCATAAACTTGTTGTTTTAAAATAGAGTTCAAAATCGAGGTGATTTTAGGTAAACAGAATATGTAATAGTAGTTGTGTTCAAGACGTCATAGAATAAGTAATAGTAGTTGCGCCCGAGCGACTCGCTATACATGCCTACCTATATAATATGTATAGATTAGTTTCTGGAACGAATAGAAAGGAAAGACAAGGACAATAAAATATTCTAGAATAAAGAAAGGGATAGCTATAGCTTCGGGAAATGTGTGGAATTTTCTAGGCGGGACCGATTTAGGTATAAAAGCTGGGCCTTTTGGCCGGTTGATTATTCAGTTCTAAGCGATCGAAGAGTGAACAAGTGATATGGAAAATTATTAAAGTGAATTATTAAAGTGCAGTTGCAGTGACCTTTTGTATTAAGTGCGTAGTTGAGTGTATGGTTGAATAAACCAAATTAAAGTGTTCTGAAGTGTTTTTACTTGGACATCATTCCCGACCAGCCCTAGTTGAAGTCTTACACCTTCGACGAGCCCCTACACCCATTCTATGTCGAGTCGCCTCGCCCTTGGCCTGCACTTAAATGGCTGCAATTAAAAACGTTCCAGCGCGTTAAGTAAAAGCTTTCTCCGCGTGTTCCTCTACAGTCTACACTGTCCACCTGTCTCCGCGATCATTCCAACCAATGACAAGTCGCATACGAGATTGTAAAACCACCTGGCGATAAATTACACCAGTCACATACGATTCAAACCTTGTTCTTGTCACTTTTATGTTCGAACCGAACACAGTCTAAGGAAATTATCGTCATTCCTATTGAAGTTAGCAGTGATTCTGTTGAGCGCGAGGTGAGACCCCTCTTAAGCACGGAACAACTCGCTTGTTACTGATCCCGATGCTGATTTACATACATTTACATTTTCTTAAACTGTTGACATCCTCCCCTCGCGAGCCGCGACACTCGACTGCGACATAATTGCACCGCGCGGGGCGGAAGGGGAGGGGAGGGGAGGCTGCTTAAGATAGCAGATGAGGAGTCACTCCGCTCACCGAGACATCAACAAACAGACACTCTCTCAGCAGGTGGCGCGGGCGGCGCGATGTGGAGCGAGCGAGTTAGGGTAACGTCTTATTACTGAACGAGCCTTCAATAGAACAACTAAATACCAGAATATGGACATTAAAATCGTAGAAGAGACGTTTTCGTACGAATAATGTATTGATATCGTGCCGGCCGCAGCAGAGTGCTCTCAGGCCGCCCTCTCGGCACTCATATACATGGATTCAGTCAGACTAACCGCGGTTAGCAAGTTAAAACGAAAAAAACCTTGGCTTATTAAATAACAATGGGGCTGTTACGGACGCGCGAGCAGCGGTAGCGTCGCTGCTAGCGCTCGAGCAATCAACTCATCTTATGGCACGTTCATGATAAATGTCACGTCTCCACATTCAAAACCCGTTCACGAAATTGCACATAATCGTCCGCTCCGAGTGCTCGCGATACAGCCCCGCGGGGGGACGGGGGGCACATTAAGATTCCTCGCCCGCCGCGACCCGAGGGGGGGACGCAATTTTTGCGAATACTTTATGCTAATGTTTACCGATACCGTATTAAGCCCCTTTCATTACGCGAGACGCGAGCGATAAATTCCAATTGAATTTTGCCGAAAACAATCTGTTTGCACAAATTTGGAAGTTTGAGGGTACTCGCATTTGCATAAAATAATACGCGCGGCCATGCGTGCGGCGACACGCGCGCGCGACCCCGCCGCCGCACCGCCGCCGCCCGGGCTGGCTGCTGGACCACCTCGCACGACCCAGAACTGATCAATCAGCTGTACTGCGTCCAGTTCCGATCCCCCGGCAGGGATCGTTCTCGAGATCATGATACTCGCTACAGTATAACGTAACGGTGGAAAAGACCGATCATTTTGTAAAGTAGATGAGTAAATATCCGTTTCTCTTAACAGAAGCTCTTATTGTAATACCGAATATACTACATGAGATTATCTCGAACAACAATGAATTATTCACGAATCATTCAGAGTAAAACGGTATAAAAACATGTCTCTTTCTAAATTATTAGTGAAGGTAGTCAACAACATTATACAATAGGTAATAACTATAACACTCTGTCACACATCTCTGCTCCGTCATCATTCTTTGGGTACCGGGGCGTCGGAGTCGCGGCGACATGAGATCTGTATCAGCTAATGAAAAAACCGCACGAGATTTACGAAGCAAGGGGAAACGTCCTCCACGCGAAAGAGACGAGGCCACCTACGACAATCTTTCTTATACTTCGTAGTAAAACTTTTGCTTTTCTTCCTAAAATATTTTCAAAGTTTGATTTGAGTATTTGAAATTGAATTTTGGCAATGACAGCTTTGTTTGTGAGGCAGTACTTTGACTTTGTGTACTTGGGTTATCGAATGAAAACTCAACTAAGGTAAGATTCTGAAGTCAGTCAGGAGCCCGTGCGAAGCGAGGGAAAGAATCCAAAGCTTCGCCTCTGTAGTCGCGGGCCGAGGCGATGCGCTTCAAATCATTTCGGAGTTCGTAAATTCCCCTCCCAATTGTAAAGTTCAAGCAGTTTGAACTTTCCTGCTCTGGGTGAGGGATCTTGCGATGGCCGGTGCTAATAGACAACGCGCCGGTTATTTGCAAAGTTTCAACAATCGACGACGGGCGGTTAGTGCGGGAGTCATACTCAACATTTTCACTGCACTCTTCTTTGCATTAAAAACATCTACATCCGTTTGAGAGAACTTCTCAGCTACTAATTTATTACCAATGAAACATCGCAATGTCTGCAAGAACTACAACACAATACAACTTGTAGAACTTGTCCATTTCAATAAATAAGTAGTGATACCTGATGTAAGCGAGTGTCGGCGGGGGGCGGGGGGCGAGGGGCGGGCGGCAGTAGGTCAAGAGTTTAGTGAATCCGCTAAACTGTTGAAGGTTGAGAACTCAGCCTTTGAACTTTTCACTGAAATTAGATTCTTGAACTTTCACTTTAATTTGTAGCATTACGTTAACTTTTGCCCATCGAAACTTTGTTGGTTAACACCGTTCAGCGAATTTACCTTTTCTGATATAATTAAATTCGCGTTCAATTCATTCATCGTTGTTGTACTATAAATGCTAAGATTTAAAAATTATGATATTTTGTAAAATGGATATGATTATGAGATATCGAGTGGAAGGTACGTGTGATCGCACCATAATGACTATAATTTTTATTATTTATTATTTGCTTAGTCAAAATATTTTAACCTTGTGCTTGTAACTTTAAGTAGATGTTTTGATAAGCTTAGACATTGAGTTCTGTTTCTATTCGAGATGCGATGTTATTGTAATGTGCCCTGAGGGTGGGGGATCCCTCAGTGCGATGAAGACGTCTCTACATTCTGTATTTATGCAAACGAGCGTTGCGTTGTTTCGAACAACTTTAACAAAGTTGAAAGTATTTTCAGATGTTTATCTGAAACAGCGTTTGTTATTCAACTGACGAGAACAACGGATACCTTTCAACTCTCGCCCGACTCGTTCACTTCTCCCTCGAGGGTACTTTGATCTACATTTTCATTCTTAGCAAATTATTAAATCACTTTCCATGTCCACTTCGTTGTAGTCTTTTGTTGTGTCCCCCCCCCTCTCCGCCCACGACAGGGGGCCGTGCAGCACTGCCCAGCGGCTGTGGGCTGCCGGCCAGCAGGCCAGCCAGCTCTCCGTGTCTCCTGACCCGTGAAGAGAGCCGAGGTGGTGCGCTGAATATCAACGATCGGAACTTTCATTTCTTTAAAAGCCAACGTGACTTAAAAACAAAGCCCAAATTAATTTATTCATAGCGACATTACATCTCCATTTATTGCCGACACCCCGGGAAGAATTTTTGGCGTCACTTTGTGAAACCTGCTCACGTCGTCCTTTATTAAAGGACAAACAAACGAGCCTTGTACGCGCATTAAGTAATTATATTTACAAAAAGTAGGATGCTGAATGGTAAATACGAAAAGAGGTACCGGAAGCTAACTGCATCACGTGTGTCCCTCTCTCCCCTCGCGCGCTGATTGCGAATAAATCCAGTCCCTGCGGGAGATAGTTCCACGGAGGCGGTGGCGCGGCGCGGCGCGGCGGCCGTCCCGCGACGTGTAGCCGGGAGGCTTGTGAGTCTCAGGAGGACATGATGATGGAGCATCGCTGAAGGCCTCAACTCCACAAGTCATCGCATGAACCGTCGCCCGCGGAATACTTTGTGCTAACGTTTGTTCTCAACAGCCGACATTGGTCCACTGCTGGACGCAACCTTCCCCCTGATAAGCACCCTCATGGAGGGAAATCTCGACGCTGGACATGCGGGTTTGAGATCGAACTCTAAAAATTTAACGTTTGTTCTAAATCTCCCTAATCGCAAAATCTCTGCTAGACTACCTCGGCTACCCCGTTCTAATTATTACAGTTGAGGCCCCAGACAGTTTAATTCGGTTCCATGTTCTCAACATGACATTTTCCCGAACCAAAACTGAGCTAAACCAAAATGATTAAGGCGCATACCCGAGCCAATCTGACAGCAATTCCTATTTTATCATATTTTTACGTTTATCATAGGAATTTTTAAAAATCCTACGTTCAGTTTGTGGTATCTATTATAATCTATTTTTTAATACCTCTTTTATAATTTCATCTCATATAGTTTAGGAGGAGATGCAAAAATAGAGTTTGGTGGCCAAAAAGCGCAACTTCGTATCTCTTCCTAAGCTTTACAAAATGAAACTATTACAGAGGCATTAATAAATAGCTTATAATAGATACCACAAACTGAACGTAGGATTTTTAAAAATTCCTGCGTTCAACGTAATAACCAGATATAATAGTTGGGGGCGCCACTTTCGCTGGTGTATGGGCCTTAAGAGGTTTATTTTAGTGAAGAGAACGTGTTGCCCTGTGAGCGGCTTGAAGCGCCCTCGAGTTAGACCCGCGAAGCGGCCGCGGCTCGCCTCCAGCGCTGCAGCGGCTAATTGAACCCCTGTGCTAGTGTGTAGAAACTCTGGTTTATGTAGTAAACCACTAGCACACGAGACTATGACACTTCCAGTTATTCTGATTAGCACCTGTCATGTTGTTTTTATTTATTTTTATATCAAGTTGCTAAGTACTTAGATACCGTAGTTCCACTTGTCTCGTGTTTTGTATTATATCTCGAGGAGCGGTGCAGCTACGAGAAGGTAGTACAAATTGACGTGTTCTCTAACGAGCACGATACCCTGATGGCTTAATTGTTGCCTATTTTAAGCAAGTTTTAATTATGGAAAAAATATCTGAAAAAAACCTTATTTGATCATACAACGCCTAATTGAGTCGGACGTGTGAACTAAGATGTTCTGGGTTACGCGTACGATTTATGAGTCCGTTTATTAAAAACGAAAAATAAGCAACAGAAGATAAGCTCTTGCAATTAATATTCAAGTGCGTGTTCCTATTAGCAATGAAAGGTCCGGTAATGTGATTGTCTAAGCGGAGGGCGCCCCCCGCCCCCGCCCCGCCCGCCCTCGCCCGCGCCGGACTCACTCGATCACAGAGCATTTGCATCTGTAGGTCGGTACAGGTACGTGGAGAGAGCGCACCGGACAACTTCACTGACGTCATGAAGCGATTATCGAAGCTTATCGGAAACCAAACAAAACGAGAATATGAACAGCAAGCGATTTGGCCGATTGCCAAATGTGATGACTCTCGATCCTCACCTTCTATTCTGGAATCAGACTTTGTTCTCCACAAGCGGCCGATCCAAGCACTAGGACGCCGCAGACAATATCAGCTCAGCTTCAAAAAACACTAAGATACCATTCAAAAAGCTTAAAGCTTTACAATAACCAGTTAAAGAACATTATTGGTAGATAGCTGTCCGCAATGACGTCACGCTCGGATCATAGTGGGTATGAGTTCCATGCAGCAGGAGACCAGCTGAGCGCCGTGCTGGCTGTCTCTTTCAGACTCGCTGCCGAATGATTAATTACTGCGTAGGTAGGTACGTAGGTAGGTACGTCGGTAGGTACGTAGGTAGGTACGTAGGTAGGTACGTAGGTAGGCTCTTATTTAATAAACAGTAATCAGACGTCGCATGTCGTGATCCCCACCGTCCTCAAGAACGCCACATAAATCCCGCGGGATCCACCACACTTTAATATCGGATATTCCACGCAAGCCCCAAGAAAAATATTATGAAAATACGATAAAACCTCCGCAACATTGAGGAGTCTCATTTACATAACAGTAGACGGGATTCCATATATTAAATGAAAATAAGATGTGTTGTGTCATTGTGTGTCGTGCGAAGCTAGACGAACGGACGGACGGCAATACGTCCAGCGATCCACGCAGAACCCGGGACGGATACAATCCGGACACGATTACAAACTGTACAGATGTGAGGTTTATCATAACTTGGTTAATTTGTAAGTTAACACCTTCAAGTTGGTATTACCGAGTGTTTATGCATGTTTAGTATAGAAGTACATACTCTACTGAATGTTCGTGTAATCTCTCAGGAGTTGGCAACTCCGCGGATCGAGCTCAGCGAACACTCGATACTTCCGATGCCTGCTACTTGCCCTAATGCTAGTTTGATAGCTTCACATAATTACTCGTATGATATACATCGTGATACCTGGCTGGTAGGTAGTTCAAATTGTGAACTGGAAGGGGTTGTTGAATGGCAGAATCAAACCACACGTATAATTTTAGGCTTTCTGTATTCAGTATTTATAGCATTTATATTATAATCAGATAGTGATTAGGTGAGTTCCTGAGCTGAGTACTATTAGATATCTAGAGTCTATAGGGAGTAACGAGACGTGATCGGGACGTCTCCTTTGTAATTGGTATTTGCTTGGAGCTAGTTTCCTCTAGGATAACGTCTCGTCTCGCCGTCGGTAACGTCACAGAGACTACGCGCACGCAGGTGGCGTGACCGCGCGCACTACGTCACGTCACGCCGCCGGCTTCTGCCGAATATCGCTGCCTGATCACTGATAACGATAACGGACTAATGTTTCCGGAAGAAATCAATTACACTATTATTTATTGTGTTTTCATTCATCGACCGGGCCGCCGTCGCCGCCGCGCCGCTGATTAATGGCGGTAGACTCCGCAAAACGACTTAAACTTACGTTTTAAACCTTCAAACTTCGGTGAACAAGATTTGTGTATTATTCCACCAAAGACTTAACCAACACATGATTGTCAAAAAGATCATCCCTTTGCATGATTTCGCCAACAAACGAACATGGCCGCCACACCGCGCGAGGAGCCCCAGCGCAGCGCGCTGGACTCCAGCAAAGGTGAGGCATTGTAGACCTCACTTCACACTTCACTTCACTTCACTACTTTTTTTACTTTTTAATATTCAAAAAGATTAATCAAGTTCAATAAGAATGATAATATTATGATTTCGATAAAATAAGTACCAATCTAATAAATAAGTTTGACATGTAGAGTTACAGCGTTTAACAATCTGTTTAGAAGGTCACAAACGTGTGGGTAACAAGTATCAGTGTTTTAACAAAATGAGTTTGTTGTAATGGATCAGTACCAGTGGCTCCGGCGAGGCCCGGACGCCAGCGTGAGGCCTCGCGCCTCGCGCCAGTGGCCCCCGCGGGATCGACATAGCTCGTGAGGCTAATTCAGATTTGTTCATTCGGTACAGTTAAAACCGGCCTGTAATAACAGCGGGTACTTTTTATACATTAGCATCCTCAGCGCGGGAACAAACGTGGGGCGGAGGCCCCGCGACCGATCTATTACCGACTGCCCCCACAAACCACCCCACACTGTGGCAGACGGTAACATTTATGGCTACCGGCCCCTGCAAGGATGGTTAGTCAATAATATTTACCGTCTGCCAACGTGACCCCGTGGACACCGTGGACCGGGCCCGCGCGGGGCGGAGGCCGCGAGCAAAAGTTGTTTGTTGAATGCGAAGCGGCGCAAGTGCCTCATCACTGCGGGGCGCGGGGCTTTCCATAACAACACAAAAACCCATCACACGACAACGTTTTTTTGCTAAATCTTGACGAAAACAAAGTTGTTTATAATTAGACGCGGCTGATCGCTACCTCGCCCCCTCGCCCCCTCGCCCCCCGTTCCTCGGCCACACTCGGGTGGCAATAAATGAACGTTAATCGCTAAGTTATAGCCGGAAGCGAGTGATATAACGACGTTACCGGCGTTTCCGACGCGCGCCTATCTGTCATCTGCGGCGTTACCGCACCGCACCGCACCACGCGGGTGGCGACGCGATGGAACCGCGTCGCTCATTTATCATTGTATATTTGGATCGCGTCGGAGAGTAGCGCGGCGCGACGACACGACTGCGGTGCGGCGCGGAGCTTGCAGCGGTGAGTGACTCGCTCATTCTACGCACACGCGTGGTACCAGAGATCCCGCAGGTTTGGTTTCAAGAAACACCAAGTATCTACTTTTGAAAGAGGGAAAAGAGCAAGTCCACCCGAGAGCGTTCACACCGACACCTCAAGTCGAACCTTCTCTTCTTGTTGAAGCTGCCTCGCACCGCCGCGCCGCCCGCCGCCGTAGCTCTGGAGTATGTTTGATGAGATGACAGAGATGGAGGCTGCGAGGCCCCACGCGTGGGACCTCGTCGCGGAGGGGCTTTATCGAGACACGTCAAGGTTCTGTCTCTCACACAATAAATAAGTTAAATACTCAGCCCATTTCCATTACCATCGGAATGGGTCCCTGATGAAAACGCTGACTGCCTGTCATTATTTTTATCTTAATATTGTAGCTAATTGTCTCCGTGGGCGGTTATCACCAAAATTAGTAGCCACATTATGATAATGGACCCTTTTTTACATTTTTGTCGCTACTTAATAATGGTTTCCAATTAACGTTTTGATTGGATCAGGTCTGTATATATACTACACATTTTGAAAGAGGCTTTCCGTACGGCAGGAGTTGGATATATGTAGGCAATTAGGCATATTAAAATGTCACCCGATGTCTCTCAATCCCACAGTTCCCGAGCATTACCATCACAATGGTCGCCGTCACGCACAGGCCGCGTCATCTCCCTGACTGCGCGATGTCTACGAGACCGAATATCATCGGTGTAACGCTGGTTTGCATCAAGTTGAACACAAGCTGAAAGTAACAATACGCGCTGCAACTTGCTACGTAGACAGTCTTGTAACGACTGCGCTTCAATCGCTCAACTATCTTGCATTCGAGGGTATCTGTTGTCCGCTGCTTATCTGTTTGTATGTGAAAGGTGCCTCCTCACAGGGTCGAGTGGAGTGGTTTCAGAAAGAGGCGTGACGTCACGCTTCACCCTGCGTCCCGGGCCTCGCTCGCCAGCGAGACACCTGTCCGTCTCCACGCACCGACATCAGACACTCATTACACCTTCCCCCTGTGCACTCTACATCAGGTGACAAAATATAAATGTCATGACATTTTTAGTTTTGCTGGTAACGTGCGCGTCGTCACGCAGAGCTCCCTCACTCCGCCGTACTCACAAACATTTTGAGTTGATGATCTTGATCCGACGTGCTTGCGTCCAAGCGCGGCCATTATGTATTTTTTTTTTTTTTTTTTTACGATGCTTAATCACAAATCAACAAATCTTTGTTGATTTTTCGGTATCCATGCGAAGTCACTTGCAGGGAAGGAACGGATCGCGCTGAGCAAGCGATGTCAGTAGGATGCTTACCTTGTGGAACGAGGAGGTCTCGGTGACGTCGGCATGCGGGCCCTCACGGAGCACCCCGCCCCGCTCCCCGCTCCCCGCTCTCCGTGCAAGCAGCTCGCATTACCGAGTGCTGAAGTAAGTTAGTGTCACTAACTAGGTACACAGACGTAATGTGCAGAGTTTGTTGCGAGTTGTTGAGCGCACGGGTAGGTAGCTACAGCTGGTAAGCAGGCGACGAGGGCTGCCGGCGTGACGGGGCGTGACGTGGCGACCCGTGGCGCGGTGGTGAAGGCTTAACAATATATATACTATGTTATAGGAGTGGCATAAGCAACAGAAGTTTACCTGGCTATAAAGAAAAGCTTCAAATATTTAATTTGTCCTCGCTTGAATACCGTCGAAAATATCATGATCTAGTTCATTTATACAAAATCATTCACTCTTATATTGATTCTCCTTATCTCCTTTCACAACTTAACATAAATATTAAGCCAAGATCAAGACAACCGTTCCTGAATACTTTCGCCCTACGCGTTTACAAAAATAACACGTCTTATTACAATCCTGTTGTGAGAATGAGCCGCTTATATACCTAATTAATAATTGCTTACCGATGAAATTATTGTCATTTTTGTAAGTAGCATATCAAAATTTTAAAAACGTGCTCTGACCACTCTGGCTACAGAGTTCGCCAAATGTTCTCATTAATAATAATGCATGTTAGTTTTTAGGATCCGATTAACTTTACTTTTTATAATTTAATAATTGAAAAAATTTCCACATTTGTTACATTATTAGTAATACGAGTAAGTATGTAGCCAACTTTTTACCTGTGTTTATATTAATTTGATAATGTACCTTACCTATACTCGTACATACAACTCGCTGCTCTACTATTATAAAATCATGTTGTGTATGCATGTTTTGGAACCCAATCTAGTTTAAGAACCATAGTTATATGTTTATCTGCCATGATCCGATTGTGTTCTGTTTTGTGTACCAATAAATAAATAAATTAACAAGTGTGCCGTGGGTGGTGTAGGTAAATAGATAGTTCTTTATTGTACCACGCACAGACTGAACAAAATAATACGGAGAGAAGTTCTGAGAACCATTTAAGTAGGTACAAAAGGCAGCCTTATCGCTTAGAGCAACCAGTTCCTTCGGCAATCTTGTTTAGTGAGACATGATCCAATGATGGTCAGTACAGATCTGAACGTTACACACTTGCCTCGTTACAATTTGATCCATGAACATGTTAGCTTTACAAGTTAACATTGAGATAAAAGGCATTTGCCAAGGAACGTCTTGAGGCACTTGCTTGGAATAATATTCGCTTTGAAATGACATGCTTCGTAAAGGTAACCAGTCACGTCTGGCAGAGACACCGCACTATTTAAACAAACTTTCTAAGTAAGCTGTTCGCTAACAGTGACTCGTTATTGCTATTGCAAGTAACTTAAAACTAACAAATCCGTAGTTTCAAACATAATTTCAAGAAAATACTCGAACCCTTCTTAAGAGAGTAAGTTATGGTCGACTATAGTAAGTATAAGTAAATAACAAGCACTGATGTCTTAGGGTCGACAAGTGGACGCGCGGGCGACGCGACACGTGCCCGTGCGGACAGACAGACGCTCGGCAAGACGGCAACAGGTGTGAGGCGGCATACAGTAGCCGCACCTTCTCGGACTAATGTGCCGCTGAGCTCTGCACAATGAGCAAAAATTCTTTGTTTAGTTCATAGATTTTGTTTCAAAAAGCTATAAACCGAACTTCAATTTTATAGTTTTTTATAGATTGTCAGAACAAGACCAAATTAAAATGGGACCACACGGAAAGCACCAGCTTTAAAATAAAAAGAATCATTGAAATCCAGTCAAAAATTCTGAGGTAACATACATAAAAAAATATAAAAAATATATACTTTGAATTGAAAACTTCCTTCTTTTTATGAAGTCGGTTAAAACAACTTTTTATTACCTTCAATTTGAAATAACTTACAATCAATCGTTAGTTTTGTGGTGGTTGCACTAGTAAACGATGTCTACGCCGTAGCTCGTAGACGATGCTACGCGGTCGGTCTACGCTATAGCTCGTAGATGATGCTACGCGGTGGGTCTACGCCGTAGCTCGTAGATGATGCTACACGGTGGGTCTACGCCGTAGCTCATAGACGATGCTACGCGGTAGGTCTACGCCGTAGCTCGTAGATGATGCTACGCGGTGGGTCTACGCCGTAGCTCATAGACGATGCTACGCGGTAGGTCTACGCCGTAGCTCGTAGATGATGCTACGCGGTGGGTCTACGCCGTAGCTCATAGACGATGCTACGCGGTGGGTCTCGTAGATGAAGCTATATAATGAGTTTACGGTATAGGCTTACGTAGCATAGGTAGCAAGCTCGGTCTATATTGAAGCTCGATCTTTTGTACTGAATTTTTTTGTATTGATACACATTTATGAGGCATAAACAGACCTCGGTAGAATTCACAACGTCAGAGGTAGTCCATTAAAACGTTTGTTAGTAGACATGAAACACAAACTGCGTGTTTTAATTTCAGTCGAATTTTAAAAATCTCTTTCAAATCTGTAATCTAACTTTAAAATCTATTTCAGTTTCCCCCCTGCAAAATTGAATTTATGATTTAAATAAAATTGCATAAGAAGAACAAAGCGCAAGAGTTCGTTTTCGTTTTGAATGTGTAGGTTGGTACACTATTATTCTCAGAAAGGTGAAATGTCGACCAAAGTCGCTAGTAAAAATGCACGAGCCGGATCGCCGGGTTCGAATTTTGATAGATTTCCGAAACCGGCTATAATACGTCTATGCTTGTGGCTAAATCTATAAAGCTGTCGTTTTAACGTAAAACAGAACCTTCATACGTACTTACATGTTTTAATTTAATTATATCCTTAGAGTAAATTGTAGATATTTTTGTTATTATAGTGCGTAGGTGAGACTCACACAGAGGGTTTGAATCCTGTCAAAGTCGATTTTTTTTCTGATGTTATTTCATTTCAATTGTAGATAGTTAAGATGATAAGTTGAGTGTAAGGAACCAGTGTCCTCGCTCCTAGCGGGCGCGCATAGCAACGCGGGCTGCGTCGCCTCGTCCCTTGCAGGCGCTAGTCATATAGAGAGAGAGACATACTACAATCATTTTTCGGTATCCATACGGTTGCTCTGTGTATGGATTGTCTTTTTTTATTCAAAAGTTAGTAGTCAGAAATACTTTATATCCATAAATAAAATAAATGTACACAATGTCATAGAAAAGGTCAAATTAGACTGAAATTACACCGACACGGAAATAAAGTGGTATTTTTGATTTCGCTGGTCGCTTCGGTACATAATAATGTAGACGTAAAAGTACAGAAGAAACGACGAAAAAACCTTTAGTTTTTTAAAGTTTAGTTAAATGTTAATTTTTGAGTTCTAGCAAAATCCGTCCTCAGCGTTTTGATCCTCTAGATAATCTGATATTTTATAGTAAACCACAGCTAGGTTTTGCCAGTTTGTTTGAATTTATTTACTGATAATTTTTGCAGTAGAATTTTGGCCTCTTTACTTTTATGAAGCCTAGGTTTGGGCACAGCGAGTTTATATTTATTTCAAGTATTACAATATGTATACCTATCGCAATTTTTTGGAAAACTATAGATATTTTTATGAGTGTACAACAAGTTTTCATAAATATATTGACTTGATACTGTCATTATATTTATTTCTTTGAAATTATGGCATAGATTGCCCGAAAGCATTCTTCTGTAGCACAAATACGGTGTTAATATCTGAAACGTCCTCCCACAGCAGTATACTATTGGACAAAATACTGAAGTAGCTGAAAGGAACCAGTATATATATATTGTGTTCACGTCTGCAAGATGAGGGATTTTTTTTGACTACATTATTATGCTACTGAACTTAGACTCTTCGACAGTTTATCTATGTGTGGGCCCCATTGAAGTTTATTATCTAAGGTCATTCCTAAGAATACGGTTATTTCTACAAGTTCTAACGTTTCTCCTTTTACGTTTACATTAGCCTGAACTTGTTTAACATTAGGTCAAACAAATCGAATATTTTTCGTTTTGGTTTCGTTACGCCCAAGGTTATTAACCAATACACTAAACCAATAAACTACTTTTGAGATTGCATTATTTACTCTTAGGAAGGTACCACAATGTACTCGTAGAACTACATACGGAATGTAAAGAATAATAACGATATTGTATTGTTTGCTGAAGCTATTAGAAAATCTAACGAACTACCTATGTATGTCACACTAATAATTAATATAAATGCGAAAGTTTGTATCGATGGATGGATGGATGGATGTTTGTTACCTCTTCACGCCAAAACTACTGAACGGATTAGGTTGAAATTTTGCAAACAGGTAATTCTAATCCTGGAATCAAACATAGGCTTTTTATCCCTCAGGTAAATCAGTTCCCGTGTGATAAAAAATAGAATCAACGCGTGCATGGGCGCGGGGCGCAGATTCATAAATTTTGAATGAAAAACGACGATGTGAATTATTATTATTTCCAACGTAATCCATTGGCTTGTGTTAAAAATCTGTTGCATAGCGGAAACAAATAAAATGTATTCGATTTTGGTCAACTGAATGTTAAACAAGTTAAGGCCGGATGCAACAGAAAGCTCCGGATTCCTAGGAATCACCTAAAATATACATAATTATAAAAGCTCGGGACTGTGCGGGTTTCGCTCACATTCAAAAAATAACAACCAGCGGGCTAAAGGTTTCATCGTCGCTTCTTTGCTTTAATGTAAGTAGGTATGTACTGAAGTCACAAAAAATTTAAAATTACTTTACATTCAGATTGGAATTCGAAGTGTTCGCTTACTGTACACTTTGGAAAGGGAAAAAAAGAGTTTTTGAGTCGATATGATACAAATAGCTGAACAAGGTCAACATTCCTAAGGCATTTAACTAGCCGACTATGGTTTATCCATAGATATAAATAGTAATCTATGGGTTTATCCATCCAGCATGGAGCATGTTAGTAAATAAACCACGCTACAAATAACAAAAACTCACTTCCTTGGCGACGAGTTTCAGATATAATTGTAAGCAATTTTTATTGAAGGGAGGATCTAAAATCGACAAGTAATGTAAATTACGTATAAAAGGACGCGCCAACAAAGTGAATTTTAGGTTAAGTATGGGCGGTTTGTATACGTTTATGCCTCATTCAAAATGGATATGGTATAAGTACCTCAATTTCAGTAATGAGTGTTGATGACTGTACCTACACACAGGTAATAGAAATGTACGTTTTATTGTGTTGTGTGTGTGTGAGGCTTACATTTATAATATTCTTTAACAAGACAGGCTCAGCGTCACCTCGGCTCGCCACGAGGGCCGCTCGAGGTCAAGCAGTGCTCTCTGGGAATTCCACACTTGTGTGTGCATATATAAACTTAATAATTTGGAAGCAATTATTATTTGTGTTCTTTGATGTGTTTAATAACGGGCATGACGCCGCACCGACATGTGATCTTGAGGACTGGTTTGCCCGGGGCCGGGGTTTCCTACCACACGTCGACGAGAATAACTTTACGAACTAACTGGTTATCGGCAGGCACTTTGCTAATTAAAATATTCACGGCGCGGCGCGCCGCTCGGTAATGAAATAGAACCGGTCAAGTAGGAGTCGACTCACGAAGATATTTTATACGAAGGGTTACTTGTCATACTTGATTCGCAAAATAAGTAAAAAGAAAGCTAAAAGGATACAAACATGTCGCGGTCACCGCGCAAGTACGGACTGCATCGGAACGTGTCGCGTCGCTTACTACTTCGAGGATCGTTGTTTAACTTGATACAGATATTAGATTATAGATTATTTTTGTTATTCTAGTGGCGTAAGATGCAAGGTAAACATTAGACAGGTATAATTTTTACAAAGTGGTAGAAATTACTTACCTTTTGAACTTTTACAAACGCACTTAAGAGCATAAAGCAAAAAGAACACGTTTTTGTAGTTGAAGATTGTAGCTATGACATGAAGTTCGATGATTTTGTTTTAGCTACGAAGTAAATTGAAACTTAACTTGAATGCTTACATTCGTGTTCGCTCACGTTTTGCCACCACCAAGTAAGTGAAGATGTGGCCTAAGATAGAGCACGCTTTCCCAGGATGAACTTATTTTCATTGGATTTGAAGACTCTAAGCCTCTAAGGCCTGTATTATGATGGCTTGCTCAGTCATAGAGCTATGCTTGAGTGACGTTTAAGCCATAGAAAAGCGTTGCTCAAGCATAGATCGATGACTGAGCAACCTTTCATAAAACAGGCCTTAGATTGCACTTTAAGGAGAAAACAGACGCAGAATGAATGAAGGAGGCCGCGCCGCCGCCGCCGCCGCCTCCTCGCCGATCTGACTCTCGTCTTTTTTTCGAAAGGACTAAGATGCTGTCGACCATGAAAGCACTTTATTACAGGACTTTTGACGAGTGCCGAGGGCGCCTTACGGTATAAAATAAGGTTTGACCGACATGCACAAGGGCAGCACTTGGTGCTCAGAACAGCTCCGGGTCAAATGCCCTGTACTCGATATTATATACCGCGTGGCGAGTGAAACACAAAGTTAGTACGTACAGCGTGTAGATAGGTAGTCTGTGGTATATAGTCAGTCGAGTCATCAGGCGGGCGCATTGGCTCGGCGCGGTGCCGCGCGGGTTTTCCTCTGTGTGACGTCACAAGCGACCGCCTTCTCACATGTACGACTGAGATCACCACAACAACTTATTCTTTATAATAAAATTACTGTATCGTTTTCCTCATCACTGGCATGTACGAGTTCGTGCTCATATTGAACAAAAAACCTAAAAAATACTTTGACGGGACTTGAACCCGCATTCTTCCTTCAGTATGGAAACGATAATGATAGATAACAAACTACACCACGAGATGCCCCACCTCTAGAGAGGGTTCACGTCGTTGAAACAAAAAAAACGGGATACCCTGTATCTAATGAGAAATAAACTTCCAAAGTGGATCTGATGATGCTTCATCTTTATTTGTTTGTATCTTTTGTATTCCGAGGCTATTATATACCGCAGAGAGTATGCGGCATGCAGTGACAGTGTGTTCCTTGTTGCAGGTCCCCCGGGGCCGCCGGGCAAGCGCGGCAAGAAGGGCAAGAAGGGCGACTCGGGCGAGCCGGGGCCCCCGGTAACTACCCCCTCCCCCACACCCGCTTCTCACTTCGACAGATGTCACAACACATCCACCTCGGCTCAACAACCTGACCGTGCTCTGAATGAGAGTAGAATACTGCCCTTGTGACAATCACTAGACACCGCACGATCTACCTTCAGTTTATATCATAGAGTCATGACTCGAGAGTTGTCTGTGACATCTGTAGTAGTTGCTGCAACCTATCGGTATTGCCTGAGCTCCGCCGCCGCCGTAACACCCATAACAGCCTTCAAGCTATAAGAGCTCCATCCAAGTGGCTGCTCGGCCCCCGCTCCCAGGGCCCTCGTCGGCGGCGGCGGGCCCCGAGCGCTTGTCTAACGGTGTGCGGCTAAAGGTGCCTTTTGTTGCAGGGGCTAACGGGCGCCGCGGGCAAGAATGGATTCCCGGTACTTACCTACTCATTTATCATAACATTTAAATTCTCTATTCTATTTCAATACTTAAATGTCTCCTTCGAAAGCTATCTGCGAGCTGTTCTCTCATCAATATGCATACCTACTTCCTTCTTTCTTGACTCTCGGGGTTTTAAGATACATTGGTCCAGAAGCAGCTCTAGGAGAGTTCCGTGGAAGTATCGATAGTGTAAGAGAGTGAGTGCTGTTCGGAATGAGTGTGCGTGCGTCGGGTCGGTCAGACCCGCTAACCCGTGGCTGTTGGTTTCAGGGCGCGCGAGGCCCGCGCGGGGACCGCGGGTTCATGGTGAGACGGTAGACCTTGTTTGTTCAGCTGGTTGTAGTGGTGCGTGTGCTTTGTAGACAGCTGTAGATCCATCGCTGTGACAGTACGTTGTGTTGGTTGTGGTAGTTGTAGTATGTATGTATGTATGTATGTAGTGAGCGTTTCATTGTAGCGAGGCGAGAGGCGCGGGGCAGCCCGGTGACGAGGGCTCGGAGACGCCTGCGCCGCACCTGTACCTGCTCACTCATTATCATTAGATATACAATCACTCAATGCTATGTTGTCAACAATGCACATAGTAAGTGTATGTAGATAGTTATATACCTAGTGTCGTCGCCTCCGGTCCAGAGCGATGACCATCCGAGTGACCTTAACACGGACACAGATAAGTCCGGCCTCGATAATCCCAATTACAGTTCATGTCTCTTTTTGTTATCTAAGAAACTTTTGGTGCTTCTTTTGGATATAACCTACATACAGATTATGTCTTCTTGCATGCTTTAGTAACGTTGCTCAGCCTGCTTACATACTGACCGCTACCTGTGCTTGTTGTGTGCGCGGTGCGGACTCTCAGTGACCTGTGTTTGTGTCCGCAGGGACCCATCGGGCTGGACGGACCCAAGGGAGACCCGGTGAGTGACTACACTTATAGCGTACACCTCTAAGATATTCAGTAATCCGGGATTTGAACCGCGAGGTCAAGTAGCCGACGAATCGAAAGGCTTTGGGAGTCGAGTGAGAGCCGACAGCATCTGTACAGTCTATGTTTGTAGAGATAAGGTTCTTTGCGAGATGTGGACAACATCTCGCAAAGAACCGATAGCCGCTGCGCTGGGGTGAGCGCTCTTACACTCGGACTACACGTCTCATATAGAGTCAGAGAATAAGCACTTATACATATTAAAATGTTTTTACTATATAAACAGCTTGATAAATAGTAATTACTATAAAATAAGAAATAAGGTGCAATTGACTCTATTTCAATTACACAGACGGCAAGTTACCGACTGCAAAGCAACTGCAGGCGACGGCGGTCGACGGACAACTAGCCGTCCGTGTATTTGAGACGTGCAGTCCGTTTGTAAGAGCCTAAACGTGTTTTCTAGTGGAGACCGTGACTCGACTAACGTAGTGTAGGCCGTCCTCTGACCGGGTGGAATGAGGACGTGTTCTAAAGAATGCAGGAGAATACTGGATGCGGCAGATTATGGCATTCGTCAGGACAGGCCTATGTCCAACTACGTGAACTAGTATAGAGAGATGATACTCAGTGAGTCTGTGCGTGTTGCAGGGCCGGCCCGGGGACAAGGGCCAGAAGGGCGACCACGGCAGCCCCGGCTTTGATGTCTTCTCTGCGGTCAAGGTACCTCTCCGCAATTAATAACCTAACTGAACTACTCTTATTATTTTATGTATATAAATATGTAAATCAACCCCAATCTAAGCAGAGCTTGTGTTATACAATATCTACATTATATGTATAAATAGATATTTTACATAGAAAACATTCAGAACACCCGGAACAAATATCCTCAGATCGTACTCACATTTGTCCTAAGGCGGGAATCGAACCCGCAACATGAATAGGTCGTCAACTAACTGCAATTACCGTAAATATTGTGAGTTGAAGTGATCACGGCCCTCTGCGGTTCCTACCACGGATGTGCACATCTGTGTGCCTCCTTATCTAGGTACTTCTATAGAGTAGGTACATGCAAAATGGCTGAAACCACAATTATTTATTTGTTAGTCAACTGGCCAGAGAATAACATTAATTAGATTAATAGTAGGTATTTGCGAGTAGGTGCTAAACTAAATACATACTTACATAGGTTATTAAGTACATTTCTTTATTATTAGCATAAGCATTCTTTGAACACTACATTACATCTCTGTAATCGCTCGTCAATATTACAGAGTAACAAACAATACTTACTCACAAATACGTAGTACCTACCTATGAATCTTAAAATCATCATTCATCAAACTGTTCGACGCAAGTCACTGGTAGGTACCAACAGTATGAATGTAAGTATATATCGACTAGGAACTTCCGTTATTGACGACTAAGTAGGTAGGTAAATATAATTAAATAAATAATTATATAGTTTAATAAACCCCAATCATTTCAATAATTTTCCTGTTCATTGTTATTGTTTTAAACAATAAAATGATTAGAAGCAAAGCTATAGGTACCTATTATTCATTTGAACTTGTAGGAGTCGAGTAGGTACCTACTGCCTACCTACCTACTAGTTAATCCATGTATCGAACGAACGTCGACACATGGAGCACGTAGAGCGCCCATACATAAGCGGTATCTGGTTGGTCTATTAACTGCCTAGAAAAACAAACACAGTTGTGTTATTCACATCACATCACATTTCACAATAATATTATAAATGCGAAAGTTTGTATGGATGTATGGATGGATGGATGGATGTTTGCATACAGATAATTCTAATCCTGGAATCAAACATAGGGTACTTTTTTTTCCATAAATCAGTTTCCGTGGGATGAAAATCCCCTTTTAACGTTTCCATAAGAACAACGCGTGCGAAGCCGCAGGGCGCAGCTAGTATGTAATATTAATGAAATGACCTACTTACGTGAAAATGAAGTGAAAGGACTTGCTTGTTACTGACACGACTGTCAGTGAAGCGCACCGATCTGCGTCTGTCATGTAGGTAGGTGTAGTGTAGGTGGCTGCGGAGTGCGGACACATTGAGTGAGATGCTAACGGGTGGGTTGGCGTTGCAGGGCGTGAAGCGTTCCGTGGACAACTTCAAAATAAGTCCGTACACGAGCGCCGAGATCATAGCCGTCAAGGTAACGCTGCGCGCCCGCGCCGCTCCCGCGCCGGGCGCGGCCGCGCGGAGCGGCTCGCTCACTGACGTGCGCAGAGCTGGGCTGTGGCTTTGCTTCTCGATTTATTTGCGCTTTCTCTAGACGTGGTGTCGTTTGTAGTCGACTTGGTTGTTGTTCCGTGTTGAAATCATTATATTTTATGTAGGTAGTCGTAGGTTTTTTTTATATGTGATTGTGAATCGAATATTAATATCATGGATGCCGTAATCTGCGGTCTCTGTTTATGAATAACTGCCAAGTCATTGATGTTTTTATGCTTACTTATGCACATTTAGGGTTCCAGAGACCGCAGGGTGCGTGCTCCTGCACGCGCACATGCATATGTGTGCGTGTATGCATGCGTGTGTACTGTACTGTCGCGCGTGTGTGTAGGGCCTGCAGGCGGCGGGACACAACATCTCCGCGCAGACTGTCATCCAACTCAAGGTGAGCCACCAACTCGCTACTCTCTCTAGCCTGCAAGGCTCTCACTGTCTGATCTCAGTACTGCCGTCCTATCACTTAAAGGCCGTTAAGTGACATTTCGTCAAATTTGACTTTTGTGTACCACACTAAAACGCAGCTTTTGCTCTATCTTCCAATCTGGTTAAAAAAATTCTATCTCTTGTCAGTGCTGAGATACAGAGTCCAGCTACACCACTATCTACATCATTTTTGGGGTTTTCCAAAACTAAAATACGGTTACCTCACTTTACAACACTAAAACACGATTAAACCAGCTTATCAACGTATTGAAGCCTAATTTTGTCCGTTTTATACCAGCTTATAAAACGGTTACTTGTAATGACAATGAAAATAAACCGTTAGCTGACTTTACATTGTGTTTTAGTATATTTTAGTACTGCATGCCACTCTTGTACTTACGATGTCTAAAAAACAGTTTTCTAACCACTCCTACACTATAAAAGCGCTAGATATACTTAGCTGGCTAGTCATTGCAAAACCAATGTATGATTGAAACACTTACAGGTACTAAAAAACGGTGACCGTTTTTTAGCTGTGAAACTAATACATTCACGTGAATAAAAACAAAACTAAAAAACAGTATAATGACAATGCAACGCTAGGAAAAGGTTAACTGCGAAGCTTTCTGCAAGCCCCTTACTCCTGCACACGCGTCGCCACAGAACAATATAACCTTACTCGTCGCTAGGACGCCACGTCACGGAGGCAGGACATACATACGATTAGTGCGAATTCCGGCCAGAAATTAGTTCAAAAGCGAAGTTTTTGTAATACTCAAGTTATTGTTTTTATAACACTGTTAAAAAATAATATTACAAGTTAATACTTATTCCCTATTATCAGACTACCACTGTGACTCAGTAAACGAATAACCAACTGAGAAACAAAGTGGCGGGTTCGATCCCGCGGCGCGGCGGTAGAAATATTTGATGCAAATATTTCTTCTGGGTCTGGGTGTTCTAATAGCAAAGTATTCGTAGTTCGTGATCCTCACGACACATGAAAAAATCCTTGTGTGGTTATTATCATTTTCATTATTCAATTCCGCGAGGTGAAGAATATAACTATATAGGTATTTGGATGGATAACTGTTGTGCCCAAAATAAGAACTGGCTATTGTTTTATTTAATTATTATATTTGATTAGCAGTGACTCGATAGCAACCGAAACAATAACTATTCAGTTTTTTGAGTCTGGTCACAGCTTCATGAGCTACGATTGATTTTATCATCGGGTAGAGCTGGCCATGAAAAGGTAAGGCAAACTGTACGACTTTCCGTGTGTCCCGCTTCTAATCTAGCTAGAGTGGATATAAAAACTATGGCTCCAAAAGGTTTTTCCTCTAGTCCTCTCAGGCCCAAATAGCTGCCGCGGCATCGAAGTGGTAGACAACTTCATTTACCTCGGCTCTTACATCTGCAATGATGGTAGCTGTGTGCCAGAGATCAAACGGCCCATGGCTATGGGAAGGGACGGAATGAGTCGGTTTAATGGCATCTGGAAGAACTGAAGTATCTCGTGCAAGACAAAGATGCGCTCTTAGTTCGTGCTCTGATCTTCCCTTTATTCTTATACGGAGTAGAGACATGGACCATCTTATCTAGAGGCGAATGTTAAGGATTCTTTGGACGGCGAAACGCACCAACCAATATATCGATCGTTACGCAACTGAAAGTGAAGGACAGGCTATCCACGATTTGTCACCGCCGTATACTCTCCTACTTCGGTCATATTGCAAGGCTCGGCAACGAGAACCTCAAAAAGCTGGTCATTGTTGGCAACGTGGAGGGCAAGCGATATCGCGATAGATCTCTAAGCAGATGGACAGATCAGCTCAAGGGGGGTCGCCAGTATTACGACGTGGTGAAAATAACCACAAACAGAGGAGACAAGCCGTCCATTCCAGCACAATAGAGATATCCTAAAGTGATCAAGATCTTCAGTCATGAAGTACCAACTACAGAGAGAATGTTCATTAGGTAATTTGTTTTTGAACAACATATATGAGATTTTGCTTTTTTGTTTAATCAGCGTTCGTGCAACCTGATTTTATTTAAGTGACAAGTTATACCTTGTCAACTGATTTGGGATGTGATTAGTGTTCGAGAAACCGGCTGTAAGTGTTAAAGACCTGAAAGACATAATACAAGGCTGTTTCCAGAGAAATAACCACGATATGCTCTCGATAACTAAAGTACGAGTGATTGATGATTATAAAGATGTTTTGAATCCTGAATTTAAAGGTGCACCAAAAGTTATAGAGAAGGCAATAACATTTGCAATTATCAATACGTTAAAAGAAGCACACCTAAGCGCACCACACAAAATGCAATTCTGGCATGAGATGCCTGAATGTAACTAAAAATGAAAGAGTAGATTGAATCTAGTCTGAGTAAACAATTCAATTTTAATTAATTGTTATAAAACGAATAATATTATAATTGATAATAAAGTCATATCATAGATAATAATGGTTAATAAAGGTAAACACATTTCTTGTAAACTGTTGTAAACTACGTCTTTTAAGTATCACACTAATATCACACTATCACATCACACTAATATTATAAAGGCGAAAGTTTGTATGGTTGTATGGATAGATGCATGGATGGTTGTTACTTCTTCACGCCAAAACTACTGGACGGATCTGGCTGAAATTTTGCATACAGATAATTATAATCCTGGAATCAAACATGGGCTACTTTTTATCCCATAAATCAGTTAACGTGGTATAAATCTCCTTTTTAACATTTCCATAGGAAACGCGTGGGAAGCCGTGGGGCGCAGCTAGTAATGTAACAGTAATTTTTTAGTAGAATTTTAGTAAGTTTTTAGTAGAAGTAGATTTTTTGTGGTAAGATTATTAACCCAGATCTTTTTCATAATAAATAAGGTAATCATAAAGATTTTTTTTAGAATAGTTGTACTTTTCTCTTTATACATTGATTACATAATTACGTAAACAGTAAGAAGGCAATTTTAACTAAATTGTTAAATTATATTATTTTAATTGACCCTTATTTCCTTCTTAAACAAGCTTATTCATTTTAGGAAAATTTAGACTAAACTGCTTATTTGTAATTATATCAATAAACTTCAGATCAGTATTTTCAGCACTTAAAAACAGTTAGCTTGGATTGTTTATCCAACTACTATGTTTTTGTTTCGAAAATACTTTAATTTTAGCATCTCAAAACAACAATATAAACAACTAAAGTCCGATGACGCCATTTTCAGAGTTGAGGTTAGTTACATTTCAATTCACTTACTACTCAAGAACACGGCTAAGTAACTTAGCCGTTATTTAGTTTTGAATATGCATGTAACTGTTACTCGTTAAAAAATATTATCGCAGTTACAGTTTGTTACAACTCTTAAATACGGTTGCGCTTCAGCAAGCCGTTTTTTTGCATTTTAGATGGTCACATTTTAAAGCTGGTAAGCTCAACTAAAACACAAAATCTTAAATTGAAAAATAAACTTTAAACTTTTTAAACAAAATATTTAATAAAATAATAGCTTAAATGTTGATGAATAATTTGGTCTAACAAAGAAATCTGTATGTCTTCCCAATTTCCAGGGACAGCATTTCCCACGTTTTGGCTCATACCCACAAATTTGGTTTTATCACTTAACGACCTTCTAGTGATCGGACGGCAGAGTACCTGTACCTACTTACTCTGATCACAACTAACACACTCCCTGCCTCCACCATGTCCTCGCGCGGCGCACGTAGGGGAGCCCGCGCATGCTCACAAGTACGTACCTTCCTACTATAATCCCGTCTTGTTCTTAGTTTGCTCTTTTAAGGCTTTTGCAGTGTTTTTACACGTTTCACTTGTATAGCATGTTCTTATGATTAAAAGCTTTTAGCGCAATCAATGAAATATCTCTAACTGCACTAATGTAGCGTACACTTACAAGGGCAAGGGCGCTAATAGCTTTTGTATGTGCACAGGGAGAGCCTGGCGAGCCTGGGCCCCCGGGTGGTTCGGGGCCCGCTGGTACGGAGGGGTTGCCGGGCCGCGACGGCCGGGTCGGTCCGCCGGGGCCCTCGGGCGCGCCCGGCCCGCCAGGCCCGCCCGGCCTGCTCGGACCTGTAGGCCCACCGGGGCCCCTCGGACCTGGAGGACATAGAGTAAGTGTCATCTATCGCTCACTCACTACGTCTATAAGACTGAATGACAGTAGACATAATCAGTGTCACTATAGTAATGATTACCATGATACGATCGTTTCAGGGAGACAAAGGCGACAAAGGCGAGCGAGGATACACGACGACGCTGAAGGGTGACCAGTTCCCGACCGGCATCATCGAGGGACCACCCGGACCGCCTGGGCCCCCCGGTAATGATTACCTCACTGTCTTACACAGCTAGAGCACATTTTGAAGTTTCTTTAACAATGGCTAACATAAATAATAGATTCAGGCGTTACTTTGCAGAAATCAATTGTAAATATAAGAATGAAAATATTAAGTAACAATTCCGAGAAAAAATAGCCATTGGTTTCCAACTCGAGTTTGAATTTAATTTTAGAATGAATTGTATTTGATGAGTTTGTTAACAAATAGTTCTATTTGACGTAAACTTCTGGTCCAGCATAATGATAATGTCATCAACATAACGTTAATAATATAAGTTTTTTAACTCCCCTATAATGTGTTTAATCTCAAAGCTATCCATGGTAATATCTGCTATAAGTGGACTCAGTGGTGACTGGTGAGCCCATAGCTAACCCCTCCTTTTGTTTGTAACATTGATTGTCAAATTGAAAGTAATTTTGTTGCATACAAGCCCTAGTGAAAGATATTAAGTCCTCCTTTTCTGCCGGAATTACTCGTTGTCGTTCAAGATGTCCTTCCAATATTCTCAAACTCCACATATGGTACGTACGTAAATAAACTTTCCACATCCAGCGACAATAACTTCGCATTATGAGGCAAGTTGACATCTTTAACTTTATTAATTAAGTCCATACTATTCTTTATACTATATTTGGGATTGAAATCAGATCTAGATTTGAATTCATAATTCAAATATTTTGACAAACCATATGCTGGTGCTCCTATGTAAGAAACAACGGGACAAATTGGAATATTAGACTTATGTATTTTAGGTCCATATTTAAAACCCATTCGCGGAATTCTTACTAAATATTTTCATTCTTATATTTACAATGGCTAACATGTAATTGTACGGTGATTGTTATTAGTTTAATGCACAGATATCTACTGATACACTGTTGAAGCTTCCAGTAGGTGCCTAAAGTAGTTTACCAATAGCTAACATCAGTGCACTGGAATTTAACCATCCACTATGAATAGTGTTGCAATAATTAATTAGCAAGTTTGTGGAGCACACCTTGAAACTTACACAAAGAGCGCTGTCACGTCAGTCCGACCCTAAGCAGAATAATATGGTGGAGCGACGATGAGTAGCGACCGAGCTAGGGCGCTGGTGGCGGAGGCCAGAGGGTGAGCGTGCGTCTGTTGAAGGTCCAAGCGGCACGCGCGGCGAGCGCGGCGAGAGCGGCGCGGGTGGGCCCCCCGGCGCTGCAGGCGAGCGTGGGCCCCGCGGCAAGCGCGGCAAACGGGTACACGCACGGCACGACCGCACTTCTCTCCGCCCTCTCGAGATCCCAAACTTTTCGTTATCCCCCTCGTTCTGTCGCTCGACTACCTCCTTCGGTCTCTCTCTAGTTCTGTCGCTCGTCGCATGCATCGCACGGAGTACGTTTCGCCGCATGATAATCGCCTCCTCATAGTGTTTATCGCGCGTAGATATGGATTCCGTGGTACAAATGACGACAGGTGTAGGCGCCCACGGCTCGACGCGACGTTGCGAGACGCGGCGAGGCAGCTTCGAACGCTCACCGGAGGATACGGCAGGTAACTCTTCCGTAACTTCTAAAACGTTTCCTCTTCAGTTTTTAGAGCAGGTCCTGTGCGCTGGTAAATCTGGTAATGCATGGCGGTGGGAGCTATACCGATCTTACCGTGCAGACATCTCATACTCTTTCTTCCACTGTCTCAGAGACCTAAAATATTGGGACAGAGTGATGCAACACTAATGATGTGTGTGGTTGTAGGCAAGCCGGGTGCCGATGGCGCATTGGGGCCACCGGGCAAGGATGGCGTGCCGGGGGCCACAGGTGTGCACGGGCCCCCGGGTTGGCCGGGCGAGCCGGGCCCGCAAGGCACTAAGGGCGAGTACGGCGACATTGGCTCGCCTGGCATGCTAGGCGCGCCCGGCTTGCCTGGCCCGCCTGGGTATCCTGGAGTCAAGGGTGACAAGGGAGACAAAGGAGACTCGGTGAGTGATACCTACGTTATCCTATACATACATACATAATACTTTATCTATACTTCTATATACTTTATACTAATATTATAAAGAGGAAAGATGTGATTGGTTGTTTTGTATTGAAAAGGTTCCAAAACTACTGGGTCGATTTAAAAAAAATACCATTAGAAAGCTGACTTTTCAGTGAGTGATATAGGCTATATTTTATCCCTGTATTCTCATGGGAACGGGAATTAGGCGGGTGAAACTGCGATTCGCTGCTAGTGAAACTAAACGATATGCAACTTGTTAATAAATTTGTTCTCGATGGCGGCGGTGGCGGTTCCTCGGCACTCTGCAGAAGTACAGGAAGCTGAGGAGAAGACAGGTATTTATCGACTCCTTCCTACTACTAAATAGATTTTAGGCTTCATTAACAAGATTTCGAATATTTCTTGGTTCGGCAAAGCCCAGCAATCTCTCGCAGTACTCAACTAGACAAAGGTCGATAGGAGCAAAACCCACTGAACATGTACAATGTATGTCTAAACTGGTAATCTTTATGCCCACTGTTGAACTTACAGGGAGACGCCACGGGCTTCGAGCTTTACGGACATGAGTTGGTAAGTTCACTTCTTTCAAAATATAGATAACTTATTTCGGGTATTTTTATATATTTTTTATTGGTTGACGAGTCCAAGCGGAAGGTAAGTTTATTTTATAATACCAATATATACTAATCGTGCGTTTGTTTTTGATAGATGTTGGGGCCTCCCGGGGCTCCAGGCCCCGCAGGTCAACCGGGACTGGCGGGCCCCCCGGGAATTAAGGGCGAAAAGGGTGAGCCGGGAATACGAGGGAGAGATGTAAGTCAATACTGTCCTTAGACAGGCACTCCACTCGCTTCTTATGATTTATTTCTCAACAGTATAAATTGGTTCCAGGGTATCCGAGGCGATAAGGGAGAAACTGGCCACATGGGACTGCCGGTGAGTATCTCCACTGAGCGCTACGGCGCGGCGGCGGATCACGCGTCTGTCGATAGTGTCGTGTCGTGACATCGTGTCGTATGTGTTGCAGGGTGCGATGGGGCTGCCGGGCGAACCGGGCCGCAACGGTGGCCAGGGACCTAGGGTGAGTTCCGCGCCTTCCTTACACACATGCATATACATACATTATGTAACGGCACGATACCAACCCTTTGCTATGACTAATTAGTTGCATTCGCTTTCTACTGTAACTCAGAGCTAACACTAGAGAAAGCGATACTTGTGCGATAACCAGCATGCGAGAGTGGAGTTGTGGTACTAATCCTGTGGTGGGTGTGGTGTGGGCAGGAGAACCGCTGGCCGCCGGACTTCGCGTACACGTAGTGAGCGGGGCGCGCCGCGAGCCGCCGCTGCACCGCTGCTGCGCCGCCGCCGCGTCGCCGCCGCATCTGCATCACTCACCGACTACTGTAAATTGTTATATTTGTATGTACTTACCCACTACATTAAGTGACCACGTTACCGCATCTAGCTGTAAGTGTTATCGATTGTGAAAAAAAAATACTTTATTGTTAAAGATACAGTAAAAAGTACACGTTCGTCGAAGTTTAATTAGTTTATACAATTCCAGATCGATACTGTCCTTTCTTAAAATCGTGCATTCTTTAACGTCTTATCAAAATGTTATTTAATCAATTCTTTCTTCATGCGCTTATTTTGAACTGTAGATAAGTACCTTACCACCACTATGCACAGGCCAGGCACTTCATTCATTCATGATTCCACTATTTTCAAAGATCGATACCGTTAATTTGTAAAACTAAAAATATCATAAATAGAATAAAACCATTATTTAAAACGTATAAAAGTACATATTGCTAGCAATGAAATGAGATTGAATATTTTTTATGAAGATGTTTATAAATTTTTCAAGGTTGAAACAATAGTATAATCCGGGTGCCAAGTAGTAGGTAGGTATTTGTAGTATATAATAATTAATATAAGTACTTAATAATGGGCACTCTGAAGGCCTGTCAAAGATATTTAAACAACTTGTTGCAACCACTACCGCCGAGCGATGCGAACGCGTGTGCGGTAGGCGTGTGGGAGCCGGGCGGCGCGCCGCCGCCCCGGCGCGCGAGCGCCTTTAAATAGAAGTATGTACCTACTTACTGGTATCTTCTGTGAAAACTCCATCCACCACTTTTGAAATAAACCTTTGTGTAACATGAACAAATATGATAATCATTCATGATAAATACCTTTAGAATTTTTCTATCTTGACGATCCCATTACATTTATTTCGGTGTATTTATGTCTTAATGTCTATGTAGTTTGTAACCTAGAATAGGTCTATTAATTGATGTGGTACTATCTTGTATCTAACAAGTGTCGGCACACCGGACCGACCACGCGCCGTACCGGAGCCGGGCCACAGAAGGGCGCCCGTCGCCCATCGCTACTGTGAAGCCGACCCCGTGTGGGATCTACACGGGGTCGACATCACTGACTGTACTATACTTTTCTATCTCCTCGTAGTTACCTTTTATCATTTTAAGCTATGTTCGGTCCTTTTTATTACAATTAAAATAAAGATAAGGTTTAGATATAGAGTGCCTAGCACGCGTAGACGCGGACGATGTGACATAACTCATGAACTGCTGACTACCAGGCTATTATTGATGGCAACTCGCCTTATTTTACTAGAAACCAAAACCATCTAAGAATTTTAAGAACATTCTGTGCTTTAGATTTCTTCGGAGTGTGGCATAATGTCTTATCTCTGCCCACCATTACTTAGTAAAAAAAATACTGTGTTGTGTGAAAGCATTGCGTCACATCGTCCTAGTCACCGCCGTGCGTCGCAGGGCCGCGGGGCCCACGCGCCTGCCACGGCGGTGTGAGGCCGCGCGGTCCCCAGCGGCGGACGCGTGCGGCGCGCACCCGAGTGCTGCCGTCCGAGGGGCCCACTCCTCACCCTACTCATAATGTATGTACCTACACCTGTATGTAGGTGCCTCTCTTCTCTACCTTCTTATTCTTACTCTCTAATCTAATCTAGCTAGTCTCGTCCGTTGCACGAAAATTTTATAATTTGATATTAAATTGAAATGATGATTTCTCATGTTGGCACAAGCATTCGCTTCGTTAACGCTGGTCAATGGGCCCCCATGGCCCCTGTGCAGTGTTTATCTGCATCCGACAATGGTGCCTCACGTTGCGGGACGTTGTTGTTCGCTGCGAAGCAAGGTGCGGTGGCAAGCTCATGTCCTTAATCATTTTTAATTTTTATTCATTTTCACAGACTTACCGGCGCGGCAGTCATAATTATACTCGTAGGTATCACTCTCATTGATTTTGAGATCTAACATTTTGTAGTAGCGTTTCCTAGAATTAGCCTTACACACAGAAACAGTAATTAAAGTAAATAATTAATTTGTCACAAAACACAAGTAGAGGCAAGACTTATATTAATTTGCCTCTACTTTTATAATTATAAAAGTAGAGGCAAGACTAATTAAATGAATATTGAATGGTATCACAGTGTTTTAGTGTGTGATTCTACACTATCTAAATTTAAATTTAAATAATTTGAAACAATAAAACAAAATGTATGTTTGTGTAATGTTTTGTGACAAATTAATTATTTATTATCACCGGTTGATTGTTGACATTCATTCTTCTAAATTCTTGCGAAGGGATTCGCGCCATGTCCGCTAGTGTTTACACCTTAACTTCCCAAAAACTGCTTATATACAGCCTACAATAGGTACATAATACAAATCAAAAGTATAACAAAAGTAGAGGCCGCTCGGTTCCTTATAAAAAACATACATCAAGACAACTAACTTTCTATTAAAATGGTTTAACAAAGAACTGGACACTAACTACCTGCGTACAATATAAAGTAAAATAAAATCAAGCAAAAATACGTGTGTGCAGCAGTGGCAAATGGGTAATTGCTCAGTGATATTATTGCTCTATGAGCAAACACTAATAAATTCAAATTCAAATTCAAAAATGCTTTAATTGCATAAATACAATAAATGTACAATTAGAAAATGTCACTTCATATTTAAAATAAAAATACAATGACACGGAAATAAAGTGGTATTTTTTATTTATGCCGCTTCGGTATGTAGACTAAAGTAAAGAAACGACGAAGAAACCGTAATAGGGTATATGCATCGATTTTTTTTATTGTTTTAATCGATTCTTCAGGTCATTATTTAACCGAGGAATGATAAGACGCTCACTGAATTTCGCATTAACAAGGTAAAAAAATCAAATCAAAACTACAATCATTTTCGGGTGATAAAAACGCTGCCATATTGGCGCCATGTTTATGTGACGTCGACGTACACACTCGATTAAAACCTTTGGTGACGACCTCGGTAGTGATCATCTCAGGAAAGAGGTTTTCCGAAAAAACTGAAAATAATCGACAATACGAAATGTCAAGTGGGCAGAATAGTGTCAAATAAAGGTGCAGCAAGCAGAATAAAAAAAGAAGAAATGTGTACAGTGATGTCACGTCCGCTCTAGTCAATGGCGTAGCGTTTTGAAATTTTGCGATTGAGATTTAAAATATAAATTTTTCAATGGTTTAATTCTACAATAAAAACATCTCAAATGCAAAAATAAATATGTAGATATGTTTCTATATCAAAAGAGAATAAGTATTTATTTTTTTAGCCATTTTGAAATCACATGCATATACCCTATTGTTATTTTTCGAGTTGGAGCAAACATCTATATTTTAGCTACCACCTTCAGGGTGTCGAGACAAGGCGAGCCCAGCGACACTCGACCGTCAGTAAATGTACCTACTACCTACAACCATAATAGAAGGTACAATATATATAATGTATTACATTAATGTAACTATAGGATGGGTGGACTCTCCTCTGAGAACACGAATCTCATAAGAGTCTGGGCAACATTCGAGAAAAACGTAGTAGCGCGTGTAAAGCTAGTGTGCACGTCTAGTACTAGGAAATACCATTACAATATGTCAAATCTAAAAATCATATCGAATACAGCTTTACATAATTATGAGCGAACTTCACGCAAGGGTAAGTTTGTTTGTTCATTCATCAATTATACGAATAGTTTTGTTCTCCATCTGCATATCCATTATTTGGTATCTGACGATTTCTGTATTTTCGTGCAACGAGCCTAAACACGAATGTACAAAATAATGTAATATTCTTAAGTAGTTAGGTACCAACCTAGAAAGCAATTCTTTCTTTCTATCTTAATTATAAAAGTGTAACACTAGTTGATTCGAATAACTAATCGAATTGCGAGTGCATTTGCGGAGAAAAGCTATTGTGAATAGTTTAAGCCCTCGTTTATTAGTACTTAAATTTGTTACATTGGTGATCTGTAATAAAGATTACAGTTGTAAATAGTGCACGGTACATGGAGCGTGGTCGCGGCGAAGCGGCGGCGGCAGAGCGGCGGCGGAGCGGCGGCGGTACCGTCGCGGATCTGGCGCGGCGCGACGCCGTTCTGACTCGTCTCGTCTGCGACGACCGCGTTCCATCCCGTTACCAGATAATGATAATCTTTAAGGTTTAGTTTTTTTATGAATGTCAGTCGTCATTTGTACCAAACGATAACAGTCACTACTAATTATATCATAAAAATTGTTGTTTTACAAATTATTTTGAAAGAAAATAAATATTTGCATGCCGTGCACACGAGTATTTTCTTGATGCCTCCTGTCGCTTCGCTCCTCTGCCTCCTCTCCTTGCAGTAAACTGTCCCTGTTCTAATCATCCACTCCAATGAGTGTTTTAGTTTGTGCTCAACCAATATTACCTCACGCTCACCACTCACCAGACATCATTTTTAACATATAAAGTGTCTTACTGCGTCTGTACCTCTAAATAAGTCTGGTCCTTCTTCCCCACTGGCCACACTTGCCCAGGGGCCCGCTATCTAGGGGGCCCCTAGTTCCTGTCAGATTCAATACGAGTAACACATATGTAGGTAGGTACAAGGTTGTTGATAACCCAGTTTTTTTTAAATATCTTTCGTTGAAAGTTGCCAAGTAAATAAAAAGGTAGATAGGTACCTACTTTATTAATTACAATACCTTGTTGGGTACCTGTCCCTGAGATGATCCACATTTTTTGCAACTACCACTAAATATCCTGTTACAATTACTATTCACGTAAACATTCCGAAGAAGGATATTACTTAGGTAATTTATATATTTTTTTTATCTTTTTCTTAATTTTAGTAACAAAAAGGTGATTTTTCAAAACATTGTTTTTGAGCCATCTTAGGAAGAATGCAATTAATGTATATTTAGAATATATTGAATTCAAAATATACTGAGTTTTAGGTCTACTTGTATTATTTATCAAACAGCTACTTTGTCCAGCGATGTATTTGAGGTTTATTTTATTTCTTTGTTTCCTTTATTTTACTTTAATTAAAACGGTAATATAACACTTTTATTAAAGTTTAATTTTTTAACCGACTTAAAAAAAGGAGGAGGTTCTCAATTCGACTGTACTTTATTAAGCTATTGCATAGCTTCTATCGCGGGCCTTGAGCGCGGGGACCGAATCCAGAAATTCCGTAGCGAAAAAACCTTGACTTTTGTCTATTTAGTTCAGCAACTCGCCTCTAGATGGCATTGCAATAGCTTTACCGCGGCAGTCCCCGAGTGCCACACGTCTTTTTTTTATTTTCTTTTGTGATTCGATTTCGATTGTCATAGATGGCGCGACAACCAACGACGCGCGACGTAAGAAAAATATAGTCAATCCAATTATTATATTTAGTTGAAGAATCTTAATCATGCATGGATATCCAGTTCAATAAGGCTGATTAAAAATAATACAATTTATTATAGATTCAATAATAAATAGAAATACATAAAAACGCCATTATTTGAAAGTGACGTCAATACGCGCGCTGATAGTGATGGTACCTAATAAAAGAAGTTTTGTATCAATCAAATTTTGCAATGCATCGATTTTGATTAGGTACCTTACTCTGACTAAGTTGATTGATAAGTTTCATAAATCGAAGAAAATTATTATATTAACGCTCTTTAAATAATCTTCTTATCATCTTGAATAAAAAATCATGTCATTGGAAATAATATGTTGGAATAAAATAATAAAAATGTTGGACAATTCACTCACACAGCATTATCTAGCCCCAAGCTAAACAGCGCTTGTGTTATGGATACTTGATAACTAATATACAATACCTACACTACATGGATAAATATTTTTAAGCTATTGCATAGCTTCTATCGCGGGCCTTGAGCGCGGGGACCGAATCCAGAAATTCCGTAACGAAAAAACCTCACGCTCCCCACTCCGACCGGAACAGCGGTGATGCTTTTTAGTTTTGCCATCTATCGATGAATAGTAGAACTTTTAATGACTTTTTGAAATATGACGTTTGTCTCTTTAGTTCAGCAACTCGCCTCTAGATGGCATTGCAATAGCTTTACCGCGGCAGTCCCCGAGTGCCACATGTCTTTTTTTTATGTTTGTTACCTCAGAACTTTTGACTGGGTGGTCCGGAAAATTTTGTTCAGTTCTGACAATCCTTGAAAATGCATGAAAAAACTATAAAATTTGAAGTCGGTTTATAGTTTTTTAAAACAAAATTAATGAATTCATAATTCATAAGCCTTGTGAAGGATGTTGCAAAATGGAAAATGGTTGTTAATGCTGTTTTTTATATAAAAAAATACAAAATGAGAAAAGTGGTAGACTCAGATATATATTCAGAAGATAAGTCTGATAAAAAGGCTGTTCAGATCAACTCCTTTATCTCTTTCTGTACAAGAAACACTCAAGTGGCTCATTCGATTAATAAAATATGATAATTATTCATATTTTAAAACTCAGGGTTTCCTTCTTCTGCATCAGATTGATGTATACTACTTACTTGAGTTTATTTCTTGCGGATGCTTGAACTTGATGCGTTGCGCATAGCAGTGCTCAGCACGGCACGTGGCACGGCACGGCACGTGGCACGGCATGCGGCACGGTGTCGGCATGCGGGCGACGTCGCAGCTGCGGTACCTACTGACGCGCTTCTCGTTCCGCAGGGCCCGCCCGGACTCGACGGCATGAAGGTGAGACCTACACCCGACCACACCGTACTGTTCATATTAATAGTGTATGTAGTGACGTCACGTTAACCAATTGTGTGTGCACAGGGCGCGCAGGGCGAGCCTGGCTCCAAGGGCGAGCGTGGGGACCCCGGCCTGCCGGTACGTACCGCGACCTGCTCTACCTCTAACATGACCCACCTCCGTAGGATGTTCACTTAATGAGTTCGCTTCGCTTCCAGGGCACGGACGGCATCCCCGGACAGGAGGTCAGTACCCAGTGTTCCGTCCGCTCCTACTCGCACCTAGGTGTCGCAGCATGAGAGAGAGTGAGCGCGGTGATAACGCTTGTCTCGTTCGCAGGGGCCGAAGGGCGACAAGGGATACAAGGGCGAGCCCGTGAGTGAGCACGTGCATGCCGTGTCTGCGCGCACCGACCACTAACCGCCTCATCCGACTAACTGCACTCGGCTGCACGCGCTGTGCTGGTGCCGGTGTGTGCAGTGATCGTGTCGTGTTGCAGGGTGGTGCCGGCAAGCGAGGGCGCAAGGGGGACCGCGGGGAGAAGGGGGAGCAGGGTGTGCCCGGGCTGGACGCGCCCTGCCCGCTCGGGCCCGACGGCCTGCCGCTGCCCGGCTGCGGCTGGAGACCCAATAAGGTACCGTCTGCCTCACCTCACATCTGAAGCCCACTTCTTACAACAAATACTTACCTTGTATTTTGTTATTCAGATTTTAGTATCACCTACCTAACCCAGTAGCGAGAGTCGCTTTGTAGAGTTGTAGAACTAACGGGGCGCACGATCGACGACGACGACGGAGCCTCGTCGCGGTCGATCCGAGCGCCGCCGGTGACGGTGTGCATGTGTGTGTGTGTGCGCCAGGAGGCGACGAGGGCGGCGGGTGGAAGCGGCGCGGAGGCGGGGGGCGGTGGCGGCGGGACGGGGGGCGGCGCGGGGGGGCAGGACAGCGAGGAGGAGGGCGAGGAGGGGGAGGAGTACGAGGCGGGGCGCGAGGACGAGCTGGACGCGCCGCGCGACTACGACGACTACGCCGACAACGCGCACCCCGACCGCCACCACGACTGACCGCGCTCTATTCTCTCTCTCTCCATCTCACTCTCTCTCTCGCTCAGCTGTCCGCAGCTCTAGCTCTAGTTCGTTGCGCGTCTTCTCTGTCGACGCGGACGCTCGTCCCTCTTCCGAGGCGGATCGCGCTGGCCGATGCCTCTAGGTACTTACAATAAAAAAAATACGTTATTATAGAAATATAAAAATAGTTAGACTTTAATATTTCTTCTGTTAGATTAGATATTTCCCTAATTTTCTCTAACTAGTGACTTTGACGTTTGAATTCAGTGACATGTTCATAGAGAAAACCCAAGGATGCCCTCCGCAACAACGCACAGGCAGCATGCATGATGTACATACACCTGCACTTGTCTATGTTGATCAGACATACATACATACGTAGGTAGGTTTCTTGATACTGAGGGTGTTTCTGTAAAGTAGTCCTTCCTATGCTATGCTCTCCCTGCTCCTGACTGTACCTACTGTGGCGCGCGGCGCGGCGCGCCGGGGGGAGGGGGGGTGCGGCGTACGCTCACTAACATGATCGCGTAAGTAGCTTTCAGACCAAATAAAATGTCCACTCCCTACCTACGTTACATGATTTAAACTGTGCTGTGCATTAAACTGTGTTTGGTCTAGCTTAAAAATATTAATCTCTCGAGAATAACATTTCATGACCCCTCTGGTTCTTTTTAAACGACTTCAAAAAAAGAAGGAGACACAATTCGACTGTATATCTTTTTTTATGTTTGTTACCTCAGAATTTTTGTCTGGGTGGTCTAATTTTCATGATTCTTTTTTTATTAGAAAGCTTTACGTGTAATATCATTTTAATTTGGTCCAGTTCTAACAATGGGATCCATAAAAAACTATATAATTGAAGTCGGTTTATAGTTTTTTAAAACAAAATCAAATATTCTTTTACGTAGGTACCTAAATAAAACATTCAGCCGTACATAGAATCTCCCCCTTTTTTCAAAGTGGGTAAAATATTTATTATATCGCATATTTGCTTCAGCCGCCGTTTCCCCGCAGGAGGCGATGATGCAGTGGGTGCGGCAGAAACTCGACGTCGACAACGACTTGCCGCCGCTCTGACGTTCGCATCACGTCACTTCGCATCGCACCGCATTACCGTGCATCACGACACTTCGCGTCGCAACGCTATATTAACATCGCGCTGCATCGCCACCGCACCGCTGACTGCAGTCGGCAACAATGCAACCAAGAATTCTCTTCTTGCGTATTTGACTTCACTGAGGAATTAGAATCGTATGTTTCCTGAACTAATATTTATAGTCTAACTCATGATAGTTTTATAAAATATATGAGTTTAACACGCATGAAAGGAACTCATTTTGTCAAACTCAAATAATTATGAGTCAGTTTAGATTGTTTTTTTTTATTTATATAGAGTAATTAACAAAAAGGCACTTAGTTATAATATAACAAAATGAGTGTTTTGATGTACATGTATAATAAAGCTGTGTAACGGTAGGTAAGTACTGTTTGTCTGTTAAGTTAGGATCGAGTGTATGCAACGAATGTGGCTATCTGTAAATGCATGTGTTCCGAAGAATTCATAATTTAAGTAGAGTCTTAGTTTATGAATTGAGACAGAGTATTTTTATATTTTGTACAGAATTATTTGTATTGTATAGGTAGGTACCTGCCACGTTATGGCGACCGTAGGCTTAGGCGCTAGGTGTGTCCGGAACGATACAAGTAGCCCTGCGCGGTGCAGCTGCGCACCCCGCTCGCACCCCGCTCGCACCGCGCTCGCTCCGCGCTCGCTCTGCGCTGGAGTGGAGGCGAGCACGGACCTGACGGGCACGCAGAGTGTTGCAAGCGTGTCCAGTATCTCTGTCTCTCTTGAATTTGTTGCCAATACTAGTTTATACTTTGTCACCAGCTCTTCCACGCTCTACCTTTTTCACTAGGTACTAACCCTCAAAAACTGTATAATATCCAAACATTTATTTATCTCATAGAACATTTTAATAAGACAATCGTAACTAGTATTTGCATCCATAAGGCAGAGTGCCCGGGATGCTGGCAGCAATAGCAATGCTCATTCTGAAATAAAAGCCAGCATTCCGATCACGATCATTGTGGTGTGGACTTGTGAAAGAGGTTACTTGAGTGAGGAGTACGCACATAGGCCCGTATAATGAAAGGTTGCTCAGTCATCGATCTATGTTTGAGCGACGCTTTTCTTTGGTCTAAACGACACTCGAGCATAGCTCTAGGACTGAGCAAGCTTTCATAATACGGGCCACATGATAGACTATGTCTGCCTGCTCTCTCTGCTCCCCGCACTAGTTGGTGTACAAAGCTAGGTACTGGTATATACATTGTGTAGTGTGTAGGTAGACAGACACGCGTACATCAGGTGGACGTGGAATACTTGCCCATTAGATGATAAGCTATGTAAATGACCGCTCACATTGTTGTAAATATTTTTATGAAAAACAAATTATTGTTAAAATGTTGACGAGGAAAAAATTAAATTCTTGAATTTGTTTATCGATGTTTCGTTTGATTGTATATCTAGTCTATCTCCTAGTAATGTAAGTACAAGCCGGACCGGGCCCGGGCCGGGGACAGAAATAAAATGAAATGAAATATTTTTATCACACTAATATTATAAATGCGAAAGTTTATATGGATGGATTAATGTTACCGCTTCACGCCAAAACTACTGAACAGATCGGGCTGAAATTTTCCATACTTACATGTTATTATAATACTGGAATCAAACATAGGCCTTGCTTATACTTTTTATCCCATAAATCAGTTCCTGTGGGATACATATCACCTGCAAACATTCATTTATAGAGGTAGGTACAACGCGTGCGAAGCCGCGGGGCGCAGCTAGTTATTACATCATTAAACTTTACAGACTTACGTACCTAGTAATTTACTAACTAACTAACTATTTAAAATCCATCCTTCCATCCACAGCCCGTATCGGTCCACTGCAGGACGCAGGCCTCCCCCTGATAAACGCCTTATTGGCGTTTAACTCATGGGGGGGTAATGCCCATTTATTTAAAATAAACCTAGAAAGCTTCAACTAGTTGATCCTTAATTGTATCTTAAGGATCAATAATAATTAGTCGTATCGTATGTCATTTTATTTATCAGGCAGGATAGTTGTAAATCAAGGCCTGAAATACTTGGAAAGCGATTTGTCGCGCTAGAAAGTTAAATTCGGCCAATCGAAGTATTTTATGAAATGAAAAATGATTGATAGGGGTAAAATGCTGAAGTAAATTCTAAAACTTAGGAGAAAAAATTGTTCAGTCATTCAGTTCGAAAATACGAGGTTACCTGCAGTTTTGGAAATGGGCAATTTATAGGTTTTGATGTGCTCTTTCTGCATTTCAACTTTGCCCCCTCGAATTCAGCTCAGCCGCGCAAGCAGCCCGGCTAGACGGTTGTTTAAACTACTTTTTTCAAATAATAGGACTACAACCGAACGACACTGTGTAGAGTAACTTATTACTACCTACGTAATCAATTGAGAACAGGAAAGAGTTGCGCGCTCGAAGTGCAGTGCACGTCAACACGCGGGGCGGATCGGAGGCGCGGGGGCGCGCGGCGGCAGGCAGTTGTTTGCCTGCCGCCTGCCTCGGCGCGCGCTTCCACGTCCACGTCCACAGTACAGACGACGCGACGGCCCACATTCACAAGTGACCGAGTTCTCGACATTAGGTACATTCAATGAGCTCTGCGCATCGAGTGTGAAGTGAAACTATGAGTTTGTCCGCATTCCTGCGGGCCCGGCGCGGGCTGCTTGTAGTGCTGGGCGCGCTGGCAGCGGTGTCGGCGAGCGCAGTATCGGCGGCCGCGGTGTCAGCGAGCGCAGTGTCGGCGGCCGAGGAGCCCCCGCCGCCCGACGCCGCGGAGCCCTCTTCGTTTCTGGAACTGAACCAGACTGATCGGGACTTATCGTTTCTTTTGGAAGGTAAATATGGAATTATGATTAGGTTTTTATAGGATTTTAATAATAAAACACCAGACTAACAAAGAACAAAGGTACGATAACCAGTTCCTCACAATCCTATTTACAACTCTACCCGTCAAGGACACTACCTCGTCTACTGACAGACCCACTGACAGTTCCACCAGGCTCCTCGTGACTGCCTGCGGCTCCCATTGCGGGATTTAGGATATATATAGGTATACTAATTAATTAGGTCATACTATTCAATTTTACCGACTCGATGGTAAAGAAAAGATTATAAAACCTACATATAATAAGTATACCTATAAAATAATGCATTTACTGTAAACTATGTAGGATTTAATTGAATTGAAATAAGACATTGTGCGTAGTTCAGAAGTACTTAGGTACTACAAATTGTCGGGATGTCAAAACTGAGATTCGTTAGGGTTGGCACTGCTACTACAAAAATCTCTGGTGAATTATTTACTACAAAATGACGATTTGTTAATTGAAATCTAATAGAATATTTTTATGGGTGAAATATTTATTCATTGGAATCCTGTTAGGTCTAAATCATGTTCGTGACAATGACAATAACAATAACCCTTAAAACGTTTGATTTGATTTGTTGGTAAACATTCTACTCCGAGACACCACGGCCGCGGGGTTGACACAAAGCTACCGTCTACGGGGCGGCTCCAAATTAAATAAGCAGAGTCAGAATAAAAGGCAACCTTATTCAATGTGTGAATTCAATACACGGTGCACGATATGGTGCAGCCTCCGTCGAGTGGCATTACTGGAACTTGCTTGCAGTAAGCCTGCCTGATGATGGTTTACAAACGTTTTAGTTTGGGGAAAAAGTAAATACATCGATGTAGGTAGAATGTTTCTAAGAAAACCAAGCAATTACTTCATATAAATTGCATAGGAACAATGTATAAACCGCGGCAACGAGTGAATTTTAGGTTATGAGCGGTTTGCTTACACACTTTGTACGCCGACTTTGGCTAATGAGATCTACTTGTTTCTCCAAACTAAAAACTGAGAATATCCGCCGATGAAGTAGAATTTGTCACTTTCGGTGTCTGTGTCAAAACTTGTCTTCTTGGACAAAGATTCAAAACGTTCATCTTTGTTCTTGGAGCATGAAGTTATACAGGGTGGCACATTAAGATCGGTCAGTATGGGCAAGATACAAGATACAAGAAGACACAAGATTTTATTGATAAATATTATATTTACATGTCAAATACATTACAGTACATTATTACTACCTATTTCATACATTACGTTATTGTTAACTTCTTTTCAAATTATATTATTTCATTTTAATTAATATTATTATTATTTTGCTTTACTAAGTATTTATCTAATTCAAAATGATGCGCTATAGCCCTACGTATGTTTTGCACGTGACCTTATTTGGATCGTTCCTAAATCAGGCGCGGGGATTGTATTCTATAGTTCGGGTAGCTTTCTGTTCTCCAGTAGAAAGCCATGACTTAAGTCTGTGCTTGAATATGTCGGAGGAAGCGGCATCTCTTATTTTTTCGGGTAATCGATTATACACTGCGGGGCCCATTATGTATACTGATCTCTCCAACTTAGATAGTTTGTGTGGAGTGTGATAAGTCTATAATGGTACTTGTTGCTAAGGAGAGCGCCGCAAGTCTGCAACTATAGGAGTCAGAGTCAAGTCGTTTATTTCTTTAGACTTACAAAATAAGCAACAGTTTATGTTTACCTGATGTCAGTACCAAAGCAAGCGGATTAGCAACTACAAGGTGGGGAACTAGGATAGATAATACAGGGTGGGGCAAAGTCACACGTCAAAAGTTTGTAAATGTGTGTAGGTGTGTAGTGTTGGTGTGTGTATGTTATGTTAGCCAGAGTCGTAACCAGTCGTACAAAGTGTCTGCGGTCCCGTCGTCGTAGGGAGTTAATTATCGGATACGTATCTCTATGGCTTAGCACGAAGGACGTCGTTGCTCACTCATTCAAAAGTTTTTTTTGGATCATTTTGGCAATTGTTTTTTCGAATTTAAAAGATTAACGATACGATTAAGATATTTTAGAAGGTACCTGACATTCATTAATTAAAAAGGGAAAATAGGTTACGTTCTCCCAGTGCTTACTCAAAAATTGGCATGTGTTACAACTACACGCAAACACATACGCTCACAGTTATATTACCAGTCCTGTGCAATACAAAGAAGAACAAAGACGGAAAGACAACAATATTTCATGCGAATCACGACCGCCCGTGCCGCCGGTCCGACGGTGACTGAGGCACACAATTGTACACAATATGAGGTTGCCATTTTCGAGAAACTAGTACCTCATCTTCCCTTTTTAATTAATCAATGGTACCTGACAAAGTTTTGAAAAGAACTAAGGAATATTTTTTTTCGATTTGTCTACTGATCTTCTTCTTACATACATGACGGAAAGTCCATCCCTCCACAGGGGGAAAGCTACACCTGAACTTTAAGCCCGGAGGTTACATGACCGTGGTGTGCGCCGACGGGCTGAGCCTCGCGGGGGGCGCCCCCCTGCCGCGCCTCAGGACCCCCACGCGTGTCGGGCGCGTGCACGTGGGCTGCCCCCCGCCCCCCGCCGGTTACCGTGTCCTGCTCGCGCGGCTCGGCGTGCAGCTCGTGCCCCGCGGGAACCTCACCCTCGCGCTGCCTCCCGCCGCGTCCCGTGCCGCCCCCCTCTCCGCCGCGCACCTCGCCGGCCTGTGGCTCGACCGCCTCACGCTGACCGCCATTTCCCCCTCCGCACCGCCCACCGCACCCTGCGCCGACCTGCTGCGCGGCGCGCCCGGTCTGCGCGCGCTCGAGGTCCGCGGCGTGCCGCTGCCACGCGACGTGCTCGACGCCGCGCCCGCCTCGCTCGCCGTGCTCTTGGGACTCGCGGCGGCGCGCGTGCCAGCCGCGGTGCTGGAGCGCCTCACCATGCTGGAGGCGAGGCGCACTGAGCTGGAGGGCGATGCACCCCTCCTACGCACGTTGTCTCTTACTCTGAGCGGTGCCCCACCGAGTTGGGCGCGCTTTCCGGCGCTGCGCACGCTCTCGCTGACGGACTGGGCGGCGGCGGGGCAGCCCGCGCGCTGGGAACACTGCGCCGCGATCCACACGCTGAGGCTGACGAGCGCGCGCGCGCAGTCGCTGCCGGCGCGTTGGCTGGAGGCGTGTGGCGTGCTGCGCGTGCTCGACCTGCAGAGCTGTCGCGTGGGCGAGCTGCCCGCCGCGCTTTTGGAGGGGGCGGGAGGCGGGGCACTGGAGTGGCTCTCGCTGCGCTACTGCGGCCTGAGCGTCCTGCCGCAGGGTCTGCTGGACCCGGCGCCGAGCCTGCTGCACCTCGACCTCACCGGGAACAAGCTGCACGAGCTGCCCAGGTGAGGAGCCGCTCCGCACGATGTATGATGCGCTCGCTTCGATAGTTCTAGATGCTGACGTGCGGTCGTCTGTTCCAGCGGGCTGTTCGCGCAGTCGGTGCGGCTGCAGCAGCTGGTGCTGGCGCGGAACAAGTTCGAGGACGCCGCGGTGTTCGCGGAGGTGGGCGCGCTGCGCGGGCTGGTGATGCTGGACCTGGCGCTCAACCTGCGCCTGCGCGACGCCTGCCCCGGGGACGTCACGGGGACGGGGAGCATAGACAGCGGTACGTTCCTGACCCTGCACCTCCTGCCCCCCCCCACACCGCGCCCCGCGCTGACTCCGCTCTGTTGCAGGCGACTCCCCGTTGCGACTGATGCGCGAGCTGACGGCGCTGAACCTGAGCTCCACGGGCGTGTCGCGCGTGTGCCGCGACTGGCGCGACAACATGCCGCGCCTGCACGAGCTGAAGCTCAGCAACACCAACATCACACGCCTCTCGGTGAGTTTACCATCTGCTCGTTTCAAACGACTTATCACGAATCAATTCAGTTTTAAAAGATCTTTATTTATAAAATATATATCACGAATCAATTCCACTGAGGCCTGCTTCCTTTTCACGAAAACAACCCTGACCCAAACTGACCCTCTACAAATACATTTAATTTAAAAGTTGGGTTAAGTTAAAAGTTAATCAGTAAAATAGTTATTGTATATTATAATAACCCCTAAAATACTACTGATGATTTTCTTTTATTCGCCGTTGGTATAAAGATTTTAAAAAGTGTGATGTGCAAAGTGATCTCATACACAATGTTATTTTACTAGTATTTACACCTTTATAAATTTTCTCAAACTGATATTATCATTCATCAGCATTTGGGACACTTTTCTGGCAGTGTGGCCACGAGATCACTAGCCCGTTGTTGGTGTATTGAACACAAGCCACGAGTTATGATCGGATTGTTGAAAGAGTCTGTTCAGAACTAGTAAGGTATAATCAAAACTGTCGGTCCGCAGTTCAACGACCTACAGCACAAGCGCGACTCGGAGACGTCACAGCGGGAGCCACCGCCCAGCATGGAGCTGTACAACACGCCCCTCGCCGCCATCGAGTACTCCGCCGAGGATGAGCTGCGCGCCGCCAGCCTGCCCCCGGCAAGGTTCGCGGTGCATCTGTCCAAGCCTCTGCGCTGCGACTGTCGCATGTTCCGCGCCGCGCGCGCGCTGCACGAGCACCCGCGCCACCTGAACCTGCGCGGCGCGCTGCTCTGTGCCGGCGCGCGCCTCGGGGCGGCCGCGCGCCCCCTGGCGGCGGTGCGGCTGGACGACATGATGTGCGCCTCCACCGTGCGGCAGTGCCCCGAGCGCTGCGCCTGCGCACAGCAGGAGCGGGGCAAGCTCCCCGACGTGCAAGTGTGGCGTGTGCGCGTTACGTGCGAGCGCGCCGGCCTCCGAGCGCTGCCGCCGCTGCCTGCCCTGCCCGACGTCGAGTGGGACCTGCGTCTCGCAGGCAACCGGATCGAGGCTCTCGACGGCCTGCCCGGGAACCTCACCGTGAGTACTCTCGTTCGCTCCCGCCCGACTCGCGGGCCGTTCACCTACATCGATCTTTTACTCCTTGTTCGATCTCAAATGCATCGATCATCTCCCGACAGATACTGGATCTGCGGAACAACTCTCTCGGTGACGTGTCTCCTCGCGCGGCGGTCGCGCTGCACGGCGCGGACCGCGTGTGGCTCGCTGGCAACCCGCTGCGGTGCAGCTGCGCGCTGCTCGGCGTGGCGGGTGAGCTGCGTGGTCGGAGCGCCCTGGTCGGCGGCGCGGAGTGCGAGGGACGCGAGCTTGTCGCGGCCGTGGAGGAGGAGCGCGTGCGCTGCGCTGCCGAGGAGGAGGGGTCGGACGGAGGCGCGCTGCTCGGTGGCGGCGTGGCGTCGATCGCCGCGGTGCTGCTGGCCGCGCTTTCGGCGGGCGCGGCGCTGGCGAGCCCGGCGCGCCGCGTGCGCGTAAAGGCGACGCTGATCTCGTGGGGCTGGCTGCCGCGCGCCGCCGAGCCGGACGACGGGCGGCCGTACGACGCGTTCGTGTCGTTCTCCGCGAAGGACGAGGCGGCCGCGCGCCGCATCGTGGCGGAGCTGGAGGCGGGCGCGCGACCGCTGCGCCTGTGCCTACACTCGCGCGACTGGACGCCCGGCGAGTACATCGGCGCGCAGATCGCGGCCTCGGTGCGCAACGCGCGGCGCACGCTGGTGCTGGTGTCGCGGCACTTCCTCGCCTCGGACTGGGCGCGCGCCGAGTTCCGCGAGGCGGCGGCGGCGAGCGCGCGCGCCGCCGCGCCGCACCTCGTGCTCGTGTTCCTGGAGCCGCCGGATGCGCTTCCGCTGGATCGCGAGCTGCGCCGCTTCCTCGAGACAAACACTTACATCGATGCCTCCAACCCGAACTTCTGGAAACTCCTTCGCCGTGCGATGCCGCCACCGAGGGACCCCACAATCTCCGCGAAACCGACGTCTCGCGAGCCGCAGCCGGCGGCGAGCGAGGAGCTGGTGCCGGCCCCGGCCTCGGGGGAGGCATCGGCCCAGGACCCGGAGGAGGCATCGGCCCCCGCAAAAGCCCGGTTGACCCCGCCGTCCCCTGCCCTCGCCGACACCCTACCATGCCCGCCATCCCCTGCCCCTACAGACGCACAGTTTCCCCCGCCGTCTCCCGGTCCCGCAGACGGGTCGCCCCCACCGTCCCCTGCCTCCGAAGTAGCCCCTCAGTCCAAGTCGAGCGACGTGTCGGAGAGCTCGTCGTGCTCGTCGGGCGCCTCGTGGGAGAGCCTGCCCTGCGCGCCCCCCGCCCCGCCGCCCGCCCCCTGGCTCGCGCTGGCGACGCCGGCCTGAGCTCGCCCCGAGGTCTGGACGCTCAGTCTCTTCCATCGGAATAAGCTGAAACGCGTTCCTCGGAACGCCATGCTCGCCGCCCGAAGACTTCGATGACCGAAGCCTTCTTTGCGGGCGCCTCCTAATACCTACCATCTAAAACGTTCCAGAGAAACAATGTTAGCAGAGGGTATCTTAGAAGGATGAATAGTGTCGTGACAGACATAAAGTATGTACCTGCCTAGTCACAACAAGACTGACATGGAAAAGCGGATGATAATAATTTATCAATTATGTTTTAACGTGCCATATTATCGAATATTTATTTTGGAGTCAGAAAGCTTATGTTACAATACATTCTTAAAACTAGAACAAGTGAAGCTAAAGACAGTTTCCACTCGTGGTCTATAACTTTCATTTAATTTATTCATCCTAAAGATGTATGCCTAGAATGATTGACTACGGCCCCACACCAAGTTCATGGCCTGTGACGTGGCATCAGGCACTAGAGTTAGAAGGTTAAATATATTGAGTGAGGGTATTTCTTGTTGATAGTAATAACTATTTATCAAGCTGTTTATATAGTAAAAATTTGACTTGTCTAAGTACTTATTTTGTAAGTCTAAAGAAATAAACGATTTGACTTTGACTTTGACTTTATCCCAAGTATATACCCCATTATAATAGTACGGACTTCGTACTATAAAAATACCTGAACAAATTTAACAACACTTAATAATACCTATTAAAAATAAAACACAATGAATGAGGTGTAATGTACTGTGTGCCTATAAAGAAGTAAAGTGAGTATCTATTTATAATAAAATATAAATAATAATATTATAATGAAAATAAAATAAGAGTTCCAAAGCAGTTTGTTTTCCTGATGTCAGAATGTGATGTGATGTGTGAATAATGTAACTTCGTCAGCTTCATACTGTATGTCCCTACTCAAATAAAATGATCGACATTAATCTAAATTTATTCATATATTTTAGGAAACAAAAGCTTTTGAATTAGAAAATAAGGTGCAACAGTATAAAAAATAAGTAAAAATAAGCATCATGTTCCTAGACGTAATGCACGATGCATTACGTCTAGGAACATGATGCCTGGGCGTAACGCATTGGAGAACCTTGTAATGTTGGGTCTGGTTCCTAGACGTCGGTCTAGTCAGAGTCAGAGTCAAATCGTTTATTTCTTTAGACTTACAAAATAAGCACTTAGACAAGTACATTTATTTGCTTTAAAAGCAGCTTGATAAATAGTAATAAATGTCAGAAAAAATCTTATTTAAGAGTGAATTAAAGTCAACTGCCTATTATTAAATAAGGTGCCAAAGTAATTGACTCGGATCCAAGATCCTGGATGTAACGCATTGCAGAACCTTGTAATGTTAGGTCTGGTTTAATAAACGAATGGAATTGAATTGAATGTTTTATTTGTCACACACTGCTTCAAAATACAAATTGATTGATCAAAATACTGAGGACTAACGCACATGGCGGAGCCCGTAATGCTAAACATTTCAATAACAACTGATAATATTGAGCATTATTTTCATTAATGATCGGTCTACGATGATGCTAGTTCTTGTCTAGCCGCCAGTCTGTGGCAATACTCTTGTCCAAAATTTGAATGTCTTTGTGACATGTGTCGTCTGCGCGTCTCCAAATTGTAGTTGATAGGTTGGTTTTTCGAGTATGCATAGTCATAGACAATGACGATTGGTAGATTAGTTTCGCTGTAGCTGAAGAGAATACAAAAACTTCGTAAGAAGAGACGGGACCTCCATTCCCGTCTCTTCTTACGGAGTTATTGTTTTTTCTTTGGCTAGCCGCCAGTATCGCCCACAATCCGAGAAGACCACCGTCAGTTGTCAATCTTGAAAGTTGTAACCGATTCCTAAAGATTTTCTGTGACATTCAGAGCCCCTTCAGAACCGTTGATTTGGACGAACAGAACCATAAGCAACCAAATCTTGCAAAGGCTTACCGCAAAGAGGTTAATCAGCCTTACAATTGTCTATCATTAAACCCCTGTAGGCTGCCTAAAATACAGGCCTCGTCTACACGGCCAATACCTGACAATGCGTCAGTCCACGGACGCCATAGAGAGTAACCAAAGCTGGCCACCATGCCAGCAGACGTATCAGAACCGACACAGTTGGCGACCTTACGATACTTACAGAACACTGTCAGGTCCGTACCTGCACTCCGGAGAAAAATACAGCTATCACCTTGGCGAACCAACAACAAACTTAGCGAATAGTTTGTTTTTGTTAAACATTGCAAAACATTCGAACATAACAAAAAACACTCACTCTGGGGCATCTATGCTACCTGTACTCACCACGGGGCACAAATCACGTCACACTAATATTATAAATACGAAAGTTTGTATGGATGTATGGATGTTTGTTACTTCTTCACGCCAAAACTACTGAACATATCTGGCTGAAATTTAAAATAGACATAGTCCTTGGTCTGAAATAAAACATAGGCTACTTTTTATCCCATAAATCAGTTCCCGTGGGATGAAAATCATCTTTTAACGTTTCCATAGGAACAACGCGTGCTAAGCAGCGGGGCACAGCTAGTAAATAATAAAGAACGGCAGATAAATTAAATAAAATAAAGCCAAATAAAATCGCTCGTCTAACTTGACATCATTCTTCTGGCTATGATAAATGCACAGACCAGCAAACACATGTCGGCACGTCGCGTCGCTCTAGTCACCGCAGCCCGGACACTCCACCAACTCCCTACGCCTAGTTTCAGCTGCAAAGACTCAAACCATATACAATAAATAATCATAGGAACGCCGGCTATTATGTCATTTCGCGCTGACGCCGGCCGGAGAGACGGCGGCGGCGCGGGCGGCGCGGCGCGATCGACACCAGGCGACCGCGCCCGCTGCTGCCGCTGCTGTTGCAACCGCGTAGATAGCTACGTAGTGGTGTTCCTATGTCTTTAGATGAGATCTCATCGCCTTCCTCTAGATGATCCCTCGCCGCCTTCATATCTGCGATGCGCTCGATCGATCCCTTGATTGAAGTCGCTGCTGCTCTCTTCTAAATGGCTGATCGGTATTGTAAGATTTATAATGGCATTGACTGGTGCGATCTCTATTGGATATTATGTCTGGCTTAATGTTCAATTTGCTGGAGTGTTGTTTGTGTGACGTTATTGTGAAGGCCTCGCCCTTGATGACGCAATCGTTGCCTAGTGCGATTATACTCACACCTGTTAATTGTTCCTGTGTTACAAAAAAACAATATTTCAAATTAACTTAAAAAACAATAATTGTTTTTTAAGTTAATTTGAAATATTGTTTTTTTATTGTTTTTTACTATTCCTTCTAAATTGTATTGTGATAATTATTATCACAATACAATTTAGAAGGAATAGTAAAAAAAAATAGAGTAAGAGGTAAAATTTCAGATATTCAATAAGTACAAGTAATAATGTTAAAATGTCAAACATGCAGGTATCCCATCTTTTATAAATCATTATAGTTCCTCAATGGAATAGAGACACTTTTCCAGAAGAAAACATATTATTTATTTATTTATTTTAATTTATTTTTTAGAAAGTGTTCTCTTTGATATCACTTTTTTTATTTCAAGTGGCAATTTATTGAAAATTCTAGTAGCTTGATACCGTGTGGAGTGTCGCATAATATTTAGTGTAGGGGACAATGAATAATTAAAAAGGGAAGATAGGTTACGTTCTCCCAGCGCTTACTCAAAAATTGGCATGTGTTACAACTACACGAAAACACATACGCTCACAGTTATATTGCCAGTCCTGTGCAATACAAAGAAGAACAAAGACGGAAAGACGTATCTAAGACCGAAGTGAGACCGAGACCTATGGTTTCGGAGTTATTCGAGAAAAACAGATTCCGCTGCAGTAACGGCTAAAAACGTTACTGCAGCGGCATCGTTTTTACCTATTAGCTTTAGCCAAATTTTAAGTAGCTTAAAAGATAGCTTATATTTGGGCACTTCATGAGCCGAACAGCGGCATTTGTGCGCCCTGTGGTTTACGAGATATCAGCAGTTCCCGCTGCGGTAACGTTTTGCAGATGTCCATATCTTCGAAACAGCTGGATGAACGAATATGGTTTTTTGTGAGGAGGTGTGGTGTAACTTGATGCAACTGCAGCACCAGTTGTTTTTTTTTTCGAAAATTCAGGATTTATGAATTAAACGACTTTTTCAGTAAATCAAAAATAGCCGATATCTCATGAACTACATCACGAAGGTGCTTTGTGATTATATTGGCCTATTAGAAATAAGTATCTTCTGACACACTTCTGAAACCCTGCATCTAAGTCTCGCTGAAATATAGCAATTTTATCACTGAAATCGGTTCACTTATTTCGATCCTCAAAAAAGGGAGTTTTTAACAAGATACAACTTTAAATGATTTGTCAATAATCCGAGCGCATATTCAATTAAATGCATGCTAAATTTCAGCTTTCTACACCCAATACTTACCCGTTAATAAATTAAATTCACTCATGAGGAATTTTCGGACAGTTATCCGACCAAATACAAAAGGCCATAAAAAAGCTGCCGTTCAGTACTTCAAGCCAACATCCTTAAATCGGTAGCTTTGTCATGTTTAAAATTAGGTACACTTACGTGGACAAGTTTTAATGTGGGATAGAGGCGCCTTTAATATTGGTGCTGGACAACACATGTAAGTGAGAACAAGGTAGTCGCGAACTCCTCGCTTGTACTCCGTGTGTCGCACAGCTGGCAGACAATCTCCGACTCTATGGTTTATCCATTTTGAATGAAGCATGTTAGTAAACAAACTACGACACAAATAACAAAATCTCACTTGAGTTTCAGATATAATTGTAAGCAATTTTTATAAAAGGGAGGATCTTAAATCGACAAGTAATGTAAATTATGTACTTGTAGATTATGTGAATTACGTATAAAAGGACTCGCCAACAAAGTGAATTTTAGGTTAAGTATGGGCGGTTTGTTTACTAACATGCTTCATTCAAAATGGACACCCTATAGACTGAGTAGGGAGCGAGAATAGTTTGAATGGTTAAGGTTAAGCAAAAAACAATGTTTTCATAATAAATACTAATAGTACGTAGGTACTAACGTACTTTCGTTTAAATAAAAGGTTAGGTTAGGTTTTTTTTTTTTTTTTTTCCTAGCATTGCTTCTACCTCCAACTTTTTTGGAGCCTGTATCTAGCTTGAGTCTGTTTCATACTAGTTCTCGCATTCATTCCTCTCGTACTTTCATACTCATGCCATTCATTCATCGTCTTTTTCTACTTTTACGGGTGGGATGCCCGTCTAGAAGTCGAGCTATCTAATCTATCTTTTGCTAACATTTATTTACATTGGAGATTATATATTGTTTAAAAATATTATGTGTTTGGGATGGGTCAGGGTTTTCTTACTCTATTATACATAACTAAACATATTTTCGTTAATTACTTCATATTTCCATCGTTTCATTTCATTTCATTTCATTTTTTCCACCATAGGTACATTTATACATACACTTGGTATCGTTGTAATCTAATTTTAAACATAATTAATAAATATTATTATATTGTAAGAATACAAAACACACAAGATTTATTTTTTAAGGAAACACCATAAGGGATTTTACGCAGGAAAGAGAAAAAATTTAATTAAATAAAAATAAAAACAGACAGACGGTAAGCATAAACACATACTGTTATCTAATTATAAATTACAAATGGTTATGTGATTATAGAGCTTATTTTATCTATATCATGTATATCTAAGCTCTTTATTGCTTATAATTTTCTGCTTATCTTATGTTTACTTATTTGTATATTGCGTAAAAATATTATATTACTTTTTACATTATGTATGCTTGTATATATAATAATTATATATATTCATCATATTTTGCTTAAACATTTTATTTATTTTAATTGCTCTCGTTGCTACTTTTATACAAAATTTTAAAAATATTTTACGTCGTCGTTTTTACCGGGTTCGCATATACACGATGGGTTGCCCTTACACTTAAACCGGTTTTAGTATTCTGAGAACCCACCGTGTCCGGTCATTATCTGAGTCGTGATGCTGGTTGGTTCGAGCTTTCTCGTTATTTTATACGCCTCGATGGCGTCCGGAAAAAATATTTTTGTTACCGCGGCTGTTTCACCAGATCTGTATCGTCGGTTCCATTCGTCAAGCGAATTCGCACGGATTTGTCGCTTGACGAATGTTAGGTTAGATTAGGTTAGGTTAGGTTAGGTTAGGTTTTTTTTTTTTTTTTTTTTTTTTTTTGTTGTGGTACTCTGATCTTTAGGTTAGGTTAGGTTAGGTTAGGTTAGGTTAGGTTAGGTTTTTTTTTTTTTTTTTTTTTTCCTGTCCGGGAGCAGTGTCCCGGCCCGCGAGCTATCCTACGCCTACCTCTGACGTGATCAGAGTCGTTGCTTACACTTTCTTCCTTTCATGCTGTATACATCTGATTCATTCATTCCTCGACACATCTACTGGTGGGATGCCAGTTTCTATTCGTTTCTTGTACAAGGAGGATAACAACTCAGGGTTTTATTTATTCTGTGTTTCTTAAAGTTATGACAAATTTTCTTTTTGCTAGTTCTTAGTCTATTTATATTTTATTTACATAATATGCTGTGGGCACTTGTTATATAATTTATTATATAGCAGTGCGCGTATTTGTATGTCTATTTATTTTATTATTTGTTCTTTTTAACAACTTTTTTAACAATTTCTTTACAATAATACAATAAACTTATCTCTAACACCTTTATCTCTAACAATCTTATGTATATTTTCTATCTTTATATCTATATCTATTTCATTTTCTATATCAAACCTATATCTACCATATATTGGGCAGTCTGTGATGACATGCAGAGCACTCTCTTCTACGTCAGGATCGCATTGACATGCCGGACTCTCCTTGCACTTGAATCGGTGCAAGTACGAGGAGAATCCGCCGTGACCTGTTAAAAATTGTACTACAAGAGGGTCCAACTTTACCTTCTTTACGATTCGATAGGCCTCCACAGCATCCGGGAAGAAAACTTTTGTTGTTGAGGCGGTTTCTCCATTCCGATATCGCTGGTTCCATTCGTCGAGCGATTCCTTTCGGATCTGACGCTTGGCGAATGAAACCGGACAGCTATCGTAGTTTGGCTTGACCTTCATATTCAGCGCTGCGCTCTTCGCTAGTGTGTCCGCTCTTTCATTTCCCTCCATACCTGCGTGTGCCTCAATCCAAAATAAGTTTACTATTTTGCCTAGCTCTTTTATTTTAGCTATGTTGGCTCTAGTCTTTACGGCTAGGTGATGGAGGGAATAGTTGTTTGTGACTGTTTCGAGAGCAGACCTAGAGTCGCAGTATATATTGCTGCAAGGCTTGGTACTCTTCAGTGCCTTTTCTGTAGCCTCACAAAGTGCCAGCATTTCCGCCTGATAGACAGAGCAGCAGTTGTCCAACTTTAGCTTTCGGGTACTGATCTCAGCTGCGCCATCCCATATAGATAACGCTGCACCGACTTTCCCCTCTATTTTGCTGCCATCAGTGAAGATGTTGAGGCCGTTGTTGTAATGCTGCTCTAATGCTGCTCCGTCTGCCAGACATATGAACACTAGTTCTTCTTGCAACGCTGGGTGTGGAGCGTCGGCGAAAGGCACCGGTTTTTCAACTTCCCGGTCCCCTATTACTTGCTGGGGGTAACCTTTCTTTACTTTATAAAGCAAGGCTGCTTCTCGGATTCTTATGTCCAGAGGAAGCAACCCAGCAAGTAATAGAGCCGAGTTGAGGGACACTGTTCTATATGCCTTGAGGATCTTTTGAACGAAACCTCGTTGAACCGCATTTAGCTCGTTCCTGATGCTAATTTTGTTCGTAGAGGGAGCCCATGCGCTCGCTGCGTACATGATGGTCGGCGCTACTACTGCTGTATATATGGTGCGAATTATATCCGGTTGAAGACCCCACTGTACTTTTGCAACTCTGGAGAGTTGTCTGTAGAAGTTTAGCGACTTCCTGCAGACGTTAGCGACATGGGTGTTGAAGGTCAGTCCCTCGTCTACAGTCAGTCCCAGCAGTTTGATTTCCTTAGTCATGACAATGCTAACACCGGCCATGCTCAAGCGTGGGGTGTCGTATTTTAGTTTACGGGTTATGACCATTCCCATGGTTTTGTGTGGAGCGAATTTGAGCTTGTTTTTTACTCCCCACGCTCGAACCAGCTCAAGTGTTGCATTGGCACGACTCTGGATACTTTGCGCAGTATCACCGTCGAAGACCAGGACGACATCGTCTGCGAACGCCTGCACGTAATCGCCTCTCTTCTCCAGCTCCCTGATGAGTGGGTCCAGAAGCAAATTCCACAAAATAGGACCACCGATCGAGCCTTGGACACAGCCCTTCCTTGTTTCCCTGGTATGTTCCTCACCGGCATATCTGACCTTCACTTTCCTATTTCGGAGATAGCTGTCAATTACCCTTCTCAGATTTATTGGACAGCTTTCCTCAGCCAGTCGGGTCCTGATGGCAGGCCACCATGCGCTGTCGAAGGCTCCCTCTATATCTAATGATACCATCGTGACAATTTTCTTTTCGTCGATTTTGGCGCAGATGTATTGCATCAGGGTATAGAGGGAGTCTTCGGTGCTCTTTTGGGGCATGAACCCGTACTGGCGAGTACTCATCCTTGGCAACAGATGGTACTTGAGTCGGGTAACAACCATCTTCTCGAAAATCTTCCCTAGTACCGGGAGCAGTCCAATGGGTCTGTACGATTTCGGGGCTGTGTACGTGCTCTTTCCCGGTTTCCTAAGAACCACAACGGTGGCCTCTTTCCAGGGGTTGGGAAAATGACCAAGTTCCAGACAGCTGTTCACGATACCCAGAAAGACTCTGGGATCATTCCGGACCACTTCCTTGCAGATGTCTGCGGTGAATCCGTCCTCCCCGGGAGCTTTCTTTGGGTTGAAAGAGTTTGTCGCTTTGTTGAGCTCAGCCAGCGTAAATGGTGGGTCACAGAGTCCAACTTGTTCGCCATCATTTACATTTTCAGCCTCGTCTCTAATCTTCCGATGCTCGTCTGTGTCGGTTTCTTCGGGGTCTTCGGGGAAGAATGTTTCAGCTAGTGCTTTAACCGAGCCTTTGGCATCTAGGTCGACTCCCTCAACGCAAAGAGGTATATCCTCCTCTCTTTTCATAGTCCTTCCAATCACCGGATATATTCCATCCCATACCCCTTCCCTGTCCTGTTTCCCACAAAAGTCCTTCAGTTGGAAGGACTTTTGTGGGAAACTTAATTATAGCTTTATTTGCTTCTAATTCGTACTCTTCTTTAGATTTCAGATAGTCCTCAATGACCCCGGATCTGCGGACTGGAGCGGCGCAGCGGATTCTTCGCTTCCTGGTGGCGACTTCTCTCTTCATTTCGGCGAGTCTCTCGGACCACCATGGCAAGGTAAGTTTTTGTGTTTTCTTTATTTTTGGGATAGAGTTATTGCATGTAAGAGATTTTCGACCTATAAGTACCTAGTCGAACTATATAATTTTGATAGGATTAAGGAATTACCTACATCACAATGCATCCTAACATTTTGGGAATTGTAAATAATGAAATCTGAAGTCAGAAGCCAATAACTTTATTTCTTTAGACTTAAGTACCGCAAAACTATTATAAAAATAAGAAATAAGGTGTTATTGAAATTCTGTTCACTTCAATCTTTTGTCCACTAGTGGAAGAAGTGAACAAGAAACCACTAGCAATTTTACTTAATCTCTTAGGTGTCTAGTACATGTTATTTTAGAATAAAACATAAAATAAATAATAATAAATAATAGTGGACAATCCACACAGCACTATCCATTATCTATATAACCACAATTTATACATTATCTATCTCTATGAAGAGACAAACATAAAACAATAAAACATTATAATCTTGACTGACAATTTCAATGTCAAAAACCAACTAGCAGTAAAACAATAATTAAATTACTTAACTTTGCAACGAGGGGGGAGCTCCGCTCGGTCCGACTGCTGCTCGATAACTGTCCCTTAGTCGACCGTTCGACAGCCTTTTATACCAGTGAGTAAACAACACCTGCGCCTCGGGTGATCGTTACGTCATCAGCGGTATTCGACAACAAAATCTAACAAAATGTGGTTTTCTGCTTATAATTTCACTTAAAATTATACAGATAGTATTAACTTCGAATGAATACATTACATTGCAGACAAAACAGTGTAAACAATACAGTTTTATCTGCAAAGCAAGGCTAAAATACAACAAAATCTAACAAAATGGGGTTTTCTGCTTATGATTTCACTTAAATTATATAAATAGTATTAACTTCGAATGAATACTTTACTTTGCAGACAAAACAGTGTAAACAATACAGTTTTATCTGCAAAACAATGCTAAAATGTAAAACTAAACAAAACAACCAAAGTTAGGTTAATGTTTCACATTATTACTTTATTTTATTCAGGAGCATATACACAGCTATACATTATATTTGTATCATATACTATCACGGCCATACTGACAAGTACTTTGTTCTCAAAGTACCAACTACAATTGACCCCCAAATTAGCCTGCTGTCCCTGCCCTTGACATACAACACCTATCATCTGCAGCATGAATACCAGTGAAGTATCCCATGACATACAACACCTATCATCTGCAGCATGAATACCAGTGAAGTATCAGGGCAGAAATCGACCAGCAGTACCAACCCATGGATGCACAGTTTTAATTTTAATTCAGTGCCTCGTTTTAAGGATCCTGTCACCCCTGCACATGACATTCAGATAACCATAAAGCAAAGAATCGATCAGTGTCCAACACATTCATGAGTTGGTCTAATATTCAGTGCCTTGACATGAAGACCCTGCCACCACTGCAAATGACATTCAGGTCAACATCAGGCAAAGAATAGACCAGTGTCCTAGTCATCCCAGCCCATCTATGTGTATGCTCCTGGCAATTATATCTATGTATATAAACATACCAACTACATTTCAATCTATGAGTTGTCTATGTGTAAATAATTTAATTATCTTTATACAGTAACGAATTAAACATTCTATATAAAATTAGCTTTACACCGTAAAAATGTTTAAATACAATAATGTTATGGTAACAGAACCAATATTTTAATATTATAATATGTATTTTATTTTAACATATTATACTTAACTTTATACAGTAAAATGTTTTTATGTAATAATTTTATTGTAACAGAACCAATATCTTAATAATATATTATTTATTTTACTTTGTAACACAATAATCTATTACGGTACTGATCAAAGTGATTCTTCAAAGTCATTATTCTGTATAAGCCATTCACTTGGCCATCTCAGCAATTTTTTTCTTGAGCTTTTGTTATATTGTGCAAGTTATTTTAACTTCTTATAGCGATCAGCACTATCTCTAAGCTCTAAGCTATGCATTTTTATGGGAACATCACTCATTCTTTTTTTTTTTTTTTGTTTACATAGTTAGTTTTTGAAGCGTATCGGGAAGCTCACTCCAACAGTATTCTTTATCTTTGTACAGTACTAAAATTTCACAGCATACACACTTACTACCTCACGATCGACGAATAACAAACTAATAAAGCGCCTAATTTTTGTTTCATCTATTTTCTTACTATTTTGTATAACATTAACATTCAAACATATTTGCAGCAAACACAATCATATAATTATTTATTATATTATAACCTTTTTCAAACTTTGATCCCTATATTTATTAATCAATTTATCTGTTGATACAGAGCTCTTTATTGATAAAAATTAAAAGGGACGTGGAGGCAGACCCATATATTTAATGTAAACTACCATCACCCTTTCATGACACTTTTACCTCCATGTTATACTGTTTTTGTTTGTCGATTGTTTATTTTTGAAACTCTTTATGTACCTGTGTCCAAATAAATGTTTTTTTTTTATTCTATTCTATTCTATTCTAAGCTGTTGCTTAGTTTATCTTCATCAGATTCTAAATAATATATTGGGTGTAATATATTTACTGATTACTGAACCTTTCACTAATCGCTCGGCTAAGCTGACTACATAAAAGGAAAACTATAACGATAAGATTAAAATATTAAGCTCTCATTAATGTATTGAATTGCCAAAAGAATCTTTTTACATTATTATATTTACTGATTACTGAACCTTCGGCTAATCGCTCGGCTAAGCTGACAACATAAAAGGAAAACTATTCCGATAAAAATATTAAGCTGTCACTAATGTAGGTATTGAATTGACAAAAGACTTTTTTTTATTTTTTGTAAGGAGTTTGGTTTTACTACCCTATAATTGAGCATGGTATAAAATGCAATTCACCAATTTTTTTTTACTCTTCTAAATTCCTTAACAAACACTTCCTTAGAGTCAAAACAAAAACGATTTGACATAACTAGAATACGGTCATTCAAGTGGAGCTGGGTGGAACTGGGCAGAACATGTCAGTAAGATGGACGATACAAGATAGACAAAGTCCGAACTGGGCAATATTGACATAGAATTATAAAGAAGCACCAGCTTCCAAAAATAAATTATAAAAAAACTATCAAAGTCGGATCACTCAGTCAAAAGTCCTAAGATAACAAACATAAAAAAATACAGTCAAATTGACACCTTCCTCCTTTTTTTGAAGTCGGTTAAAAAGTGACGGAATTGATACCACGAGAAAATAAAGGAAGCAAAGGGCGACCACGGAAGCGTATTTAAAAAAATAAATCGGACCAAAATGGATGAGACAAGCCAGAGACAGAAAAACCATGGAGAGAAATGGGGGAGACTTCTACCAATACCTGTCTTGTTTATCATATTTGATGTTATAATTTATCGAAAATATTTAAAATACTATAAATTCATGAAACTATGTCATATTATGCGTAATATTTTGTAGTAAAAATAATGTTTTAAAAATTTTTTTTTTTCGATTTTATTCATTTGAAATCCTTGTAAAGCACTTTTTTTTAACCAACCCTATAAAGTGTTTCTAATTTTGTTGGGTACGTGTTTTATTTACCATTCATTTAGTTTATACTGATTCTGTTATTATTTCACTTTATTATTTTGTTTTCGTTTATTTGACAATGTCCATAAAAGCCACTTTGTTTACATGTGAATTTAATAAAAAAATGATTTATACCAGACCTTATTCGTTTTTTTTTCTGTTTAATATGTACCTAATCTTGTACATATATATATATATATATATATTTTGTTGTTTGACAAAACTTTTGCTAATGTACATGTTCATAAGATATGACCATACATAACTGTTTTTATTTAATAGCGGACCAAGCCAACAGACTTCAAGTCACCAAAATAACCAAGCCCCATCTTTAGACTGGTGGCCTCAAACCAACAATCTTAAACTCTTGGGCAATAAACAAAGCACATCATTTAGATCTCAACGTCGTCAAATTTATGAACATGTACCATCCAATGCAATTTCCTTATAACATCCATATAACAGATATATAATTATATCAAGATAGATAAAAGTCAATACCGGTATATTATTCTGTTCTTTTTTTTTTTTGTTTCACTAGCATTTGTATTTGGCCAATTTTTTTATAAGTGAAATTCAAAAGAAACTAATAAATAAAAAAAAATTGTTGGCACTAATTGAACCAAAGTAGTAAACGATGTCAAAATGATAAACTGCCGGTAGTTAAAAATAAGTTTGCATTGACAATGCTATGTCAACCACTACAATTTCAGAACAATATGAAAACATCGATCGAGCAATACTAGAAGTTGCAAATTTTGTATCGTAATTCTTGAGAATTTTGTAGGTTTTTATGAATTGTAAGCCTACTTATTCCTGAAGTTTCTTATTATGATACAGTTCAAGTTTATAGCTACCAAAACAAAATCGTGTAAGACCGTCTTACGTCACGTTTTTACGTCGTCGTATCTAGTTTACGAACCCTTCCGATCCTTCGTGACTTCGTCCGAATTTCGTTGATCAGCACCTCAATGTAGTTGCAACAAATAGCAAGTCTGTCGTAGGACCGGGCATTGGTAGCAGCACGTCCACCATCTCGTCGTGGATTGGAAGCATCAGTCAGAAATCGGCTTGAGCAAGACCTTCGTCCACGCAGGTCTGCTGCGGGATCCAACCTGAAACTTGTGAAAGAACATATTAGAACTTTGAAACAGTTCCTGGCTATCCCCACTTCTGATAAGAGATTTTCGACCTATAAGTACCTAGTCGAACTATATAATTTTGATAGGATTAAGGAATTACCTACATCACAATGCATCCTAACATTTTGGGAATTGTAAATAATGAAATCTGAAGTCAGAAGCCAATAACTTTATTTCTTTAGACTTAAGTACCGCAAAACTATTATAAAAATAAGAAATAAGGTGTTATTGAAATTCTGTTCACTTCAATCTTTTGTCCACTAGTGGAAGAAGTGAACAAGAAACCACTAGCAATTTTACTTAATCTCTTAGGTGTCTAGTACATGTTATTTTAGAATAAAACATAAAATAAATAATAATAAATAATAGTGGACAATCCACACAGCACTATCCATTATCTATATAACCACAATTTATACATTATCTATCTCTATGAAGAGACAAACATAAAACAATAAAACATTATAATCTTGACTGACAATTTCAATGTCAAAAACCAACTAGCAGTAAAACAATAATTAAATTACTTAACTTTGCAACGAGGGGGGAGCTCCGCTCGGTCCGACTGCTGCTCGATAACTGTCCCTTAGTCGACCGTTCGACAGCCTTTTATACCAGTGAGTAAACAACACCTGCGCCTCGGGTGATCGTTACGTCATCAGCGGTATTCGACAACAAAATCTAACAAAATGTGGTTTTCTGCTTATAATTTCACTTAAAATTATACAGATAGTATTAACTTCGAATGAATACATTACATTGCAGACAAAACAGTGTAAACAATACAGTTTTATCTGCAAAGCAAGGCTAAAATACAACAAAATCTAACAAAATGGGGTTTTCTGCTTATGATTTCACTTAAATTATATAAATAGTATTAACTTCGAATGAATACTTTACTTTGCAGACAAAACAGTGTAAACAATACAGTTTTATCTGCAAAACAATGCTAAAATGTAAAACTAAACAAAACAACCAAAGTTAGGTTAATGTTTCACATTATTACTTTATTTTATTCAGGAGCATATACACAGCTATACATTATATTTGTATCATATACTATCACATGCTTGAGATATTGCTTTTATATATTTTCCTACTATATCTTCTAATTGTTCATCTTTATTTATATTTTGTGTATCATTGTCTGTTAGTTTATATTCTACTCTTAATTGGTCAAATTTCTCATGAAATTTGATCCAATTAGCTTTCTTTGTATTGTAGAGTCGAGTTGTTCTATTTATTTGTGTGCCTGTGGATTTTTCTAGGAGTAATTTAAATGTTATGCCATTGTGGTCCGAGCTCGTGAGGTTTTCTACTACTTTCCAGTCCTCCACCAGGGCGAGCATGTTGGTAGAGCAGAGGGTAACATCGACATGGCTGCTATAGCGCTTCCCACCTCTGATGCAATCAAATGTCGGAGTAGAGCCATTGTTGAGTATTTGGAGCCCCATCTCATCGATGCAACTTCGCAGATCCTCGCCCCTAGAGTTCGTCCCTACACTTCCCCACCAAGTGCTCCAGGCGTTTGCGTCTCCTCCTATCACAAGTTTTTTGTTACCCACTTCCTTTGCGATCTTTGCGAGGTGCTTCAGGTCCTGTTCGATTGGTTTGTCTTTCTCCAGGTAAATTGACACCAGTGTTATCTGCCAGGCAGTTGTGCGGATCCCCACTACGACAATGTTGTTTGTTGTGAGTTGCGGGTATTGTATCACGTCGAGTGTCGAGTCCATGATGGCTATGGCTGACTTCACAATCCCTTCTCCTTGGTCTGCACTCTGGTAGATCCTAGTGTTCCTGTAGTGTTTTAGTTTCTTATTTCCGCCGAGATAGGGTTCCTGGAGGAGAGCTGCTGCTATTTTCCGCTTTGCTGTTTCAATGAAAAGCTCATCAGTCGCCAGTCGCTGCTTTCTCAGGTTGGCCTGCACAATGTTGTAGCCACGGACGCCCTTAGCAATACGCCACGGTGGATCTCGCAAGTGCTTCCCACTTGCGCCTCACCGGACAGTCACCGCTAAAGGCGATGGTCATTCCGAGCCATCTTTGCTTTGGTGCAATTTGTGCAAGTCGGAAGAGCGTCGGCAAGAAAATCTGCACACTCAGTCCTGAGGTGAGGGCCGCCACAGTGGCTGCACACATCGATAGTTTCGGTGCAGAACCGCTTTCCATGTCCGTATCCTAAGCAGCGAGAACACTGTATTAGGGGGGACAGGTCCGCAACTCCGACTTTCTGCATATCGATGTGTACGGCCCCCGCGTCGGTAAGGCTCTGCCAAACTCTCGGTGATACTCGGGCTACAATGTGCGAGGTGAGCGGGTTTCTTGCTTTACGCCTGTATTTGATCTGAATGCAGTCTTCTTCAGGCCTCGCTTCGTTCAGAAGATGTTTGTTTTGGGCCCAAATTGCACCGACTATTTCCTCATCCGTGTTGTTTTGGAGGACGCCGTAAATTATAATAAGTGGATCTTTATTTTTTATATCCTCTACGTTTAGTTCTCCACCGCTCTCCCTGATTTTTTCTCTTACCTTCCTAATTTCCTCTTTATTCTTGCAACCGACTATTATCTTCCTATCCTTGGCTTTCCGTATTCTATCTATTTTGACTCCTTCTTCCTTAGCATTGACGACTTTCCTTATTTTGTCAAAGACCTGCTCTCCCGTCTGTTGTTCTTCTTTGGAGGTAATGATGATAGAGTGCATGGCCATGCTCTCTGGTCGTTTTCTTGGCGAGCCGGCCACAATATCTGCATATGATCCTCTCCTTTCATGTGTTTCTTGGCTTTTTCTCAGCATCTCTGTCAGTTTGACCATCTCCTCCTTACTTTCCCTTAACAACCTCCCGTGCTCTTCTAGTTGTTTCTGCACAACGTCAGATGGGTCTGCGAGTCCTATGATTTTCTCCTTTTCCTGTTCCACCTTGTTGTTTCCTTCAGGCTCTACCGCTTTCTCTCTCTCTCCTTCCGATTCCTTTACCAACATGTACATCCTCTCTATTGCCTCTGTCACTTCCGCTTTTATTTCCGCCTTAAGGTTTCGGCTGTTTCCCAAGTGCAGCTTTGCCTTGAGAAGACAGGCTTTTGCTTCTGCGACTCTACTTTTATATTTCGGGTTCATCTTTGGAGAGCGATCAGGGGCTGAGGCTGATGCAGTCGGCTTTACCCGCAGTGGACCTGGTTTGCTGACAGGGGCTGAAGACTTAGCTTTAGGTTTGCCCTCCTGTTGGCTTGTGTATCCCTTCTGTGGTAGAGGCGGTGTCGTCAACCGGGCCTCTATCTCTCCGATACTGCGTCGAACAGCAGTGGGTTGCTCCTGACCCTCAACAGAGGGTCCCGCTGCCTCCGTCTCTCCTGCCTGTGCATCTGTAGGTGCAGGTGACTTGCCGCTGTCCTTCGAGGTCATTGTTGGTTTTTTAGGAGTATGGAACATAATAGAAAAAGGGGAGGATAGCTATGTTTCAACTGAACGTGTAAAGGGCGTCAGTTGGATACCAAATTGCAAATAATATAAGTTTAATAGAGTAGTGTAAGTCACTATAAGTCTACTCGATCAGATGTCTGCCCAATATAATGGTGATGTCGGTTAAAACGAGGTAGAGAAAGCTCTACCTGTGTCGAACAGCTTAATAATAAAAATACAATATTATAATAATAAAATAACAAATTTCGGAATACAAAGAAATTTCGACTCTACTATAAAGTCGGTCTCTACAATTCAAAAGAATTCACTTCGAGTCTCCTAAAGTAAGCAGAAAACCGCATCAATTTAAGGCTAACGGTTCCGGAGATACAGAAAAACATAAAACATAAAACAATATGACAATAAGGGGGTAGGGGGGTGAGTTATAAAAATGTAGCCCAAAAGGTTGCACTGATTCTACTATACATTAACAAATGGAAGATTTTAAAACAAAAAAATTTTTCGACTCTATGTAGAGTCTCCAGACTCTACTTAAAAATTTGCCGATTCAAGCCCTACAGTATGCAAAAAACCGCACTTCTGTGGGACCTTTGGTTTCGGAGATATAAAATTTCAAAGTTGAGCCGAACCAAACACAAAGTAAGGGTTTCAACCCCCAAATAATTCCCAAAAACGACTTTTGTAAGGTGGGGTGCCTAAATCTTATAATAAGCTACAAGTAAGTTATAAAATAATTATTTTAGAATGAGATTTAAAAATTTTGTTGCCGAAAAATTTTCTAAGTCCAAAGTCGTTTTTGGGGGTAGGGGGTTGAAACTAGGTCCAAATGATCAGGGGAGGGCCCGAGGGTATCCGGCTTCTGGATACCCGATAAAAACGTCAGATTTGGTCTAGCACCCCTAGTTTCGCCCCAAACAGGAAAACAAGTTTATTTGCGGTTGGTCGAGAGGTAGGGTACTTTTAGGAAAATCGATAAAAAATAAAATGACGGCACTGAAAAATCTGGAAAAATTTTTGAAGTTATGAATTGAAATGTTCTAGCTTATTTAATGTTTAAAATAATTATTACTGCTGAAAAATTTTTGAAAGGAGCCCTCTGAAGTTAGGGGTTGAAAAACCAACAACCGCAAAAAAACACAGAAAAATTTTTCCTGCTCACCCCTGGCTCGGGAAAAATCTAGAAAAAATCGTGAGGATGGCTGACAATTTGTTCAAGACAATAGCGTTAAAAATTTTTCAATATCTACTTGCGAACTATGTTAAAAAAATTCTCCAAACTACCCCTTAATATCCAACTATTTGTAGCCGTCTGTTCTTGCAACCCTTTGTGCTATTTGCGCCGAGTTTGGACTCAAATGACTTGTCTTAATATAAGAAACTTAATTCCTTTGTCAAAATAATTAATAAAACTATATATAACTAGCTATAGACTAAAAATGGAGTATAAGTTTCGTATGAACAAATTTGTCTAAAATACATAGAACAATTATTTTAAAAATCTAGAAATTTCTAAAAAGTCTATAATAATAGGTATTCTGCCTACTGACTTCTCCAAAAACCACGATAAATAATAATAATATAACCTACTTAAACCACGTGACGTCACACTAAATCTACGTGGATATTCAAATGTTCGTATCTCGGAAACTACTCGTCGGAAAATTTTGAAATTTTGCACAAAGATTCGTCTAAATTAGGAGCGTGTTCAAACCATTGAACATGTTTTTATTTTATTATATATTATATCTTAATGTTTATAAATAAATTAATATTATATAATAACTAGCCACTTAGTTTATAACAAACACGAATAAAATAATGTAATCACCAAACGAGCCAAGTCAACGGCAAAACTAGTACATATTAACGTTAGCCTAGTTATATTTACGCGGTCGTTGCATTTATCTTAATGTATCAATAGGGCGACGACACAGCAATACCTACTGCTGAGCTAGCTACTAGATTTAGTATATAAGATGTACATTTTGGAAAATAAATTAATTGGAATGAAGAACTGAGTCGAGTTTTACTCCTCCCCTCTACGACGACCCTACGGACCCTGAAGTTCCCAGCAACCGCTGGAGGTGCCACCCTGAAGTACCAGCAACCGCTGACGAGCTGCCCAGAAGTTCCCAGCATCCGCTGGAGGTGCCTCCCAGAAGTACCAGCAACCGCTGACGAACTGCCCAGAAGTTCCCAGCATCCGCTGGAGGTGCCCCCCAGAAGTACCAGCAACCGCTGACGAGCTGCCCAGAAGTTCCCAGCATCCGCTGGAGGTGCCCCCTAGAAGTACCAGCAACCGCTGACGACCTGCCCAGAAGTTCCCAGCATCCGCTGGAGGTGCCCCTCAGAAGTTCCCAGTATCCACTGGAGGTGCCCCCAGAAGTACCAGCAACCGCTGACGACCTGCCCAGACGTTCCCAGCATCCACTGGAGGAGCCGCCCAGACGTTCCCAGCATCCGCTGGAGGAGCCGCCCAGAGGTTCCCAGCATCCGCTGGATGAGCTGCACATTCATGCTACCATTATCCTCTCACTGTGGCAAAGACTACCTTAGCCATTAGTATCTAATCGGTCCTGTGAGTCTGCTTGACCGGCAGTGAGAAAATCCTTCCCTGTGTACATTGCACGCCGTACACGCCCTTATTTCCTTCCCACCTTCCGTCTGTTACCTTAGGTCTCCTGGTAACAGATATCCCGTTTTATCTATATATTTATATAGTACACTTATATGGTTAGGGATAGGGTTGTAGGCACACATACATTGTTAGGGTTATAGGCACACATACGTTGTTAGGGTTATAGGAACACGCACCTTGATAGGGCTAACTATTAGGGTTGGTAGGTTTAAGTACGTGGTTAGGGTCCGTAGGTAGGGGTAGGAGATAGGCTGTAGGGTTAGGCTACGTAGAGTAGGCTACGTAGATTAGGTAATAGTGAGTAGGAACGCTCTCTGCTTTTAGTACACCCGTGAGTTCCTACATTCAACGCACTCACGTAGGGTAAAGTACTAAGCACAGGGTTGTCTTACAGTAGGAGTTAGTGTCTGTAATTACCCCCCGATCATCACACACCCGTACGTTCACCAGAGACGTACGTAGGGTTAAGTGTCGAATATTAGGTGGTTTTTACAGAGCGTATTCACAAGTACAAAAAATGTGACGTCACAAATCTTATTTCGAAGATAAAACAGGTCAAAGTTCATGAATAATTGAAAACCTTATATCTTCCCAGGCAGTTGTCCAATTTTGATGCTCGAGGTGTCTTGCTGGCAGGTGTTGGTGTCCAGCACGAGGAACGCGGAGCGACTCAATTTCGTGGCGTTCGGGCTCGCGGCTCGAGTGGAACTGGTTAGGTTAGGTTAGGTTTTTTTTTTTTTTTTTTTTTTTTTTTTTTTTTTTTTTTTTTTTTATTTCCTATCTTTTATCACCACTATTTATTTTGTGGTGGTTTATTCATTTTTTACTTTTAATTCTCTTTTACAATTCTTATTTTTTTTTTTTTTTTTTTTTTTTTTTTTTTTTTTTTTTTTTTTTTTTTTTTGTTAGGTTAGGTTAGGTTAGGTTAGGTTAGGTTAGGTTAGGTTAGGTTAGGTTAGGTTAGGTTACGTTAGGTTAGGTTATTTTAGGTTAGGTTAGGTTAGGTTAGGTTTTTTTTTTTTTTTTTTTTTTTTTTTTATCCTACCCCTAGCTTGACCAGGGACCTGGCTTACAATTTAATCCTATTTCAACCCA